>LJIJ01000055.1:331393-379351 GCA_001718145.1 Orchesella cincta | reverse complement strand
GGATACACATTTGTTCGCCTATCGATGTGAAAAATATTAGTTAAACTATTGGCTATATTAATTTTGTGAAGAGTAAATTCATAACATGTACCTGGGTTTCAAACATGAATTCGATCGCATCACAAATTAAAACCAAAACGAGTACATGAAGCAAACAACAGGTATGGCAAACCCAGCACCCACTTTTGATCTTTCCACATTAAAGAAAATAATCGTTTGAAATAAATAGATGAGAATGCGACACTTCTAATGATGCAAAATCCCCCCAAACCGGCAATAAGGTAATCCAAATATGTCGTCTAAACATGTCTATTATCGATTCCAACTCTTTGAAAGATGTCAAAAACTCTACTAAAATTTTCGCTCGCAAATTTTTCTAGCATCTAAGCACAAACCTTTCACTTGTTGTTCAAGTAGAAATACGCATATTGTAAAGCATTTGATAAGACTATCACGCAAAGATGCCCGAGAAAGCAGATACTTGAGGATGAGCTGGACCAGACAACAGTAAATGTAGCAAGGAAACAATCCACCACATGTTGGGTTCCATCGCATAGCTTTCACCAACAAATCCAACAGAACATTAAAAACACTAGCGATAAAAAAATTAAAATGACTTTTTCGCAATGAATTTTTGCTGGCCTGAAATGCATTTCAAAACAGTGTTAAAGAAAATGATTTTTCAGAGTTGTTTTTGTGAGCTTGTGATCGTGTTCCAAAAAATCGGTAAGGTTGAATAAAAACGGATGATTTTTCTCTCGTTTCCAAAATACTACAACTAGCTTTAATACCCTGAAAATGGATAAAGTCCAACCGAGCATCATTGTTGTATGTTTTTTCCGTAGTTGATCTAGAACGCAAAGTTAATCCGCATATACTTGTTTGTAGATGATTGAAAGCTTAAAGCTGGCTACTATTGCTAAAATGCCTTATAATGGCAAAATGAAGGGAAAGCTACAATGAGAAAAGTGTAGTCCTTTCTTTGTGTCTAAGGAAAGGATGCACATTCCTGCATATTGAGATGGGATCAGAGAAAGCTTCATTACTCGAAAATCTGTGCCGGACTGGATTCAAAATACCATTTACTTTTGACATGTTGTAATGGAAATCTTTCGAAATTATTCGTCCTGTCTAAAGTTTGGACTGTGGTCGCGTCTAACTTCATTAGTACTATGGTGAAAACGCGAAGAAGTTTGGCATATACTTGATTTAATTTACTGTCTGTAAGCTTATCTCACCATCCAGTGTACTTTTTAATTAATTAGCATCATAACCTGAGAGCGTGTCTGACGAATAATTGGCTCACGCCTAATTGGTTTAATTAGCTAATTTTCTATAGAGAAAACTGCCTACCACATTGACTGTAGGGACACGGTTTTTCGAGAGACTGTTTAGGCCAGCTAATGAGTCAACACTGAACACTTTCATGCCTAACAGAATACGCAAAAGTCGATTTGCCCTTATAAAATATGTTTAAGCGAACAATTGTTACCTCATCAAGTGGCGGCTGCGAATTGAAGTAGGCAGCCCTTTTGTGCTCGGTTACTATTCGCATAAATCAAGCATTTGGATATTTTCGCACTAATCTTGACAAGTCCGCTTGAGCTTGGGCCATCGCGGAAACATTATTTCCAAAACTTTTTTAATTTTCACCTTAGTTGGCGCCTCTCTCCTTTGTTGTTTTACACGCTGACAGTTGAAGAGTTGCAACGGTTTTATAGGAATATCAGATCTACTGAAAGAGTCTTTCAACAATATCAAACAATTTAGCCAGCATCGGTGATTTCCTGACTGTTGTTCGTATTTACCAAAATCGCGTCAAAATTCAGTGCTTCTTCTCCTCATTTCTAAGAAAGTCATAAGCATATTTAAACATGCTACAATGTACTGCCCATGCTGAAGAGAAAGTCTTAACGAGCACAAGAAAAAAGTTAAGCATTTTGATGAAAGGATAACTTTAATTTTAGCAGTAGGTTCGGCAATTAATAGTATAACATTTTTTATTGCGGTAAAGCCATTGAAGCTGGAAATGAATGTTCAAAAAGTTTCTGCCTTCTTTATCCTAACAATTATATTGGATCATTATCAATCATTTGAGAACACTCACTTTTTATTTTTGGATTGTTTTTGATCATTTGTTTCAAATTGGCATTCGCGATCACTTGCAGTTGTGTTAATGCCGAATTCATCAGACGTTTTGCATTCGACCAAGTCGCATCACTTGGGTTATTGAGAAATACCAGCAAATTGAAGGGCATTTAAAGGAATTTCATCAATTATTTGGAGTTCAACTGCTAAATTTATGTTTTACGTCGGTGATTGCTTTGGGGAACATGGTTTACCAGGTAATGAAATGCTTTCAAAGTAAAGATATTGGGGCATGGGAGCTGTCAACTATGGCATCCCTGCTTCCCCCACATTATGTCCGGAGGGATGACGTTTTTCATTCTTTGCCGATGCTGCTACTTCAATGATAGATGAGGTTAAACAAATTGAAAATAAATATAGTACAATCCGTATCTTCTGTGACCTTGTAACTGGTTACTAGATGTCAAAAACTGCAATTTTAAATACTACAATTTAGGACATTTACAGCAAGCCTATAAAAATGTTCTTGGCATTTTCAGGCAACAAATGTTGTATGCAATTTTCGGCAACATCCGTCTATTTCGGAGATGACAGCAGATATGCAAGAAAATGTAAGCAAGTCATACTCAAACGAAGACATTTTTTCTTCAAGCTTCAAATTGAGTTCGTAATCTGTATAACCCTTAATTACTGTGTGTATTTTAATCATTTAAAAGATTTTGTTGTTTAACACCCTGAAAATTTCACATCCACCAAGGATTTCACCGGGGAACTTTTCTATTTAGGGCGTCACATTCTTTGGCCCGGTAAACCTACTCTTTTGTTCTCACATCACCTCTTAATGCATACAGAACCTACCAAATTAATTAAATCGTTTCATGCCATCATTTGGTTTACAATTAATTAGTAAATCGTTTGAGAGGTTATATTAAAAAGACGTGACAAGACAGCTAATATTTTAATCCTGTATAAATGGGTAAAATTTTGTTTTTCAGGTTTTGGGATTACTAACCACGTACTTAATTGTTATACTTCAGTCAGGTCACAAGAATCTGCACTATAATACATCCCATTCCGTACATGGCCGTCTCATCTAACTGATTGAGTAATTTTTGTTTATGGTATAAACTAGTTAGTAGAGGCTTATTATGACAAATAGACGAAGCTCTTAATAATCTAATTGGATAATTTTTTACCTGAAGAAAATTTATATTTTCTTGCACGGCTTTCAAGTTCATCGAAACCCACAAATATTCAACTTGCAATTGTGTCGTATACAACATTAAAATGTCCTCTGCCACTGAAAAAGCCAAAGAAGACATTGGAAATCTGCTGGAGCTACCAATTCGAATAAACCAACTAATTGGCACGTTCCCTTTTGCATTTGACAAGTCAGAACTTGTCTTGTACATTTCACGAAAAGCTACTTATCCTTGTTAAGTTTCTGCAGAGATGTCTTTCATTGCCCCCAACTTATTTTTTACCCTAACGCACTTGGATCTTAAGGTAACCAACAGCATTTCGAGTGTGACTGAGCAACTCATAGTCGTTACCGTCAACACAACATCTAATCTAATTGCAGCTATTTGCTTAGTAATTATTAATTCGAAAAGCGTGTGCAAAATTCAAAAGTTCTACTCCCAGCTTTTGCAGAAAGTTGTAGATTTATTAGAAATATACTATGGATTCCCCGAGCACGAGAGAAAATTCATACACAAATACTCCATCATATTTCAACTATGCGAAAGGTTGTATGGTTAATATTTTCGTTTGGCATCCTTTTCTTTAAGTAAAGTGCATGTATTTTTTTATTGGACGCAATTTATTTATTATTTACCTAATACAACGCATTAGTATGGCTATCCAGAGAGGAAACGCGGCATGTATTATAGGAACGCCTACCTCCTACGAATCTCCATGGAGAAGTGTTCTTCTTACTTTAATTACTGTGAAATGTTGTTAAAAAGTTTGCTACTAAAATATGATGTGTTCAATAAAAATTATCAGACGCATTTTATTGGAACTGCTATTGATGGCGCATTCGGACTAAAAAAGCTTGTCACCCTCATCCTCTTTATATAGAAATTTATTATATTTAATCTCGGTAAAACTCACAAACAAATGGTAAATTTATATTTGTTTAACACAGAAATATAGCTATTTTCTTAAATATTGAAAGATCTCGTCCATAGAGACCGACGGTGGTATGGTCCCCATAATACTCGCTGCATTTCCACGTTGAATGCATAGGCTAATGCGTTGAGTTAAATATGATTTGGCACGAGTGTCTCCAGTAACTAAAATTAGATATGTTCCTAGCACATTCACTAAATGTTTAGCATCTAGTCCGAAAGGTCCCATTGTTTCCACCGCAAAAGGTATAAACAGGTAATTTGGTGGGAGTGACTTGTATTTGTTAATTTATTTTTCGCTGCGGTATTGGCAGCACTTCCTGCTTCTTCCGAACTATTGTCCACATGACTCGGTGCGAGGTGTCCACACAAGTAGCGTCCCAAACTAAAGATTTTCCATTGCTCCATGGAACTAGTGACAGGCCATCCGGACGTTTACCATCATCACGAATAAGGCCTGGAGGTTCTAAGATTGATGGATATCCTGCAGAATTTAGTCCACGTCGTAAAATGTCATTCAGTGCTGCATGTCTACTGAATCTTCCACTACTCTTAATGCAGCAAAGTCCATGTCGTCCTGTTCTATCCACGCTGGCTCCACAGACACAAAAATGAGGTTGGTAGATAGACATTCCTAATCTGAGGCAAACTGAGATGCGAAGTGTTGTTGCATCCAAACATAAGCCTAAATTTGGTGATGGTAGAGCTTGAAGCCAAGCCCCAGATTCCGGTTCTTGGAGGGCAAGGAGGCGAGCAGTTTCAATTGAATCCGAAGCATTTAATAAAAGGTTATCATACTTGGATTTAACAATTGGGAGATCCCAGTTAGATTGTATATCCATGCAAATAGGAAACTCAACTTCAGGGCAACGTGATTTCCATTCCATCAAAGCGTCCTCCAAGCAAGCAACTTCAAAATCTTCTGGACATTTCGTCAAAATTCTTGAAATGAGGTTGGCTGTTTGGTAAACGGATGAGATGAAAGCAGGAGCACATAGGTCTACAGTTGATCTGATTCCTAATCCTCCAAAACGAACCGGCAGTGTGCACTGTATCCAACTTTCGTCAGTAAAATGTATATTTAAGATGGTGTTTAAGGCTGACTTCATGGCTTCATCAAATTTCTTTAGAGTATCCGTGAATTGAAAAAGTGGAGAGCATCTCAATATGTACATTAATTTTGGGATCCAGAAACAGTGTTTGATAAGAAACAAAGCCATGTGGGGATTTAATTTCTTCACGTTTTCGAGAAAAAAATATAAATTATCCAATTTAGTGATAAGTGTTGGTTCTATAGCTTCCTCAGCTATGGGGGCTCCTAAAAGGGAAAACATCTCTGGAGATATGATTCGTATTCCGCGTGTTAATTTGCTGATGTTAAGCATTATTTCATTTCTTCGGTCTTTGGATGTAGATGGGAAGAAATATACTTCACATTTAGATGGGTTGAGGGTCAAACCGAGTTTCTCAAATTCCAATATGATGGTCTCTAGGTCGTGTAAAACAATGTGGCTGGTCCTCCAAGAGTTCCGTCATCGAGGAACCATACATTTAATGTGGATGAAAGGGATAAAATACAGTCATTGATAACAAGACTAAATAATCCTGGACCTGCTGGATCTCCCTGTTGACATCCTCTTGTGTGTTTACTGGATCATCGTGCATTACTTTCGGTTTCTTACATTTTACCTTTGGATCTG
Organism: Orchesella cincta; assembly: GCA_001718145.1. Classification (NCBI taxonomy): domain Eukaryota; kingdom Metazoa; phylum Arthropoda; class Collembola; order Entomobryomorpha; family Orchesellidae; genus Orchesella; species Orchesella cincta. Next base: position 373,431 of record LJIJ01000055.1, on the reverse strand, counting down.
CACTATTTTATGCTTTCAAATTGCATTTAGAAGTTTAGATTTTAGTTAGGCCAAATCCTAATACAGACTCGGGCATGATGGAACGTAGAGATTTGACTTGGATTATTGAAAACTACAAACAAGTTCAGAAGCATTTGAAGGAATTTCATCAACTCTTTGGAGTTCAGTTATTGGGGCACATGTATGAGCTTCTTATTTCCCATACTGAGCACGGGCTTTGAGTTCATTAAGTATTTCGTCGAAAGAATTTGGATCTTGGAGTTGTCGGCAGTTGCTGGAGGACTCCCACACATGATAGCGTTGGTCGTTCCGTTCTTTCTCTTATGTGATGCTTCGACAGCAATGAAGGATGAGGTATATGTTCAATAATACTTCATAATGTTACAGATACCATCATAGATATGTTGACTTGCTCGATTCAGAAATTATTCAAATTTTGTAGGCAATTGGTTGTATTCAAAACTTTCGGGGCATTTCTACCACCACCACTATTTTAAATCCAGAAACAAAGGAACAGGTAAAGCTGTCATTTATTATTCATATTGCCAATCTGGTTCAAGTTAGTTTACTTAATATTTTGTGATGTAAAAGATATTAATGTTCTCTCCTCAACTGGCTAATCCTCCGAGCATCCGCATCCAATTTTTTTCTCTCTTGGACGACACATTCTCCTTCTGTTCTTATCTTAATGGTAATTATTTATTGTGCTCCAGCAGTTCATTTCAGAAGAAGAATCATAATGTTTTTGTGTAATATGATTGGATAAGAGCTACCATAAAATATTGGAATGATTATGAATTTCCATAATATGCAACAAAATTAGGAAACTAGACAGATTAATTTATGATTGTAAACACCTTTTTCAAATCACGTTGGAACACCTTCTCACTTCAGACTTAAATAAGGGGAACGAAAAGCTAGTAATGGCGTTTTATTAAATAGTTTTATCAGCATTACAAATTCAGAAAAATTTCTTGTGAAATAAATAGATTGCATAAATAACCCACAATGAATACTCCATAAAGACTCTGCAACATTTGAAATGTGTGTTCATGTTTGAGTCTAAAGTGAAAGGGGAGCATGTCATTCATCACCAGGTGAGCGACGTATAGCAATATGGAATTCATTCCTGCTCACGGAATGGAGTTCCAGACAAATCTTTAGCATATCAATGGTTACATAAAGAACGCATCAGTAGGATCAATGCAAAGCACGACAAAACCAGTACAAAAGACAACGACCTATTAAAAAACAAATGGTTTAATAAAACTCAAGCAAAAGCTTTATTAAATCTAATTTGAAAGCACTCACCAAAGATTTTATTAGAGGAATAGCTCTCCGTCTGCTTAGCTCACAAAGAGCAGCACAATAGCCAGTACTACTGCCCAAATAGCCCATCTATCAACCTGCTTTCTGTGTTTTGGATAAAGCTTGCAAGATGAGCCCAACTTGCACACCGGACCAAACGGTCAAAATAGACGTTTAAAGTTCGCTAGAAGTCTCTTCAGGATCATACGCAATTGATCGTACGTTCCCTTAGCTGTTGGCCATTGGTAAATATGGTTCATTGTCAGATCTGCCTGTCATGAACAGAGTGCAACCCCCAAAACACATTCTCTGGATATTTGGCCCGTTATATGTAACTGGGCCCAGGTACCTTTTTTTAAGAATATATAAACGACTATTAAATTTAAAAACCTCTGGGTTGTCCACTTTATATGTTGAATTTTTATTACCTTGGAACTCAGGAACTTTTTAGGAAGAAGGTGAGACAAGTATGGACCACATCAGGCAAGACAATCACCCCAATCCTTTCCAAATGATAAAATATTCTTTGAACCATTGCAAGTATTTGTTCATTTTTCCATCAATTAACATTTCCATTTCAAAGGTGTTGCATGTGGTTTGAAAGACTCAGGCTGTTTTTTGCTACCTTATCGGCATATAACGACAGTCGAGTAAACTAGCAAATCCAAATTTCTGGCAGTAACTCCGGGGTAACTCAACGTCGCAAATTCTATTTGGGTCGTTTGATTTGCATGATATATCGAATAATTTGTGGATGGATTTATGATATCTTTGAGAATGTTAGCTTTGGGTGTCGCCGTTTAACTTGAGGACTGATTGAGACGATAACACGAAATTCAATATTTAATCAAATTTGTTTATAATTTTACATAAACAGTAAACATTATGCAAACGCATACCAGCCTATTCAGCATACTACTCCTCCATTATCATAAAAACTGTTTTCACAAATAAAATTATTATTAACTTCATTGCACGACAGCATAACTTGTTGCGTTAGTTTTTTTTTCCTTGATTTGTTTACATACCACGGAAAACAAGATTCGCTCAAAATAGAACGCGTCCCAAGTTCATGATCTTAGAAAATAGATCTGCTCTACCATCATGGAGAAATCATCACGGACAATGGTATCTAACGAAATTAATGCAGCGTTTTTTCTGCTTGCCAAGATATTATAATTAAGGCAAATACCAAGCTCATCAAAATTACAATACCCTCGGAAGTGTCTAATGCGACTCAGACTTTTTGCTGCAGGAGGAGCAGGTCGCTGGTATCAATGGTTCTGACAGATGATACTGCAAGACGGCATCTGATAATTGGAATTTTGTATATTAATGCTAACAGATATAATCTTTTATTTATACATAGTAAAGAGTTTTTTGCTGATTTGGGAACAGGGATAGTTATGTAAATCAGATATTATCTTTTGAGCTAACTGTTTCATAGATTTTCTTTCACAAACCAACGGCTCTGAATAATTTTGTGTTTTGATATTCTCTTCAGTACAAAATAACTGCTGGCAGGCGAGTAGAAGAAAATGGAATGAGAAATCTTTTCAGAATTATATAATTAGGGCATGGTAACGCAATATATTTGCTTATCCACTGCACACCTTCGATTAAGACTTAACAAATCTCCACGCACGCAGAAAGTATGCTGATTGGTTTGGTACTTAAACAAACTCACATCGTCTTCTCTGGTGGCATTCAATTTCATAGATTCCCAAAGGTTCCTCGCCATCTTGGTTCTCTTGCCAGTCGTACTATTCCTAATACACTGTGACAATGTTAAATGTCATTTTAGAAATAAAATGATGATTAGTTTTGATTCTGCATAACCATTCTGCTCAGAGTTTTCACGAATAATTTCTGAAGCACCATCTGCTTCGGGCGCGGTAGCTTGAGAGGAAATTTGGTAGACCGATAATTTGCCGTAAGTCGCTGGTCACAGCTTTCACAGCCAGCCACATCAAGATTAATAGAGGGTGAGAGGCACTTCGTTTTCATAGGATGTTTTTAAAATGATGCTACGAGTTAATTTTTACTTAATTTAAATTTATAATTACCCCTAAGCAATCCTTTTGATATCCATAAAGCCAAAGGGTCTGATTTTAGATGATTAGTAATGGTTGAGCCATGTCTTGATCCACTCTAGAAGAGTTAGATTGGTACTGACGCATGTAGAAAATCCGTGGCTTTCAGTCTCACGACTGTTGAACAAAATGTCTCTGCGCTGCTCCGAAGAAAATGAGTGTGAGGTGAGTTCAAAGCTCATCCACAGATGCCTTGTTCAGTAAAAAGTTTGCAGTGTCGATATTACTTAAATTTGATCAAGCTCCACTACTTGTAAGCGCGTGCGATACGTTTTCAATTCTGTCAAATAAAAATAGCCGATAGGAGGTAGTTGTAGGTATTAATACGTAATAAATAATCCCTCAGTACAGATGAGGTAAATAATAATGATATACTTATTTAATGAGAGTCGACTATATTCTTCACACAAATCGTATTGATTTTAGCACGATAATAAAATTAAAGAAACACTTTCCTACACAGCAAATTGCAGACCGTGAACCTACGTAGTGTCACTATTATGACTACTACTGTAAGAAGTATAAATGGCTTCAATCTTTCCCTTTTTACTAAAAAGAACCAGATCGTGCCTTGCGTTGAGCACCTCCTCATGCAAAGTAAATCTTTGCGTTTTTTGAGCATTTTCTCAAGTGTGCAACCGATTAACCAACTTTCATTTTAGTGATATTTCTTATCCAAAAGTTATCTTATGCTATCTTTGGAAAACTAATAGAAACTTGCCTAACATGTCCGAGAGTGTAAACAGAATATTAATATTTAAATGCTTGGCTAAATACCACTTAAATGACGAGTATGGGAGTTAAAGTTAGCACGCTAATATTATTGAGTGAAATCTTAACTACAAATAAAATAAACTACAAAATGCTGAGTATTTTTGTTGATTTGACTAATAATTATTTTTATTGTAAAACCCAACATGAGCTTTGATTGGAAAAACAATTTTATGATACAGTTCAAAAGAAATGATTTGTACATGGCAAGATAACTCTTCGGTTTAAACGTTTGATATGGTAATAAGTTGACAGTTTGCTAAACTAGATTAGAATAACACGAGTAGTAATATAACTTTTTAACACGAATATCTAACTCACAATAACATAACTGGTAATTTTTTTCATGTACGATGTGGTTGATAAGATGGCGAACATTGAAATTAAAGCTGAAGATGGGTAGATAGATGTCAAACAAGGATGAAGTTAAGAGGCTGGAAACAGAACAAACAAATAGGTCACACACAAAAATATTGATGTTAGAAAAGATCTTTATATTAGCCAATCGTGCAACAAGCTTCAATTACTTGTTAGCCTATCAATCATTCTATTATCGGGGCTACACTGTTTGAAATAAATAGATTCACGATATTACTTACAATTTGGGAACAATTCTTGGTCAGAAGTTGTGGAGCTCTTGCCACCATCTGAATTTCCATTGCCCAATGGCGACTTCCCGTTTGGTGCTGCGTCATCAATCGGAGGATAGGCGAAGGTCACAGCTTTTGACAATCCGGTTCATCCGCGTCATCCGCATTCCTGGTGCCTCTCCAACCTTAGAATCTGATGCGGGTGATCCAGATTTAACCCCACTTTTGTAAGGCCGACGGCTATAATGTTCAGCAAAAGAAAGTAAAATTAGATACGGAAATTTATATTTTTGAGCATGCCATCATACTCATTTAGGTCAGATTTTTATAATTTGACTTACCCAGTATTATTCGCCGGAAGAGGAACCGTGTTCCCAGCAGCAGTGGCGAATTCAACGGGCATCTGCTGTTGTTGTGGCTGCTGGGACGCCATCGTTTCCTCGTTGACATTTCCAAAATAGTCCATCAATCCTTGGGGAGTAGGAAATCCCAACTGAACATTCGCTCTTCCTTGTCCCATCAAGAAAAGGTTTAAAGCAGTGGTTTGCTTGATGTTCACTGGAGTTGGAGGAGGATGGCGTCCATCTGGAACATTCGTGGACATGGGAGACTGACTCTGGCCGTTTCCGAACTGCTGGTTTGCCATAATGAGTGAAATGACTTTTAATTGTTGCTTTTTAAGAATTACTTTTAATTAAACTGCTTTTAGTAAATTCCAATAAATTCCAGTGAAATCTGAGACTAGATAACTATTTAAAACAGAATATCTGACACTTTTTGAGTAACTGGGAGAAATATCTTCACTTTTCTAACTGCTTGACTAGAAACGAGTTTCTGAAACACTGAAATGCTTGAGAATGAGAAGAATTTTGGATCTTGATGCTCGCTCTTCTTCCGATTTCATAAAATGCTGAAAGAAGCCCTCTGAAAGTGAAGAAGATGATGTACCGAACGACATAAAAACGTTATTGAATTGAAGCCACGGAAAAGGCAGCATTTGTTATCATTAAAGAAACATTGGGTTAATTCTACAATGGTCCAATTGCCAAGCATCCAAGTTCGATCCCGATTCGCTTATCAGTTCCCAACCAAACTTCTTCTCATTTGAATGATAATGAACTTTCGAGTTTTGTGATAAGAATGATGTTATGAAAACGCCTCGACTTTTCCCTTGGGTTCTAAAGAAACTCCGATTGTATGGGTAGTCAAGTGGGTTCACCGTATGCAAATAAGCGCGTGGCTTATCTATGTAAATTGCGCTGCTTTACAATGAATGTAATATAAAGGTGACATAAAATGAATAATAATCACTTTAATAAAAACCTGCTTTACCAAGATTAGTCGTTAATACAGTGGTCAAAAGGTGAGCATCTACAGTCCGATCTCAAGACACTTATCAGTTAAACTACTTACCTTTCTTCATTTGCATTATAATGAACATAAAATCAGATAGACATTTTTCTCAATGTATCTCCAATACAATTTATTTCTCCGCTTGTAACATACTTTTTACCCTTACATTACATTAGATAGGTACGTTCAAAGTTAGTGTACTAGATATGTTGGGATCTATGCAAATTTTTAAAATGCTCGCTCACTCCAAGTGGGAGTCTCCCACATAAAAAAGCAGTGTAAATCAGTGAAGCACTAAATTTAGAACCTGGCTATAATTATGTTTTTATGTGTACGATTCTTCATTGTAACAATTTGAATGAATTCTAATCCAAATCATAAGCCATGTACTTTCGGAGATGAACTTCTGACTGTAGTGGATTGTAATTATAAGAAATAAGAATTGATGTCTTCTATAAATGTGCATCAATATTTAAGCTAATTTAAAGATTAAAATGTATCAGGAACAGGAATCAATAAATTTTCCAGGATTGTCTGACACTGTCATCCGTCAATTGAAACTGAACCAGCACAACCAGATAAGTAAACATCATGGCAAAAATCTGTAAAAGAGAAACCACTATTGACTGCAAAACATATATCAACAATGTTATACCATTGTGATTAATAAAAACATATATTATTTACTGAAGGAATAATGTTCCTGGAAAGAATGAAAAAATTTCCTGGTTTTATGGCAGGCGGGTTTATAGCTGCTGCAATATGGTACATATTTATCTAGGATGCAATGAAATAAAATGTATCGATCATCTTAAGAAATTAAAATATACTTGAGCTGTACTATTGTTCAGTCAAGTAAACATTTATGACCTTATGATTCAAATCTTTGTTTAAAACCGAGCATGACCCAATGTTGCGAAGTACAAGGGCACACAATTTTCCCTGTAAGCAAAAGTTGATGTAAAATTGACATTGCCAATACTCTCCGACTCTCTTGGCACGTCACAAATAACCTACCTCCTCGTTGACATTGGAAGCTGCCAAGCAAAAGTAATATAGTGAGAGTCCATTTGCTGTGAACCCAGGGGCTAATGTAAATACAATCCAAATTCCAACGATGGGGAGCCAGCTACAAAGCTGGAAAAAGTAGCAGAGCACATTAATTAGCAATGTCAACATTCCACTGAGAAGCCACCACTGGTAGACAATACTGAATTCCTTTATGAGTCCAGTGATTCTTTTGTAGTTGTGAAGAATCCTCGAAAGTTTCTCTTCTTTCTCACGATGCCCCATATTTTTTAACTCTGACATTACCTGCTGGCATTGATATTTCCAAACTCGAAGACCCAAATAAAGCAACGCCAGCATTCCAGACAGAATGAAATAAAAAATGAGTCGCATGAAGCTCCAAAATATAAAATAAAACGTGAAAAGTGGAACTGTCGATACAACAGAAATTTCAGCCTTCAAAACTTTTATGCTGAAATATAAACAGCTGCCTAAAAATGCTGAATAGGTTAGGATGCTAATGACAATTATGATATAAATGAGAACTGAAATTTGTCTTCTGATCTTTTTGAATAGATCCAAGTGTTCTGGAATACTTTTTCTGTTAGGAACGATCGTATATTCAAGTAAAATTTCGACAATGAATTTAATACTTCGGTTTTGAAATGATTGGATGCATTTACGCTCTTTGATAGACTGTAATGCACAGAAAGTTGTTGCAAATTCAGAAGTTGTTACTATCAAGGTATTACAAAATCGATCTGTTCCTCCCCATCCTCCAAACATAGTCATGTAGAAGTTTTCGTACCATCGAAATAGCACAATAGAAAGTATCGCAATGACTAATTTAAACACAAAGAAGAATATTGGGAAACTTGTCCATGAAAATGTAAGCTCAGCGTTGGGCTCCAGGGAAAAAATAAATGTTCCTAGAACTTGAGATACTTTCACCGGCAGGTGAAGGATCTTTTGAAGTGCTGAGGGCAGATTGTTTTCTCATCGCTTTCCGAATTTGGATTTACCTTGCAAGAGCTAGCCATATTTTCCAAATTATCATTGAGTTACCAGCTGCTACAAGATAGAAACACTGGCTTGGCTAATTGAACGCAGATGTTTGTTCCAGCATGAACTTACATATTCATTAGTGTAATTTAGCAATTTAGCAGCAAACAATTGTTTTCCCACTTAAATTAATTGGGCTTTATATGGCTTTAATTTCAATTTCCAATTCGAGTTTGTTATGACAAGACAAAGCAATAGCGAAATTAGTGTATTATATGATTATGGCGCTGAAATGATGGTATAAAATCAATTAGTGACAATTAACCGACGACTACATTGGCACAAAAAATGAAAAAGCAAAAATATAATAATTTGGACGACTTTAATAAGTTGTTTATATAATAAAAAATATATCCAACAGGAAAGGTAGTGGGAGAACATCAACCCTTCTTATGTAAAATGTTATATGATAAAGTTTGTAAAGTAGTTAAACTACTAAATCAAGCATTTAGATAAAAATTATTTTTAAGCATTTCGTCCAACAGCTTTCCACGCAGCTTAATGTTATCATCCTCTAATTGAAACTGTACCAGCACAATAAGATACGTTAACATCGAAGCTAAAATCTGCCAGAAATTAATTATCAAAATTAGCAAATGTTAAATAAATTCGAATCATCATAAAATTGTGCTTACTGGAGGAAGAATGTTCCTTGACAGAACGAAAAAATTTCCTGGTCGTATAGCTGGCGGATTAATAGATGCTGCAAGGTGGTACATACTTATCTACAAGATATTACACATATTTTTAAATACTCTTTGTGAAGCAAGTATAAAACAATATATTTTCTCTGAAACCTTTTGATTTAAATCATTGTCCGAAGTTCCACAAGACCCAATGCTCCGAAGCACATGAACACAAAGTTTTCCCTGAAAATTAAATCACCATTTTTACTGATTGACTTAATCACAGCATTATCATTTCCCATCATTAACCTAATTAGTACTTGCCTCCTCGTTAACTTTCGAAGCTGCCAAGCAGAAGTAATATAATGACAGCCCACTAGCAGTAAGTCCAGGGGCTAGTGCTATAACAATCATGCCACCAGAGACGGGAAACCAACTGCAAAACTGGAAAAAGTAGCAGAGCACACTCGTTAACAATGTCAACATTCCACTGAGAAGCCACCACTGGTAAAGAGTGTTGAAATCGTTTATCAGCCCCGTGATTCTTTTGTAATTGTACAGAATATTCGAAATCCATTCTTTTGTCTCGTTGTGCCCCATGTTTTCCATATCCTTCTGGAATTGGCATCTCCAAGCACGCAGCCCAATCAAGAGAAATTCCAATATTCCAACAACAATAAAATACGGTACAAGTCGCAAAACGTTCCAGAGGGCTAAGTAAAATAGGATTATAGGAATTGTGACCACGAGAGAAATGTCAGCATGTAATCCTACAACAGCTGAATATAAAGAGCTGCTTAGAAATGAGAAATATAAGAGATAGCTTATTCCGATAATGATATAAATGGGAACAGCGATCTGTTTTCTGCTCTTCTCGAACATTCCCAAATATTTATGGATGATCAACCGGTTAGAAGCATTTTTATCATCAAGTAAAATATCAATAATAAATTGAATTAGTTCCGATTGAAAAGATTGTATACGATTTCGGTCTTTGATGGCCAGTAATATGCAGAAAGTTGTTGAAAACTCAGAAACCATTATAACTAGGAAATTGCAAATTCGATCTGTATCTCCCCATCCTCCGAACATTGTGGTGTAAAACTTTTCATTCTTGAAAAATATTGTATAGGAAATTATTGCAAATGCTGATTTAAACCCAACGAAAAATATTGGCCAGCTTGCCCATGAAAATTTGAGCTCAGCATTTGGCTCTAATGAGAATATGTGGCATCCGATGAGCTGAGATGCTTTCACCGGAAGGTGTAAAACTTTTTGCAAAGATGAGCGGATTGCACTTTCATGATTTTCAAGGTTTGAAGTTACCCTGTGTGAGCTATTCATGTTTTGCTCCTAATTTTGTTCCCTGAGAAGTTATAGGTTGTAATGATTTTTTGAATGTTTTTAAATGCTAAGCACATATATGAATGCTACGTTGCTGTGTGTTTGTGTAACAAAAACTCAATATTTTGGGGCTAGTTTAGTTCGGAACAATTATAATATTGCTTTACTTAGAGTAATTGTGTTTGTTTTTCATGAGATGCGCATGTGAATTCAAACATATATCCATCACCTAATTCTGCTGATTACTGAAATTTAAGCAATGAAATAAATGAGAAATGAATTATGTGATATTTGCAATGCATCTATACCTGACACGAATGGATCTTCGGAGGATCTATGTATTCGTCTAATTAAATTGCTTACCGAAAATTTTTTTACACGCTCAAGTTGATCATTAAAAATACGTGACTTTATTGGGTGCCAAATGGGGTAATTTTGTATAAACTTTTTAATACGTATGCCATCTCTAGTAGTATAATTTAGCATTTATTCAAAGATTTAAGCAAGCCTAACTGCCAAAGTAGCAAACAACGATCGTATTGTATGCTTTTATTTTCTGCAACACTGAACTCGTCTCCTGTACAATCCACAGTTGTCTCGTTTGGCTTCTCCATTTGAAGTCCAGTTTCTTCCAAAGTCTCTTCCGCATGCTGTTTTCGCTCGTAACCTTACTCCCCAGCAAAGCGATGTCCATTTACATTCTGTAATGCGAAAAGGTTTTAATTCCGCTGTTAATTTTTGTCTGTCAATTTACTCAAATTTATTGATCTGATAAGGATTAACGGTTTGTAATACTGTGGTAGTGTCACCTTGTGTTCTGACAGTTGTGCCAATTTCTTCATCGTCTTCTTCATCCGTAAAGAAAGTTGAGTCAGACTTGCAACACTCCACGCGCCTCAGATTGCTCTCCACAACCGTCCACTCGAACACCACCAGTGAAAGCTCCTAGGCTTCGATTTTTGCAGATTTGAAGTCTCGATAAAGATTTGCTTACACATGGAGTCCACTGACAATCTAAGAAAAAAAAGAAATGTGTTTTAAACATTATACAACGAAAGTAGCCCAGCCACCAATCTCCGAAGAAACAGTATTGAAGAAATAAAATTAAAACAAGTACCGGCAGCGGAACAATACGGAATCACGAACGCAACTAGTAGTGCTGCTACAACACAACCATTAAAACTAACTGCCGTCATTTTGTAACAAAACCCAGTTTTTTAAATTTTAGGTCCTTGTCTTCTCAAGCACTGCACTATTATAAAAAAGGGAGGTGTGATGTCAGTTTATATAGTCCGACCATGAGATCAACTCTTGAAATGACTTGATAAATAAGATACGTATTCTGTAATGATATTTTTCTACATGAATTCTTAAGTAAGAAAGATTACTTCTATACCTGTCGATATATCTATTTTAATGCGTTTTTAGTTTGGGTTGTTTACCATCACGTTTTGTATGCAATAGCTGCAATTGCTGCACGTAGGAGCAGAGTAGTAAGCTCGTTGTTATTCCGAATGAATCTTCAGAGTCAATAGTAATGTTCTTTTTCTGGAAGGTTTGGAGAGACATTCGTAATATTAGAAACAAAGGTTTCTTCATTGAAATGCTCGGTCTTTAAGTCAATAATTGACTGTGGGGGTAATTCCACCAATTAGACAAGCATCAACATATTATTCACATTCACATCTTGACTACTGCAATACATGGTTATAGGTCCAGATGTTAAAAGTTTATCATGTGTTCTCAATCATAATTGACGTAAAAAGGATACCATTACCACACAACAGTTTCCAAACTGTTTACATTAGAAACTGAAAGACGTCCAATGTTGAATGGGTTTGGTAGGGGGCGTCGTGAGAATACGCTATCAAATATCATAACCTTTAAGTGCATTACAAAATTGAAAATTTATTTGCCCCTCATACAATTCAAAGAAACTTATTGAAAGAGAAACAACTTTTTCTTCAAAATACTTGCGTACTTGGCTGGCTTGAATATTTCGTGATGTTTCAAAATCTAAATCGTTAATGAAGGAATAGTTTTGATATAAAATTACTTTATTTGTTAGAAGATATGGAAAAAGGTTGATAAATGAAATCTTTATCAGAACCTTTTCATATCATGCAACTTTGATTTTTAAACATTGGAAAAGTTGGATTGGAAGGCTTCGCATTTCTACCTGTACTTTAACGCTAGTATGACTTACGCTTCAGTTTTACTAAACTCTAATGAGAGTAGATTTGACTGGACTGTTTGTTCTAGTCATTAGAAGATATAGAGTACAGTTGGAAAATAAATTTTAAATTCATTATGCAGTGAGTATGGATGAAACCGTTTTCCACAATATAAATATGTAAACTGACGACCGAACTATTACACACGGATTGTGAACTATGGCACAACAATAAATTTTTATTGAAACAAAAAAATGTAAATTTTATGCAGGTGAAACAATGGTAGCAGATAATATTTGATTGACCACAATAGAAAAATTTGTTTCTTTACTGCTTTTACATTTGTGACTTCTAATTAGCTGTACATTTAGCTTGTTTTGATCCATGTAAGATCATGGTCTTCCTTTTTTAGAGTCAATATGAGGCATATAAAGATTATAAAACAAAATCATTTTAAAACCTACATTTTGTGACACACAAACATTTGTAAATAGGACATCATTAAATTTATAATATTTGATAGTGTAAGTTTCAAAGTATTTTGTCATTTCAATACAAATAATAAATTAGTTCGTACTTGGGAGGTGTGGTTTGTTTATATACACGTTTAGCACTTTAACGTTTAAAAATCACTTAACCCGCATCATTAAAAAAATCACATATATATTTGCAGCTGAGTCAGTTAATAGCTAGGTTCTCCGCGCAATCTGTCTGATTCCTCTTCTAACGTAAATTGCTGCAGTACTATCAAATAAGTTGTCATCAAGCCTAGAATTGTAGGAAGCATCTGTCTTCCCAGGGAGAAAAAATTTCCTGGAGAAATTCTTGGTGGCTTAGATAGGGTTGAGATGTAAAATAGTAGGATCTAAAAAATGGCATTCATCTTAACATGATATAAGGCGCTTGTATACTTTAAAGTATAGCAAGATGAAGGTTTTAAGTCAAATATATGTCAACTTGCCTCGTCGTATGTATCACTACGAAGTTCTGAGTAGGCTGAAATGCCTCGGAAATCAGTTACACAATTTGTTGCCTAAAGTGTTGTAATTATAATTATTTTTTAAATCAATACAAATGACAATAGAAGGTAAAAAAGGTTGTCAATACCTGGTTAGTCATGTCAGATGACGCATTACACAACGAGAAAAACGCCACAAATAACAATGTCAACTGAAATATTGCCAAGAAAGAGCTTAGCAAGTCCCAAGAGCCCAGTTTCCCCTCCGTTCTCAACACTTTAATCAACTGATAGCTTGTGTTCAAACAAGCCAACATAAACATGGAACAAATGCTCAACAACTGAAGTCCAAAAAAGCGATGAAACTCCTTCAAATGCACTTCAAGACTTTTATACTTTTTAATTATCCAAACGCTCCTACTAGATAACCCTTTTATTTCATCAGGGCTGACCAAAATGCCCAGCGCTCTGAATGAAATTTCAAAGCACATAATTGTGCATATCCAAAAGTAAATTGTGAGCAGCCTAAAATGGTACATGGCTGACCAATAAACATTTAAAATGAAGAAAATGACAATTTTTTCCGTTCCAAAACTAGCTTCATACGCTCTACCACAATATAAAAGGAGACTGCTTACTAAACCAAAAACACTTATGAGAAGTATGAACCCCATCGTCCTCTTCAGTTTTGAAGTGCGGCCTTTCATATCAATATCATCGTGCTTGAAACTCTCATAACAGGCTTCAAGTAAGCTTGCCTTTGTTTTTAACAGGGTTGAATAAAATAGCTGAATTTTTGAACGGTTTATAAGAAACATGAGTAAACAAACGGTTTCAACAAAGGTGGATATCCTATTGACCGCTACATAGGTTAGTTGTTCAGTGTAACTTGTTATTTTGTAAATTTTTTCATAATCCCTGTGAGTAAGAGTTAGAAAAAATGAAGGAAGAGTGTATGTCCAGACAACGACGACTAATGTGTACAGATTTATTTTCCACGATGTGTGAAACTCGAGTTTTGATATGTCGAGGGATATAGGAAATACACCAAACGCTTGATTGATTCGAATTGGCAAAATTATCAGACTCCGAATGTCTTCATAGACCCGTAGTTTATGGGAAGGGTCTTTTTTATAATACATGACGTAAGGATGGTTCAACGCCATTATGAAAACAATTCAAAGCTTTTAAAAAAAAGTGTAATAGCAACTTTCTTTGGGGTGACGTGCCACCTTTTATTCTCTCTTTGTTAAAATGTAACTGTTCTGCTAGATTTGTCTTATTTGAAAAGCAATGCCCAAAAATCATTGCTTGACATTCAGACAGGTCGTTTGTACATTAAACTAATGAATTTATATATTCAAGATTACACAATAAATACAATGTGCACAAAAAATATAATGTGTATTTAGGCAAATCATCAAGTTTCATTCCAAGCCTTAGCTATAAAAGAGAATGTACGGTATGCTAAATGTGCACCTCCCTTTCAAATTCATCACGGTAATGCGTGGTTGATAACGCTTCAGACAACACGCTCTAGTAATAATAGATGACCTTCAGACAATAACGCGCTCGTCGCGCTCTGCTTCTTCTTGCAAACTGAATTGTTGTAAAACGATTAAATATGTTGTCATTAAGCCCAGAGTCTAAAAGATTCAAGATAAAGATCTTATTGGAATAAAACTGAAATGTCAAGGGAAAATTGAATGGAACTAATTTAATTTTCACTTTACTGGCGGGATTATGTGGCGTCCCAGAGTAAAGAAGCTCCCTGGATAAATTCGAGGTGGGTTGGAAAGAGTTGAAATGTAAAACAGGCGTATCTAAATTTAAACAAAAAATGTTACAAGCTATGCAAAATAAATTATTTCCGTTGCAAACTCGACTTGCCTTTTCCTGAAGGTCGCTATTCAGTTCTACTGCCTTGATGCTTCTAAAGTCTGTAATGCAGTTGGTAGCCTTAAATTAACAATCGCGTGTATATTAATTAGTACCGTTGAGAAAATATAACTGTGAGGAAGATGATTCGATGTCATTTTACATACCTCATGAACTACTCCAGTTGAAACATCACACAAAATAAAAAATGTGAGGACGAGCGCAATCAAGTGTGGGAACCCACCAGCCGCCACAAGTAGCTCCGAAAAACCAAATTTTTCAGCTTTAAATATGTTCAATATTTCAAATGCCATATTCAATACCGGAAACAAAATGGTGATGCACATGCTCAGCAATTGTAATCCAAATAATTTATGAAATTCACGCAAAAATCCCTCCAGTTTCTCAAATGTTTGCATGGTCCAAATAATGCGTCTCTGTTGAATATACCCACTTGCATCATTCACCTCAGATAAAATGCCCACCGCCTTGAATGACAACTGGAAGCACATAATTGTACAAATCCAAAAGTAGCAGGTGAGCAGTCTGAAATGATGCATAATCGACCAATACGCTGACACAAGAGTAAAAAGAGTGACTACTTTTAACCCTAAGCCGGCAATTATACCCTTAGCTATAGCCACGATCCAGGTGCTTGCAAGATTTACAATTCCGAGAAAGAACACGATACCCAGTATCTTCCTTAACCTTAAGGTTCGAAGTGGTAAAGAAAATTTCCCCTCTTTCTCCATTTTATAGCATGACTCCAGTAAACTCACAAATGTTCCCAAGAAATCCGAGTAGAAACTCTGAATTCGAATACGATTCCGGATAAACATGACCAAACAAATATTTTCAAAGACGTTTATCAAACTATTTATTGCGGTGTGTGTTATTTGTGCCGTTTTACTGGAATCGCTATACATTTTTTCGTAGTCCTCGGGAGAAATGAGTGTGAAGAAGAATGGAGAACCATATTGTAAAATAATGAAAATCAATGCTAGAAAGTTGTTTGTCCAAGATTTTTCCAAAGTTAAGCTGGATTTATTGAGGGCTAAAGGAAAGGTTCCAAGGAGCTGATTTATGCGGATTGGTACTACAAGCAAGCTTCGTACATCTTCTTGAGCTTTTGCTGTGACGAAATGATTACTTATAACCTGCTTTTTGCGGTGATAGTAATAAAGGAGACGCATTTCTGCTGGGATAAAAATTTGTTTCTGAATTGACTTTTTAACGTTCTCAACTGAGAATATAATTTAGTATATGTACGATGAGAACACTTTAACACTAATTTCAATGTTTAATGACTCGAACTCTTTTTATGTAGATACTACATTTATTTTCTTCAAATAACACATACAACTAATTAGCTTAGATTAAAATCTAAGACATTTTAATAAAAACCCTAATTAAATAAAGTCATATTATATTTTTTCCGTCCAACCTACCGTTTGTGATTCTTCCTGCAATATAAACTGCTGCAGAACAATAAGATAAGTGACCATTAGCCCGAGTACCTACAACATTGACGTTGTCACTATTACTTCTTTTTCAATCAATCAATAGCAATAAGGTAATTAATCTATTTTGTGAAGAATGCATACCGGAGGTATAATCTGACGTCCTAGGTTGAAAAAATTTCCTGGTTTGATTCTCGGTGGGATTGCAAGAGTTGAGGAATAAAATAGGAATATCTACATTTAAGAGGATTCCATTTTTAGAATTTTCGTAATTGATATAAATAAATGTAATGAAAAATATCAAATCAATATCCCACTACCTGCTCGCGCATTTCCGCGTTTTCCTGCGGAACTGACACAATCATTTCCAAATTGTGGACACAGTTTGTAGCCTATAAAAGCCCATTTTAATTTGATGAACTAAAACATTTTGAAACTTTCAGAATTTATTAATTTAAAAAATTATTTTTTTTACGAAAATTTACCCCTATATGCAAAGCTGTTGAAGCATCACATATTCCAAAGAATGCAATATTCAAAGATATCACGTGTGGCAGGCCTCCTATTAAATAAAATAGTTCCCAAAACCCGAGACTTTCCACGCGGATCGTTTTCACGTATTGAAAACCCGAACTTAACATCGTTAATACATAGTAGATGCAAATGCACAGTAACTGCACGCCAAATAAGTGGTTGAATTTCTTCAAAAAGGTTTGCATTTCCTTAAAGTTTTTACTAATCCAAGCAAACCGCGTGGTTTTGGCAGAAGATATAGCTATCTTTGATATGATTAAAATTTCTAAAACTTTAAATGCTATTATAAAACATTTAATGGTGCAAATCCACAAGTAAAATGTAAGTATCTTATAATGATGCGCTGTTATCCAGTAAATCGATAATAGGATGAAAGAAACGGTCCGTTGCCAACTTAAACCTGATTCCATAGATCTGCCAATGCATGTTATCAAGGCGTTTGTGGTGGTCAGCAAACCAAGTACAGAAATGAACCCGATTGTATATTTTACCTTTGAAATGTGTCCCTTCACATCAATTTCTTTTTCCAGTTCAGGAAATTCGTAGCATATTTCAAGCAAATTTACCACTGCTTTAAGAAATTGGTTGTAAAATTGTTGGATTTTTAAACGATTAATAAAAAAAACTAATAGACAAATTGTTGCGAAAAAGTTGATTGACGTGTTTACAACTGTTTGGACAAAATGTTCTGTCGCACTACTAATGCGGTATACTTTACTGAGATCTTCTTTGGAAATTAATAGAAAAGGAACAGGGGCAACCCACGATGAGATGATAAAAATCAGAATAGAAAATAAAGTAGTACTCCAGGAAACGTTGGTAGCCAGAGCGTTCCTGCTAAACGACAATGGAAACATCCCAAACGCTTGATTTATTCGAATTGTCAACCCAATCAGGCTGGTAATATCTTCGTTTGCTCTTATATTAGCAGTTATTTTACTTGTGCGATGGTTGTAATGAAATTGTGGCATTTCTACGGAATATTGGAAATACATGTGTGGAGGAAATTGTTGTTGTTCACTTTTTCGAATGAAAGGACAATTGCAATGTACTTTGTTGGTTATCCGAATCTAAACAACCTTTATCAGCTGGATTGCTCTAAATAGACTAGTCAACTTTTGCATTTACGAGTCGTTAGTAACACCACAGTCAACTACAGAAATTAAATATACCTACCGTAGAGACTCAATTCTTTAAATTATACTAATTTTTTAGCAGCGTGGAAATATGACATCAGACTCGCGATTATCTTATATACTAAAATTTAATATCAAACAATGATATAAACTCTTCAAGCATAAGGTAATACGTAACACGGCACGTGCGAGCCATGCATTGTAACATTTGGACAGGATTTCACTTACTATCTAATTAATAGTAAAACCATTAAGTTACTCAAGATCGAGCCTCTTGCAAGACAAATTGATGTAAAACTATCAAATAAGTTGTCATTAGCCCAAGAACCTGTACAAACACAGAAACACAAGATTTATCCGACTAATTAATTAGATTGACAAAATTAATTATTTTTAGTATACTGGAGGCAGAATGTGAAGACCAAGGGAAAAGAAGTTTCCAGGTCGGATTCTTGGTGAATTGGAAAGAGTTGATGAATAAAATAGAAATATCTAGAAGCAAAAAAACCAAGCTGTATTAATTACAAACAATTCATGATTCCATTTTTACCTCCTCGAATTTATGGATGGGTTCCTGAGAACATGATAGAATGCTTTGAAAATTAGCTACGCAGCTGGTTGCCTAAATAAAAGTCAGATCATATATCAAATGAAACCGTTCACTTTTAGGCGCATTTACAAACTATATGAGCAGGTTACCTGTCGATTAACCGCAGTCGAAACATCACACAACAAGAAAAATGTAATTGTTAAAGCCATAACATATGGCAGTCCCGAACTTATATAGTAAATTTCCCAAAATCCAAAGTTCAGAGATCGAATAGCTTTCAACAGCTCAAATCCAATTTCTAGCATGGATAACAAGAAGACAATGCAAATGCTCAATAGCTGCAATCCGAATAGTTCGTGAAAGTCCTTTAAAAGTTTCTCGACTTCCTTGTAATTCTCAATAATCCACGAAATTCTTCTGATTGTAGCAGGCTCAGCTGCAGACAAACTATTCAAAGTTTTAAAGGCAATTTCAAAGCATTCAATGGTGGAAATGCACAAGTAAAAAGTAAGGAGCCTGTAATGATGAACAAGAACCCAGTATATGGCTACCGTGATGAATGTCACTGTTAGCTGAAAACTAATGCCGACTTCTATTGATTTACTAATCGCTACAGTTAGTACAGTTCCAGTGGTTATGATGCCGCAAGCGGAGACAAGTCCTAGTGCTGTTTTCATTCTTGAAATGTGCCCTGCTTGAAGATCAATTTGGAGCTCAAGACCTGGAAACTCGTAGCATATTGCTAGCAAATTTACCAATTTCTGTGTCAATTCCGAGTAGAATTTTTTGACTTTCAAACGATTTACGAAGAAAAGTACTAAACAAGCTGTTGCAAAATAGTTAATAATACTGCTGACTACAATTTGAACATAGTGTTCTGTTAAACTCGAAATGTTGAATACTTTGTGAAGGGCGTCTTGGGGTATAGTTATAAAGGGGAAGGGTGCTACCCAAAATAAGAAAATAAAAATAGAGATGGACAGGTTGCTTCCCCAGGAAGTGCAAAAGCTCAGCGTAGATGCATCAAAAGATAAGGGAAACATTCCAAACGCCTGATTTATTCGAATTGGTAAAGTTAAAAGGTTGCCAATATCCTTCTTCGCTTTTAATAGGAAGCGTGATGTTTTATACGCGCGATAGTAGTAATAATATAGACGCATTTTGTTTGCAAGTCTCAACAATATGCTTGGAAATATCGAAATGCCAACTTAACACCACCCGTTAGTGGCAGCTGCATAATATTTGTTTCTGGAAATAAACCTCGTTATACTGGGTTAAAGCGTAATTAGAAGACCTCCAAAAATTTAATTAGAAAACAATTATTTTCTTAATACATTAGGTTAGGTATGCGGGTAATTAATAATTGATAATTTATTCATAAAGACTATACCTTTATGAATGGGGCAGTTTGATGTTATCTCTGCACATGGTGATGTCTTTTATTATTAACACTAAACTTATCATTAGTTCCACCATTCAAACAAACAACCTTCGTAGTAAATTAATTAAAATGTCTGCATCTTCAATCTAATATCGCAATAGTCTACGTGCAAGGAGCTCCCAGCGAAAAACTGACGACAAGTCCGTGTCATATAAAAAATGGCCCAAAAATCTTCATCATTCCATGTTCTTCAAAGTTTCCATAAACTCGCAAAACTTTCAATAAAACCATCCCAGTACTTTGGCCTGTGTATCTTTTCCCTCGACCCTAAGAAAGGGCTCCACTTTTCTGCTTGTTCCTTTCCATTTGTTTCAGCAGTAGTTAGATTCTTAGCAATCGTAATTGCAATAACTTGTCATTCCTTAGCAGAAGACCACATTCAGAGAATTTTTGGTAATAAAACTAGAACTGAGAGGTATACAAAGACATTACTCGCTTGGTTCATGTCGCTATCGGATGGTCTTGGTTTGATTTTGGCTTGCTGGAATCGCCATAAAATAGTTCGCTTTCATTCCACTTTTTCCAAATTTCTTATTCAATTAACATTGGCAGTGGGTCTGCAGAGTTTCTCAACATCATTGGAAAATGTGTTTAATACAGTCAAGCTGTACAGAAACGTCATCCTTACATTCTTCAGCATTAGCACCTTGATGGCTATCGGTTTAGTTATTGAGGCTTTTGTGGCATCAGATACGCAATGGGACTTTGAATCAGTTAAAGAATATAGCTTTGCTGGATTTTCTTTGGTTTGGCAATCTTCTGCCTCGAGCATCCGCTTTCTTGCACATCTGTGGCTGATAAGTCTTATTAAATGCTTTAAAATAGCTGCACTTCTTTTGCATCAAAAAATTCAAAATGTTAGCCAAGAAAATATGTATTATGAAGACAAAGCAGGCAAGGTTCTCTCAAGTTTTAGACAGTTGGAATGTTTGACGGAGGAGTTTAACGACACGTTTGGATACACTATCGCCCTGGACTTCTTATCATTGGTTGCGGCAACCATAATCATAATGTTCCAAATGATTCTCTTTTTTACCTCAGGAAAAATTGCTACTGGATTTGGATATTGTGTACCAATTACCATTCACTTGCTGATTTTAGTTTCAATATGTGATGTATCCACCAAATTTGAAAACCAGGTACAACACATTACATACGAAATGCTAACCTGTTATAACAAATAATTATTTATAGTGTGTAAAAAATAAACTAATTCTAATTCATATCATAGGTAAAAAACTGCATTAAAGCCCTAAAAAATCTTTCTTCTGGTTTCGAGGAGACTTCGAGAATTGAAAGAATCCAGGTAGGTTATACAATACATACATACATTTACTAATTTTACGTTAATAAAATATACTCAAAATTATTGCCTTTTTTGCATCGTCAGATTACCATGCAAGTAACAAAAAGCATGTGTCAACCTATTACCATTATGCCAAAGTCATTATTTATAATCCACCGACGTACCCTCACTGCTATCACAAGTTCAATGACAACTTACATGATAGTTCTTGTCCAGTTTTATCAAGGAGACGAGGAAACGGGTTCGAGATCATAATTTATGCATGTGTAGACTGCATACTTATTGTACTTCGGGTTTTCTGAAGTCAAATTATAACTCACATTTTTTGCTGGCATTGTAAATGACGTGTGTGCAGATTTCTATATCCCATCTTACCTGTTATGTCAGCTTGTCATTTAGTATACCGTAGTTAAACCCAAGTTTCATATAGCCCCTCAGTAAATCTCAATAAATCATTAACTATGAGTTGTATTTGCAAGGTGTATTATATTAATTTTTACTTGATCAACTGTGGAATCGGCTACAGTGACTTGCCGGTCTGCCTGTTTCATGGATGGGACAGGGCTACAATAAGGTCGTGCTTGGGCAACAATCATTCAATCGAATTCACGATATAACCCAACGTATCTCACTTTCATGAGTTTCACCACCAACCGACAAGACAATAAAAATATCACACAAATCGACATTTTCATATAGTTAAGTAAACATCTTTATTTTTCTCCTTACGTCCATAAAATTGCAAAGAAATTACACTATGTATAACAATTCTCCAAGTCCATTCATATGTAATTTGATTTAAATATCATGTCAGAATGAGGTGATGCATATAATATTTTTCGTTAATGTTAGTAAACTAAAGATTTCGTTGAATCCTCCTGCTGCTTGAACTGTTGCAAAACTATCAAATACGTTGTCATCAATGATAGAATCTGAAAAGATGGAATTCATAAATATATTTATCCTTATCACTTCAATTTAATCTGCTTCCTGCATCTACGTATATTAATGTTATAATCTAAATTGCAATGATTTACAAACCGACGGCAGTGCTTGTCGACCAAGAAAGAAAAACTGCCCGGGTGAAATTCGAGGAGGTTTAGCAAGAGCAGATGTATAAAACATCAGAATCTACATTAGCAATAAATTCAAATATATTGCGTCATATATTTTTTATATTTTATAAGTAAAAAAGAATTGCATTCGGCTCACTTTATCCTGCATATCAGGATGAAGTTCAGAAATGGACGTGGCTTGCCGAAAGCTGGAAACGCATCGAACAGCCTGAAATATTTAATACTCAAGTGCTTCAGCAAATTAATAAAATTCAACTGTTTACGAGTGAAATATTTTCTTACTGCATCTGTCATGCCAGTGCAAGCATCACATAAAATGGAAAAAGTCAAGGTAGCTGAAATCACATGAGGAACCAAACTAGCCATCCCATTCCAATCAGCATCTCCAAGTTCACCATTTGTCATCAACTTCGAAATCTGGAACATTGAGTTAATCGTAGGCATCACAAATGTGTAGCTAATGTTAATCAACTGGAATCCAAACGCGTTTTGAAATTCCTCTAGCATAACCTCAAGGTCCTTATACATCTGAACCACCCAAAAGATCCTCCTAGATCGGTAGGGCTTCCGAGGGTCAACCAACACGCAAAGAGACATGAATGCTGCACGAAAGCAAATTATAAGGGAAATGCAGAAGTAGAAAGTGAGCAGTCTCAATTGATTCAGAGCAATCCAAAAAATGCTCATAATAAAAACGAGAATGATTTTCCACCAAACTTTTCCAGAATCTGGAGCGTTATGGTAGTAAAACAGGCAAGTGCTTGTGTGAGTAGAGACGCTCAAAAGAATGACTATGAGCATGCAAACATTTAGCCTCATTCTGCGACGCATTAAAGCGTTTGATTCAATCTCATCGAGTTCATCATAACCGTGCTTAATCAGTTGGACAGTTTTTGCTGTAAATTCTGCAAAGAATGATACGATCTGTTTCCGTTTATGAATCATGATGACCAAGCAAATCAGGTCGGCTGCCCCAGAACACGTGTTTACAGCAACTTGGACATATCGTTCTGTGTTGCTTAAATAAGCGTACAGGATGAGAATGTCGTTTGGAATTAGGTGGAAAATAACGGAAGGAACGAAAATGAGAATGGAACGTAAAACCGTGATAGCAAAAGGAAAGCTGAGCCACGAAAAGTAGAGCGAGTTTCTGGAGGAATCGTAAGAGAATGGGAATGCTCCCAAAGCCTGATTTGCACGGAGAGGAAAGATGATGAGGTTGGCGATGTAGAAATTGAAATTGCCAAGCTTTGCTCGAGCTTCTTTCCAGTTTCTGTTGTTTTTCATGTTTTTCTGTAGAAAACTGGATGAATTTTGGTAAGGATTATGCGTAGTGAGCAGAGCAACTGCGTAGTCAGACTAAAATGTAGAGCAGTAGTCGCTTTCTCATTCAATTCCAAAACCATTAGGTTTAGATTTGTATGGCTTACGTGCTAATGAATTAAAGCCACCCACGTCTTTCTCACACATTTTACTAGAACAACAATTTAATCACTTAATAAGTTATATTTGCATAAGATGTTAATCATTTATCTAGAATTTCAGACATAGCACGTCATATCAAATCCCCGGGGAAGTTGACTTGTACATTTCGTATTTCTAAGTATGCATCCCTGTTTGGTAAATTGTCATACAATCAGAAGATTATTCCTTACTCAATGTGATTTTTAAGAGCCCATTAAACTGTTTGAAGAGAGGATATCATAGAAATCATAAATTCATCTCAACCTCCATTAAAACTTCGAAGCTAATATTTGCTTCAGTGAAAACCGCTTTATTTATGTTATCAAAACAGGTTTAAGTCATGGATGAATTGATTTCTTCCCGGAATTCATTTCCAATTTAAATCGATTTTCGTTTGAAATTATATACTTAATTTGCATATATATATATAAGTTGACTTTGCATATACACGCCATGCACATTATGGTATATTGATTAAAAAAATTAATGAACCAAATTAATTTAGAGCCAGGGCATGTCGACAGACCCTAATAATAGATAGGGATGGAAAACAATAATGTCTTATCTCTCATCGCGATCTATTGTTATGCAAATGTGATGACGATGACATGGATGATTTTTATCTCTTCTAATTTGAATATTAGGGTGTATCGACATGCACTGTTTAGACCCCTTGGAATAACGTAATCGTTCGTACATGGCATAAACCTTATCACAAAACTCGGAAGTTCATTATCATGCAAATGAGAAGAGGTTTGGTAGGGAACTGATAAGCGAATCGGGATCGAACTTGGATGCTTGGCAATTGGACCATTGTAGAACCAACCCAATGTTTCTTTATTGATAACAAAATGCTGCCTTTTCCGTGGCTTCAATTCAATAACGTTTTTATGTCGTTCGGTACATCATCGTCTTCACTTCCAGAGGGCTTCTTTCAGCATTTTATGAAATCGGAAGAAGAGCGACGATCAAGATCCAAAATTCTTCTCATTCTCAAACATTTCAGCGTCTCAGAAACTCGTTTCTAGTGAAGCAGTTAGAAAAGTGAAGATATTTCTCCCAGTTACTCAAAAAGTGTCAGATATTCTGTTTTAAATAGTTATCTAGTCTCAGATTTCACTGAAACTAATTGAAATTTACTAAAAGCAGTTTAATTAAAAGTAACTACTTAAAAGCAACAATTAAAAGTCATTTCACTCAATATGGCGAACCAGCAGTTCGGAAACGGCCAGAGTCAGTCTCCCATGTCCACGATGGTTCCAGATGGACACTGTCCTCCTCCAACTACAGTGAACATGCAGCAAACCTCTGCCTTCAACCTTTTTATGATGGGACACGGAAGAGCGAATGTTCAGTTGGGATTTCCTGCTCCCCAAGGATTGATGGACTATTATGGAAATGTCAACGGCGGAATGGTGGCGTCCCAGCAGCCACAACAACAGCAGATACCCGTTGAATTCGCCACCGCTGCTGGAAACACGGTTGTTCCTCTTCCAGCGAAAAACAATGGGTAAGTCAAATTATAAAAACCTGGCCTAAGTGAGTTTGATGGCATGCTCAGAAACATGAATTTCCATATCTAATTTACTTTCGTTTTGCTGAACATTATAGCCGTCGGCCTACAAGAGTGGGGTTAAACCTGGGTCATCCGCATCAGGTTCTGAGGTTGGAGAGGCACCAGGAATTCGGATGACCCGGAGCAAGTCAAAAGCTGTGACCTTCGCCTATCCTCCGCTTTCTGATGCAGCACCAAACGGGAAGTCGCCATTGGGCAATGGAAATTCAGATGGTGGCAAGAGCTCCACAACTTCTGACCAAGAATTGTTCCAAAATTGTAAGTAATATCGTAAATCTATTTATTTCAAAACAGTGTAGCCCCATAATAGAATTTGATAGGCTAACAAGTAATTGAAGCTTGTTGCACGATTGCATAATATATAGATCTTTTCTAACATCAATATTTTTGTATTTGACCTATTTTTTGTTTGTTTCCAGCCTCTTAACTTCATCCTTGTTTGACATCTATCTACCCATCTTCAGCTTTAATTCAATGTTCGCCATCATATCAACCACATCGTACATGAAAAAAATTACCAGTGATGTTATTGTGAGTTAGATATTCGTGTTAAGAAGTTATATACTACTCGTGTTATTCTAATCTAGTTTAGCAAACTGTCAACTTATTACCATATCAAACGCTTAAACCGAAGTGTTATCTTGCCATGTATAAATCATTTCTATTGAACTGTATCATAAAATTATGTTTTTCCATTCAAAGCTCATGTTGGTTTTCACAATAAAGACAATTTATTAGTCAAATCAATGAAAAATCCCCGCATTTTGTTTATTTTATTTGTAGTTAAGATTTCACTCAATAATATTAGCGTGCTAACTTTAACTCCCATACTCGTCATTTAAGTAGGTATTTAGCCAAGCATTTAAGTATTAATATCTGTTTACATTCTCGAACATATTAGACGAGTTTTCTTTCTTTTTCCAAAGATAGCATAAGATAACTTTTGGATAAGAAATATAACTACACAGAAAGTTGGTTGCACAGTAGAGAGAAAGTGCAAATACATAACGACTTACTTTGCATGAAAAGCTCAACTCAAGGTTGGATTTGGCTCTTTTTGTTAAAAAGTGAAAAATCGAAGCCGTTTATGGTTCTTGCAGTAGTGGTTATAATAGTTAACGTAAGTAGGTTGACGACGGAGCGTTGAAATGCGGCGATGTAGTAAAATGTTTCTTTCATTTTATTATCGTGCTATAATCAATACATTTTATGTGAACTATAGTGACTCTCATTAAATAAGTTATATCTTTACCTCATCTGAGCTGGATGATTATTTTATTACTATTAATACTACAACTACCGTCCTATCGCATTTTTATTTGACAGAATGAACTTATCGCACGCTTCACAGTAGTGGTAGCTGTCAATTAAAATATCGACACTGATAACTTTTTACCTGAACAAGCATGTGGATGAGCTTGAACTTCACCTCACACTCATTTTCATTGGGGAGCAGCTGCAGAGGACATTTTGTTCAACATGTCGTGGACTGAAAGTCACGGATTTTCTACATTTGGTCAGTACAATCTAACTCTTCTAGGAGTGGATCAAGCATGGCTCAACATTACTAATAATCTAGAAAATCAGACCCTTTGGCTTTATGAGTTATCAAAGGATTGCTTAGGGGTAATTATAAATTTAAATTAAATAAAAATTAACTCGTGCAAATCATTTTTAAAAAATTATGAAAACAGTGCCCTCATGTTATTAATCATGATGTGGCGGCTGTGAAAGCTGGAGCCAGCAAGGAAATTATCGTGTCTACCAAATTTCCTCTCAACTACCGGCTCGAGCGAGATGGTGCTACAGAAATTATTCGGGAAAACGAGAATGGGTATGGATAATCAAAACTAACACAATTTTTATTCTAACATGTACCATTTAACATTTTCACAGCGGTTTTATTAGGAATTTACACTGTCAAGTAGACACAAGTATGGGAGAATTCGGAATCTATGAATTGAATGCGCAAGAAGACGGATGCGAGTTTGTTACAGTACTCAAACCAGTCAGCATATTTCTTCGTGCGTGAGATTTTTTCAAGTCTTTAATCGAATGTCAGTTGAAAGCGAAATATATTGCAGTTACATGGCCCTAATTATATAAATTCGCAGCATTTCTCATTCCATTTTTCTTCTACCTCGGCCTGGCAGCAGTTATTTTTATACTGAAGAAATACAAAACACAAATATTCAGAGCCGTTGGTTTGGGAAAGAAATCTAATGAAACAGGTAGCCTCAAAAGAAATATCACGATTTACATAACATTCCCAATCATCAAAAATAGCTTTTACTATTATGTAATAAAATATATCTGTTACATAATATACAAATTCCAAATTATCAGATGCCGTTCTTGCAGTATCATCTGTCAGAACCATTGATAAGCCAACGGCACCTGCTCCTCCTGCATCAAAAAGGCTGAGTGCATTAGACACTTTCCGAGGGTATGTAATTTTTGATGAGCTTGGTATTTTCTAATTATAATATTTGGCAAGCATAAAAAACGCTGCATTAATATCCTTAGGATATCCATCGTAGTGATGATGTTCGTCCATGATGGTAGAGCAGGCTACTATTTTCTAGATCATGCGACCTGGGACGGT
Organism: Orchesella cincta; assembly: GCA_001718145.1. Lineage (NCBI taxonomy): Eukaryota > Metazoa > Arthropoda > Collembola > Entomobryomorpha > Orchesellidae > Orchesella > Orchesella cincta. Next base: position 345,118 of record LJIJ01000055.1, on the reverse strand, counting down.
CTATTTGTAGCAGATCTTGTTTTTCCGTGGTATGTTTACAAATCAAGAAAAAAACTAACGAACAAGTTATGCTGTCTTGCAATGAAGTTGATAAATATTTTATTTGTGTACAGGTTTTTATGGATAATGGGAGGTAAGTATTATGCCTGGCAATGAGTGCATTTGTATACTGTTTATGTAAAAATTATAGAACAAATTTGATTAAATATTGAATTTCAGTGTGTATTCCTGTCTCAATCAAGTCTCAAGTAAAACGGGACACGCCAAAGCTAACCATTCTCAAAAGGATAATCATAAGATCCATCAAATTGATTGCGATTGGGATAATGCTAAATTCAAAAGGAGGGCCCATAGAATTTGCGACGTTGAGGTTACCCGGAGTTCTGCAGAGATTTGGGATTTGCTATTTTGTTACTGCGACTTGTGTCTTGATATGCGCGGATAAGGGTTGTAGCAATAATAACAAGCCTGTGAGTCTTTCAACACAATGCAACAACCTTTGAAATGGAAATGTTTTAATTGTGTGAATTGATTCTCTAGCAAAACAAATACTTGGCAATGGTTCAAGATATTCTTATCATTTGGAAAGGATGGGTGATTGTTCTTGCCTGTGTGGTGCTGCATACTTGTCTCACCTTCTTCCTAAAAGTTCCTGGATGTCCAACGTAATAAAGAATTAACATAGTAAAAGTTTTACAACGACGAAGTTTTGGAATTTTAAATGGTTTATATTTTCTTAAATAAAGAGGGTACCTGGGCCCAGGTGGGTTACATGATGGGGCCAAATATCCAGGAGAATGTGTTGGGGGTGCATCTGGTTACATTGACAGACAGATCTTGACAATGAACCATATTTACCAATGGCCGACAGCTAAGGGAACGTACCGATCAATTGCGTATGATCCTGAAGGACTTCTAGGAACTTTAACGTCTATTTTGACCGTTTGGCTCGGTGTGCAAGTTGGGCTCATCTTGCAAGTTTATCCAAAACACAAAAGCAGGCTGATACGATGGGCTATTTGGGCAGTAGTACTGGGCGCAATCGGTGCTGCTCTTTGTGGAGCTAAGCAGACCGGAGGAGCTATTCCTCTTAATAAAAATCTTTGGTGAGTGCTTTCAAATTAGATTTAATAAAGCGTTCCGTTGAGTTTTATTAAACCATTTGTTTTTCGAATAGGTCGTTGTCTTTTGTACTGGTTTTGTCGTCCTTTGCATTGATCCTACTGATGGTTCTTTATGTAACCATTGATATGCTAAAGATTTGGTCTGGAACTCCATTCCGTGAGCCAGGAATGAATTCCATATTGCTATACGTGGCTCACCTGGTGATGAATGACATGCTCCCCTTTCACTTTAGACTGAAGACCATGAACACACATTTCAAATTGTTGGCAGAGTCTTTATGGAGTATTTCATTGTGGGTTATTTATGCAATCTATTTATTTCACAAGAAATTTTTCTGGAATTTGTAATGCTGATAAAACTATTATAATAAAACGCCATTACTAGCTTTTCGTTCCCCTTATTTTAATCTGAAAGTGATTAGGTAACTCCGACGTGGTTTAAAAAGGTGTTTACAATCATAAATAAATCTGTCTAGTTTTCTAATTTTGTTGCAAAATATTAGTAGGAATTACAAGTTAATCATTCCATTAATTTTATGGTAGCTCTTATCCAATCATTATTGCACAAAAACATTATGATTCTTCTTCTGAAATGAACTGCTGGAGCACAATCAAATAAGTTACCATTAAGCTAAGAACAGAAGGAAGTATGTGTCGTCCAAGAGAGAAAAAATTGGATGGGCGGATGCTCGGAGGATTAGCAAGCGTTGAGGAGTAGAACATTAATATCTTTTACATCACAAAATATTAAGTAAACTAACTTGAATCAGATTGGCAATAATATGAATAATAAATGAACAGCTTTACCTTGTACCCGTCTGGGTGGCTACTACTACTATTAAATGCGGTTAGGCAAGCACTAAACTACTTGATCAAGCTCACTACTGACAATTAGTACTGTCGCAAATGGATAACGCTATACGCAGAGATCGTATCGGAGTCAACTCCCAGATGAACATGAACATGAGAATCAAGACGCGAGAAGCCACAAAATAAAATTCGGAAATTTAAACAGTGGTTAGAGGAAAGGAAAACGGTATGAACTATTTATTTACAGGAGTAAAGTTCTAAGACAAGCGTAATGATTCACGGATGGAAAAGGAATGACAAGTTCAACGAAAAGTAAAGATAGATTCACCTGTACAGGAATGGTAAGAAAGGAAACCTGTGGGCAAAGACATACATTCATGAACATGAGAAATATTAGCATAATGTATGGATATGTAGTGATGTGGTGTGTGGATGACTGTGTTCATCTTCTGAGGTAGGTTGACCTATTTTCCTCCTGGACAGTGGTCCTCTGGCTACATCACCGGCTTCAAAATGGGCCCCGTGGACTACACCCCCTGCTCCCAATGCGGTCCCTGGAAGAAGCTCGTGGCACGTCCTCATAAGGATAGTCCTTATTCCTTGCTAACGGCTTCTTGGTGTTGTCAGCATCCTCTCGAACTTGATGGAAAAAATTTAGGCGTCCGTATGTGAACAGCATATTGTAGTAAGCTGTCTGTCGTGAAGCAAAAGTGTGCTTCAGTATAATTATGGTAGTTGGTAAAACGTTTCCTATCCTCATAGTTTTGTATTGTAGAGTACCTGCATTAGTCAGGTACATGTCGTAAGTTTGTATAATATTTACAATCCAACTTTTGGATTGTACGATGTTAGTTTTTTAGTCAGCGACTAATGAATGATATTAATTTTAATCCTGATCAACATTTGACCTTTGGATTCGGTTGGTTTTAATCCTGGTCAACATTTGACCTTTTGGACTCGATTGTTTTAATCCTGGTCAACATTTGACCTTTTGGATTCGATTGTTTTTAAACCTGGTCAACCTTTGACCGTTGGATTTGGATGAACTTCATCCTGGTCAACATTTGACCTTTGAATTTTTGTAGACTGTCGGTCTTCCATGCGGTGATAATGACCATTAGTCGTGGCGTAAGTCTGCCACGCCTCTTCTCTCTTGAGGTTCTCGTATTTTCATTATAAAACTGCAATTCGATGCAGCGTATGCGTTTCTTTTTCGACTCTCTCTTGGTCGTGGGGCGAAACCATAAAAGCTCCCACCAGTTACTGTCTGACTGGTCTGCCTTATCCATTATATTCTGATTCCTTTTTACTTCATTAAGTGTATTTACTTTTGTAGTTGCTGCTGACAGATGCCACGTATCCCTGGAGTCGTCACACATGTGATAAGCCTCGCTTCAAATGACTCCAAGATGACTGGCGAATGTTCTGTATCCATATTGGTTTGGTTTGGTTGCTGTAGCTCCTCGAGCTGTCGATCTCCGGGTTTCCTTACTAGTCTTCTTCTTTTCATATATAATTGTCCTTTTTTCAGTGCTCGGGTGATCAATCCGAGTCTTATTTAGGGTGCACCTGTCAGAGGAATCCAATCGTTGGCCTTCCTTCTGACTCCTTGAGTTCTCTTGACTCCAAGGTGACACCCTACTGTTCCACGAACACCGTACGCAACGGTTTCTGCAGGTGGTGTAAGGACGTATTATTGCCTGTTCGACATTTCACACCTTAGTCTGTGTGGGTACCTCTTCATCGAGAGTCCCTTCATTATTCGGTACTGGTCGGATTCCGTTCCGCCATTTTTCTCTGTAATTATTTTCTGCTTTACTGTTGGAGTTCTTGGCGTATCTGCATATTCTCTTTGTTCCTCGAAATTCTTGATTGCCTCTGACCAAGTCCGCATACAAGTGCATACAAACGCGTCCGTCTGCATTTGCCTGTATCGTTTGGTCAAGGTTCTATCCCTCCGTGGGTATATCGTCAATCTCCATTTTGTCCCCCTACTATCCGGATAAGTATGAGACGTTGATGGACGTATCAAGCCAAAATCGTTTATTTGTTTTTCTTCAATGATTGTCGCCGAGATGTGTCTCCGTTTCTTTGATTTGGTCGATGGACCAAGCGTCTGAGAAGTGTGGTGTGCAACCACAGTACCGGTTTCAGAATTTCCCGAAATTCTGTTTTCGTGAGCAGTTTCCCCTCTCATGAGCTGGAAACTCTCTAAGAAACTAGCCCCGTTATCGAGTGAAGTCTGTATTGTTGAGTTATATTCTTCTTCCATATTTGTTGCCCCCGTGGCATAAGTTGACTTAGGTGGGATTGGGAACATTGGGGAAGTTCCCTCCCTTATTAGTTTAAATGATCGCCTTCTGCGTCATCGTATTCATACCCATCGTATTCTTCTTCATTTTGGTACTCGCATTCTTGTTCATATTGGTACTCGTACTCTTTTTCATCATGGTAATCGTACTTTTCTTCATCGTGGTACTCGTACTCTTCTTCATCGTTGTGCTCGTACTCGTGTTCATCTGTATCGTCATACCCGTTATCTTCTTGTTCTTCTTCATATTCTTCTTCGTAAGTGTCGTCGTATTCTGAATCCGTAGGAATCCAGTTCCCTACAGCAGCAGCTACAATTGTGGCATCAAGAGTGGTCGGGCACACCTTCTGTGTGTGGCCAAATCCTTGGCATCGAAAGCACTGAATTAGCCGTTGTTCGTCTGTGTCGTTTTTGCTTTTTGAATCGTCGAATTGGGTGTGACGAGACCATTCTAGACCATGACGTCGATGCCTCGGTATGTAATCTTCGTTGTCATTTTCTGGATCTTGTACATAACTGTTGGGTTTGTGAGTAACGTTTGGTAATCCTATTGGACGGTGGTATTCATTGTCTATTTGCTTGGTAGCGTGATCACTAGCACGCATTGGAGGAATAGAGCAAGGCTTCTGAGCCATCTCATCTTCTCTCTGTATCATTTCAGTGGCTGACTCACAGGCCTCCACTAATGATAAACCGTCAGGTAGTCAGTCGGACCCAAAATCTTGTTCAGAACGGGCAGTAGTTTGCATTGAGTTCGAGCTACGTGGTTCTCCTCCACGTCGTTATCGTAGCAGTAGTTTGAAAGTTCGACCATGTCGTAAATAAATGCTTCCGTTGGCTCATCGGTTCTTTGGAAGCGTGTTTGGAGCTCTGTCACTCTCCGTTCGGTTTCATGGAAGCCTCCATATCGGTTAACAAATCTCTCCTTGAAGTTGTCCCAATCTTGGCACTTCGGTAGTACGTACTCGTACCATCGGATCAAGTCTTCCGGTAGAAGAGTCTTGACCGCAGCAATGTAAGCGTCTTCTCTATAGTTGTTACTGGCCAGATATCCTTCAACGTCTTTTAGAAAATTAAAGGGTGGAGTGACACCTTGCTTGAATTTGGGCTTTTCCAGACATAGTGGGTTGGGTTGCGATAGTCGGAGCCCTGACAGTGCTTCTGTCACTGTGTGAAGAGTTCTGGTGGGCGAGAGCCTATCCAGTTGTCGGATAAGTATGGCATTGCTTTGCTCCACCTCTTCTACCCTGCTGGAAAGTCTCTGTTTCTCCGCTTCATATTGTTGTGTAATCCGTGTCACTTCCTCTTTAACTGTTTGGCTTATAAATGCCCGGACCTGTTCCTCGTCCATGTTAATATTGTAAGTAATAGCAGTATTCCGTATGCTACTCTCGTTTTTGTCGGATTATCTGGTTCACGGGTAATTTTCCTTTACTTGCTGGATTGGGTGTCTGAAAGTCGGCTTCCCGTATTCTGATAAATGTTATTCTTGATAAATCTTCCTGCTACGTAACTTTGCTTTGATAGAAATCAACTTTCCTGTTGACTTAGATGTTTCACTACTTGTGTATATTCGTCTAGGGTATTCCTTGTCTTCGTTCCTCAACAATACAACTTCCTAATAACTCTGTACATCATATGTACGTTGAGTTCAAAAGTAAGTATATCTCATATACTATACTTGCTGTACATCATATGTACGTAAGCAACAAACCAATAACCTGAAAATCAAAATTTTCTTGACTCAGTACATCATATGTACTTTTGAGTTCAATTATTTGCCTGTACATCATATGTACTTTTGGCAACAGCAGCAACACTTATGCAGTACGTCTTACGTACTGTGGATAAGGTTGTATCCCGTAATCACTTGTCCCGTAATAATACCACGCTCAAAATCAGAAGCAATAGAGAAAAGCTATAAGTGGTGTAAGCATAACGTGTTGACTGTTAAATGATTCCTTGTTGTCAATTAGCTAGACACCTATCTATCTGCTTCTAGTGGTATGTCCGTGTTTCCTTTGTTTCCTCAATTTGCTGTATGTGTAATTGTAGTGTGTGTCCTTTGTCCGATTTTTATGAAAAATGCTTAATTTTCCATGTAACCATATGCCTTGTACATCATATATGTACTTATTAGCAGTGTATCATATACACTATCAGTACGTCATACGTACATAAAAGCAGTACATCAAATGTACTATAATAAACATCAGCGCATCAAATGCACTAGATTAAGCAGTAGCGCATCATATGCACTATTTGTACGTCATACGTACATAAGCAAGTACATCAAATGTACTACAAAACATAAAATATAATATGCATGACTATGTGTGTGGTAGCGGGTCAGTGGAGTCTCCTAAGACTCATCATCAACAACAAAGTCAAAATCAAAGGTGCAGGTAAGTGACAGGTGTATAATGTCAATGTGTATACGTGTGATGTGTTGACTTAAGCTGTGCTGGATCCCGAGCACATCAACCTTCACATAAAAATCAAGCTAGTCCAGCAAAAAGGTAAATGAATGTTTAATACGTATGCATCAAATGTGTTGGGCTTTGGCATCACAATTCTAGTGGAGAAAAATTTTCTCAAGTCCCAAACTAGTTAGCATAAATAACTATAGCATACTGCTCGACCGAGAAAAACTGACACTAGTTGACTTTTTATCCCATCTAAAAAGCATGGGATATCCTATCCACTTTAACTTTGGCCCAATATATCAGGAAAAATATTATGACGCGGTGGGCTTCTTTGTCTCCTCACAAAGAAAATCAACTGACAAAAACTCTCGTTTACTACTACTACCTCACATAAATTATGACAAAGTTATGAATTTTCATGAACATGACTGTTTTATCCCAAAACTAATGATGATTCCCGTTTTATATGCTTCAGGGAAAAATTTTATGAAAAAAGCAAAAAATGCGAGAAGAGCCGGAGTGTTTTCATGTGTTTTATAATTACCCCTGTTGTTTCCAACTGGAAACGGAAATCCGTAGTAGCTAATCAAAAACTGGACACGGGTGGGGTAGTTGGCTCCAAAAACAGCAACAAAACTCCCTTTTTGGGTTGATTCGGATGATAGGACAAAAAAGGCACAGTTTCACGTTTCACAGTTTCAATAAGTTCTCTTCTCCTCCAAACTCTCACGATCGTGTCACTAGGTTTTCACTGTTGAAACTCACGACTGGCAAAAATCGCCATGTACCCGTCTGGGGTGGCTACTACTACTATTAAATGCGGTTAGGCAAGCACTAAACTACTTGATCAAGCTCACTACTGACAATTAGTACTGTCGCAAATGGATAACGCTATACGCAGAGATCGTCTCGGAGATCAACTCCCAGTGAACATGAACATGAGAATCAAGACGCGAGAAGCCAAAATAAAATTCGGAAATTTAAACAGTGGTTAGAGGAAAGGAAAACGGTATGAACTATTTATTTACAGGAGTAAAGTTCTAAGACAAGCGTAATGATTCACGATGGAAAAGGAATGACAAGTTCAACGAAAAGTAAAGATAGATTCACCTGTACAGGAATGGTAAGAAAGGAAACCTGTGGGCAAAGACATACATTCATGAACATGAGAAATATTAGCATAATGTATGGATATGTAGTGATGTGGTGTGTGGATGACTGTGTTCATCTTCTGAGGTAGGTTTGACCTATTTTCCGTCCTGGACAGTGGTCACTACTCTGGCTACAAGCCTGTTCGCTTTGTTTCTGGATTTAAAAATAGTTGTGGTGGTAGAAATGCCCCGAAAGTTTTGAATACAACCAATTGCCTACAAAATTTGAATAATTTCTGAATCGAGCAAGTCAACATATTTATGATTTAATGTATCTGCGACCCTCATTCTCATTGCCTGTCGAAGCATCACATAAGAGAAAGAACGGAACGACCAACGCTATCATGTGTGGGAGTCCTCCAATAACAGCCGACAACTCCCAAGATCCAAATTCTTTCGATCGAAATACTTTAATGAACTCAAAACCTGTGCTCAGTATGGGAAATAAGAAGCTCATACATGTGCCCAATAGCTGAACTCCAAAGAGTTGATGAAATTCCTTCAAATGCTTCTGAACTTGTTTGTAGTTTTCAATAATCCAAGTCAAATCTCTACGTTCCATCATGCCCGAGTCTGTATTAGAATTTGGCCTAACTAAAAGTCCTAAACTTTTAAATGCAATTTGAAAGCATAAAATAGTGCAGATCCAAAGGTAAAATGTAAGAAACCGAAAGTAATGCACGATGATCCAGTAAACACACAAGAGGGTGAGGGTGACAAACGTTTTTAGTCCTAATGCGCCATCAATAGCAGTTCCAATAAAAAAATACATTGCATTTCCTAAAGAAAAGATGCCAAACGAAAATATTAACCATACAACCCTTCGCATAGTTGAAATATGATGGAGTATTTGTGTATGAATTTTCTTCTCGTGCTCGGGGAATCCATAGCATATTTCTAATAAATCTACAACTTTCTGTAAAAACTGGGAATAGAACTTTTGAATTTGCACACGCTTTCGAATAATAATTACTAAGCAAATAGCTGCAATTAGATTAGATGTTGTGTTGACGGTAATGACTATGAGTTGCTCAGTCACACTCGAAATGCTGTTGGTTACCTCAAGATCTAAATGCGTTAGGGCAAAAAATAAGTTGGGGGCAATGAAAGACACTGTGCAGAAACTTAACAAGGATAAGTAGCTTTTCCATGAAATGTAGAAGATAAATTCTGACTTGTCAAATGCAAAAGGGAACGTGCCAATTAGTTGGTTTATTCGAATTGGTAGCTCCAGCAGATTTCCAATGTCCTCTTTGGCTTTTTCAGTGGCAGAGGACATTTTAATGTTGTATACGACACAATTGCAAGTTGAATATTTGTGGGTTTCGATGAACTTGAAAGCCGTGCAGAAATATTAATTTTTTTCAGGTAAAAATTATCCAATTAGATTAATAAAAAGCTTTGCCTATTGTCATAATAAGCCTCTATTAACTAGTTTATACCATAAAACAAAAATTACTTAATCAGTTAGATGAGACGGCCATGTACGGGATGGGATGTATTATAGTGCAGATTCTTGTGACCTGAACTGAAGTATAACAATTAGGTACGTGGTTAGTAATCCCAAAACCTGAAAAACAAATTTTCACCCATTATTACAGGATAAAATAATTAGCTTTCTTGTCACTTCTTCTTAATATAATCCTCTCCAACGATTCACTAATTAATTGTAAACAACTGATGGCACGAAACGATCTAATTAATTTGTTAGATTCTATATACATTTGGAAGTGAAGTGAGAGGAAAAGAGTAGTTTACCGGACAAAGAATGTGACGCCCTAAATAGAAAAAATTCCCCGGTGAAATCCTGGGTGGATGTGAAATTTTCAGGGTGTAAAACAACAAAATCTTTTAAATGATTAAAATACACACAAATCATAATGGTTATACAGATTATGAATGCATTTTATAGCTTTCAGCAAAAATGTCGTTATTGGCGAATATGGCTTACATTTTCTTGTATATCTGCAGTCATCTCCGAAATAGATGGATGTTGCCGAAAATTGCATACAACATTTGTTGCCTGAAAATGCCAATAAACATTTTTATAGGCTTGGTGTAAATGTACTATTTAGAAGGTATAATAATCTGAAGTTTTGACATCTAGTAGCTGGTAGCAAGTTGCAGAAGTTACGGATTGTACTATATTTATATTCAATTTGCTTAACCTCATCTGTCATTGAAGTAGCAGCATCGCAAAGAATGAAAAACGTCATCCCTCCGGACATAATGTGGGGAAGCAGGGATGCCATAGTTGACAGCTCCCATGCCCCAATATCTTTACGTTGAAAGCATTTTATTACCTGGTAAACCATGTTCCCCAAAGCTATCACCGACGTAAAACATAAATTTAGCAGTTGAACTCCAAATAATTGATGAAATTGCTTTAAATTCTCTTCAATCTGCTGGTATTTCTCAATAACCCGAGTGATGCGACTTGGTCGAATGCAAACGTCTGATGAATTCGGCATTAACACAACTGCAAGTGATCGGAATGCCAATTTGAAACAAATGATCAAAACAATCCAAAAATAAAAAGTGAGTGTTCTCAAATGGTTGATAATGATCCAATATATTGTTAGGATAAAGAAGGCAGAAACTTTTTGAACATTCATTCCAGCTTCAATGGCTTTACCACAATAAAATGTTATACTGTTAATTGCCGAACCTACTGCTAAAACTAAAGTTAACCTCATCAAAATGCTTAACTTTTTCTTGTGCTCGTTTAAGACTTTCTCTTCAGCAGGGCAGTATTTGTAGCATGTTTCAAATATGCTTATGACTTCTCTTAGAAATGAGGAGAAGAAGCACTGAATTTTGAAGCGATTCTGGTAAAATACGAACAAACAGAGGAAATCACCGACGCTGGCTAAATTGTTTGATATTGTTGAAAGGACTCTTTCAGTAGATCCTGATATTCTATAAACCGTTTGCAACTCTTCAACTGTCAGCGTGTAAAACAACAAAGGAGAGAGGCCAACTAAGGTGAAAATTAAAAATGTTTGGAAATAATGTTTCCGCGATGTGCCCAAGCTCAAGCCGGACTTGTCAAGAATTAGTGGAAAAATTCCAAATGCTTGATTTATGCGAATAGGAACCACAAAAAGGGTTGCTACTTCAATTGCAGCGCCACTTGATGAGGTAACAATTGTTCGCTTAAACATATTTTATAAGGGCAAATCGACTTTTGCGTATTCTGTTAGGCATGAAAGTTTCAGTGTTGACTCATTAGCTGCCTAACAGTCTCTCGAAAAACCGTGTCCCTACAGTCAATGTGGTAAGCAGTTTTTCTATAGAAAATTAGCTAATTAAACCAATTAGGCGTGAGCAATTTATCGTCAGACAAGCTCTCAGGTTATGATGCTAATTAAGTAAAAAGTACACTGGATGGTGAGATAAGTTACAGACAGTTAATTAAATCAAGTTAAAGTCAAACTTCTTCGGTTTTCACTACAGTAATAATAAAGTAGACGGACCACAGTCATAAACTTTGTAACAGGACGAATAATTTCGAAAGATTTCTATTACAACATGCCAAAAGTAAATTGTATTTTGAATCCAGTCCGGCACAGATTTTACGAGCTAATGAAGCTTTCTCTGATCCCATCTCAATATGCAGGAATTTGCATCCTTTCCTTAGACAAAAAGAAAGGACTACACTTTTCTCATTGTAGCTTTCCCTTCATTTTGGCCATTATAAGGCTTTTAGCAATCGTAGCAGCCTTAAGCTTTCAATCATCTACATACAAGTATATGCGGATTAACTTTGGGTCTAGATCAACTACGGAAAAACATACAACAATAATGCTCGGTTGGACTTTATCCATTTCAGGGGTATTAAAGCTAGTTGTAGTATTTTGGAAACGAGAGAAAATCATCCGTTTTTATTCAACCTTTACCGATTTTTTGGAACACATCACAAGCTCACAAAACAACTCTGAAAAATCATTTTCTTTAACACTGTTTGAAAATGCATTTCAGGCAGCAAAATCATTGCGAAGAGTCATTTTTACATTTTTTATCGCAAGTGTTTTAATGTCTGTTGGATTTGTGGTGAAAGCTATGCGATGGGAACCCAACATTGAGTGGGTGGATTGTGTCCTTGCTACATTTACTGTTGTGTGGTCCAGCTCATCCTCAAGTATCTGCTTTCTCGGCCATCTTTGGTTGATTAGTCTTATCAAATGCTTTACAATATGCGTCTTTCTAATTGAACAAGAAGTGAAAGGTTTGTGCTTAGATGCTAGAAAATATTGTGAGGAAAATGTTAGTAGAGTTTTGACATCTTTCCAAAAGTTAGAGTCGATAATAGACATGTTTAATGACATATTTGGATACCTTATTGCGGTTGATTTTGCATCATTAGAAGTGTCCATTCTCATCTATTTATTTCAAACGATTCTTTTCTTTAATGTTGGAAAGATCAAAAGTGGTGCTGGGTTTTGCATACCTTTGTTTGTTCATGTACTCGTTTTGGTTTTAATTTGTGATGCGTCGAATCAGTTTGAAACCCAGGTACATTCGCCCTATCACCATAATATTTAATATAGCCAATAGTTTAACTAATATTTTGCACATCGATAGGCGAACAAATGTGTATCCAATCTGAAACGCAGTTCAACAACGGTCGGGGAAACTGAAAGACGTAGAATAGCAATGAAGGTAATGAGAAATATTTTGTAAATTGTCCAACTCAGCTAATAGAATTAAATTCTTTTCAGATCATCATGCAAGTGTTGAAAAATATGCTTCAACCTACAGCCATCCAACCATCATCATTGTTTCGAATCCAGCGACGTACCCTCACGAACGTAAGAAAATGTAACTTAATTTCGGTAGCGATATGATATGGATAACTGCAGTTAATTCTCAACTTTAGAAGTTCATCTATGATCATTATAGTAATGGAATTCTGACGTTATTTTCAGATTGTTGGCACAATCACAACCTTTACAGTAGTTCTCGTTCAATTCTATCAAGGGGATTCAAAACCAGGTGTAGCTGGATAAGCAGGTATCATTATCACATTATCATCTTTTTCAATATTGAAAGATTATTCACATTTAAGATTAAAACGTAATGGGATTCAGTTATTACAACAAATGAATTGAAATTGACAAATGCTTATTTAGACGTTGAAATTAATAAAAAAGTCTTGTGTAGAAAAAGTCTGATGTTAATGTTACTCCAAAATAAAAGAAACTATATTTGTAATTAATCAGTGATACATTCGAAAAAATTGACTTTATTAGATTAAATGGCTTCAAGTATTGCTGTTTGTGTTTTCAATAAAGATGGTGAGTGTTTCGTTCGTAATCAGTTTGATGTGTTTTATATGCACAATTATTAAATTACTCTGCATTTCGATCACTTAACTAATTTAATTAAAAATGTTGCATTATTTCAATCTAATTAGCAGTATAATAATTGTTCTGGCCAATAAATATGACATTAGCATGTGAACTATATGTGTTCAATCCAGTAAATTGGTTCGATTTTTCTAGAAACTTCTTTAGAAATGGTTGGCTTCTTGCCGTTTGCACTTCTGTAATCTAGTCAGTATTGAAAGTAGCGGTAACGACGAGGTTTTCCTTTTCTTCACAATTTATACATACATTCATCATGAAGCAACCAATATTCCTTGTTGTACAGCCTTCTCTAGAAAAAAATCCATCAAAGCGTTCTCACGATTTCTTTGACTTTCAACCGGAAAAACAGTCAGAAGAGTGTGAGAGTATACGTAGAAAACTTCACGACTTGGTCGACATTTCTGTACGGGCAACCCAACACAGCGGACTATTTATCTTTGGGGTTGACAAAGATCAGCATAAATTCACGTTTTCTTGGTTCAGCATGCCAACCCTGGCTGCATGCCTGAGACTCTTAATGTTGATAGGGATGTC
>LJIJ01000055.1:0-331368 GCA_001718145.1 Orchesella cincta | reverse complement strand
GAAATGATAACAACTCGAAAATGAAGTCTCCTAAAGAGAACGGTAAACCAACAAAAGGCAAAAATCGGGAAGGACCAATCAAACCAGTCAAGCTTATCAGCTTGGCCTATAAGAAAAAGCAATATGTGGTGCAAATGTCGATATATTAAGATCAAAGTTATGATGCTCGCCAGTCCGTTGATGGAGTTTACAAGCCATCTCGCTCTTCGTGAAGCTTGTCGAAACCATTCCTTTAACCAAGCAGTATTCGTCAGTTCTTCAGCGTTGAGAGCAATCCTACTGCTAAATTTATTGAGGAAACCTTCCAACGCTTTCCGATCCTTCCATAATAATAGTATTCCAAATGCATCGGAGAGCAGTATGGTTCCGCTGAGAATTCTCTCTGTTGCTCCCAGAGTGTTGCGGTTGTTGATACTCAGTTTTAAAAGTTGGTCAATCAAAGTTTTATTCGTTTCGTAGTAAACCGACGCGATGCATGACTTCCTCAATCTCCGAGTCTCATCAACACGTGCCCGCAACACTCCTCGCGCGACGGACGAGTGCAACACGATAGCCCGCGAAGGCAATTTACTACAGTAAACAACGCAACGATGCATGAGTGACTCGCTCTCTCGCAGCACATGCCAGTAATTGCACGGACAATTACTATTATTTTATAGGCGAAGGCAATCAGCTGATAAATTTGGTAACAACAGCTCAAAAGTAGTGTCGTTTGGCTTAAAGCCACGATGGAAGAATGAAGTATCCATCAACTTTGAACCTAAAATTTGAGCTTTAGGAATTGTCATATACATACAAAATCGCTTGCATAGAACTTGACGACTTTACCTGCTTTGCGAGTCTAAAAGTGACAAGTGATGCGTCGTTTCGAAACTAAGCTTCTACGAGAGCCAAGCAGCGGATGCTGGCTTGTAATTATCATACTCGACTCAAACGGTACATGCTGCGTGTGCATTCATAACTTTGATCTTATTAGCTAATACAACTAGCTTGAATTGATATTTCGAGCATTTGCCACCCCACCTATATATTGAGTCTTCTTTCTTTAATATTAGTGGACTCAAGCTTGTATTGAGAGACTGACTGGATTACTTTAGATATTGCGTTCACCAGTTTCCCGATTTTATGCCTTGTTTTGCGTCTTACCGCTCTCTCTTTAGGAGACTTCATTTTCGAGTTGTTATCATTTCCACGATTGACTTACTTCCAGTTGGCCTTCCGCAATCTCGCCATGTAAGTGTGCATGGATGTGATGGATTTATAGAGACTGCGATAAAGACTCAATAATGCTAGGGATTCTAAGAATTAGATAGGGCTTTGGCAAGGTTGATATCTCATTCAATTGACAGTCAGGGCCGGGTTATTCTGAATGACGAGCATCGACTTACAAGACTTGAGTTCAAGAGTCCTGGTGAACTCCAGACATAGCTCCTCGAGCGCAATGCTCGGAAAAAAGCGAGGTTATTGGACATTTTACACCTAAATTATTACACTACTGGCCCATTATGCTAATCTAGGCTCAAATTTGGCGCATACGCGCAACTTAATTTCTCTGTGAGGTTATTTCGACCGTCCTCTTTTCCTTCGAACATCGATCATTTATACTTTGCTCCAACATTGTTGGTCAAAGATTTCGAATAATGCAGGATAGCCCGGCAACGAGTTATTTCGGTTATCATTAGTACTTGAGATTGTATCATTTTGCTGTGGCCAACGAAGCCACATATTGTATATGAGCTGATTAACCTTAACACTATGCTCTCGATGCCATCATGGTTGATATAAGACACTACCATTTAGTGGTTACATCAGCGACGGACATGGGCGCAAACGCAACCTTTTCTTCGAAAAAAAATGAACAAGGAATTTCATAATAAATCTTCATATTCTTAAGAACACATTTCGCTCCCTTATTCGCAATTGATTATACTTTAATCGTAATTTATATGTATATTATTTTGTAAGTTGTGTCTAACAGGCCAGCCAGACCTTGCGTGCATGCTACTACACATTGCTCTCGATGCTCCTCTGGAAATTTGAATCCAGTGTTTGAAAAGAATAGTCATTTATTCTTATAACGTTTGCATTACACAGTTATATAATTACTACTGATCTACAAAAATTATTATAAGAGACGCCATACTACAGATTGTTATACTATTTACTGGCTATGTGTTGATTGAGTCTCATAAACACATTTCGCAGAATGCACTTAGCCGTCCTCTTGGTGCCTTATCTTCTCATTGGTGAATATAACTCTCCATTCATAATCGACTAGGCGTAGAGTGCTTATCATACATGATACCTCTGTTGCAGGCACGCTAACAACGTATCTCATTGTCTTATACAGGTTTTCAGATCTGAGAGTAACACATTCGCGAGGCATTGCTCTCTCTTCAATAATGTTCACTGAGTTCAATATGCAACATGGCGAAATGCTAGCGACCCGTAACCATCATTCATTTGCCTTAGCCCCTCACAGCACAACTACATAGAATGAATAAAAGAAGACTTCAATTGAAGGCGAGATTCATTACTTGAGCTTAATTTATATATATACTGTGATCATTCCTGGATTAATCTCCTCATCTATATGTAATGTTTTCCTTTTTCAATTTCTGCTAAACGTGTTCAAGCTAGACTACATTTATTTTTAGCTTAATACAGGCAGGAGCTCCAATAACTTTCAATATTAATTTATGGAAATGCGCAAACTGTCTCGAACATATACATGCCAGAAAAGAGTTTAATTTGAGCCCCTA
The DNA here is from genome assembly GCA_001718145.1 of Orchesella cincta. NCBI lineage: Eukaryota > Metazoa > Arthropoda > Collembola > Entomobryomorpha > Orchesellidae > Orchesella > Orchesella cincta. The sequence continues at coordinate 328,606 of LJIJ01000055.1, read as the reverse complement.
TTAGTTCTTTAGTCTCGTCTTCTAACCGGCCGAGCAATTATCATATCATGTCTATTTATGTAACAGGAAGTACATACACCCTTTCTTTTGTTTTCAGATCGTATATAGCGTAACCGATTACCTAATCACTGCTTTCAATTTCGACAATAAAATGTTACTTGAAGTACTACAGGCTGAATTCGGATGAAAGCAAAACTAGAAATAGTACATAGCATTGCCTTTACAATTGTGTATAATGAGCTTGATACTATCTTAGTTGTCGAGATAAGCGCTGCGAAAATTTCACTAATTTGAAAGTATATGCGAGCGTATGATGTTCGACCAACTTTTTTACCTGACTTCATCCTTCATGTCAATAGTTAGAACACTTTGTCTCGGTCTTAGCCTCCACTGTAAATACTAGTGACCATCTTCACCCATAAGAGAGCTTTGCGATGATGAAAATCTAAAGACAAAGTAGGAGCACACACGCATCATGTGGCGCGTTTGAGAGACCGAGTCAGCGTACATGGGCGAAACGTGTGATATATAACGTGAGTTTACTCTCTTGACTCCATTCTTCTGTATAAGTTAGCCGCGAGTAATTTGTGTTCGTGCAGTCCCCCTCTCACGCTAGCAGGAGAGAACTTTACTCGACGCGATAAATTATTGTGCAGAGATGTTGTTAGGGAGAAGCGGCTGCCTGCAATACAGCACTCATGTAATTCCATTGAAGGAACTGCCCACTTACTAGAATAATGGAGTAGACAAAACGCGAATTAAATGTATTGACATAAGAGCCAAAATTATTACCAACTCTGTATAAAATTTCGGCCCTCCTCAAATCTAGCTTTCCACATGTTAGCATAACCTTAACCTCTAATCCCCATCATAGTCTCCCTTATGAAATAGTGCCTCTCAAGCGTTTGGTTGTGAAGCGCGAAAATATAATAATTTATCACCCAAGCGTGCGCTAACACCCAAACAACATTTTGATGAAGCGACAATATCAAAGACAATATACATAAAATAATGGATAATACATTGAAAATCGAAATTTGCACTCTATATAAGAAAGTTTCTTTCTACCTCCTATCGAACATTCTCATCGTTTTGGAAAGAGTGCCAAAACCTTGAGATATGAGAGATTGGACATCGACATCCGAAAGAAGCATCACATCCACGGCGAAATATAATTGTCTCAGCATAATTTTACCTGGACTCTAATCTACCTCGCCAACACATATGATAATTACCAAAAGCAACAAACGTACAATCGAGCTGACGTTGCCTCGTTGCACGTTGCGTTCTTGCCCGCTTGCAATCATCCAAATTTTCAATTCTCATCACTTTCAGGGACTGAAAGCTTGTGTTCAACATTGGTAAAAAGAACATGGTGCACATGCTCAACAACTGAAGTCCAAAAAGCTCATGAAACTCCTTTAGAAACTCTTCAATACATTTGTATTTTTTAATTATCCAAACGCTTTTGATCTGCGTTCTTCCTTCACTTTTACCAATCAAAATGGCAAGAACCCTGAATGATATTTCAAAGCCCATAATTGTGCAAATCCAGAAGAAACAGGTAAGCAACCTAAAGTAATGTAGAATGCACCAATAGCTGGATAAAAAGAGGAATATCACAATCTTATGCAGTTCAAGCTCAGCCTTAAATGCTGTTGTACCATATAAAAATGATGCGATTATTAAAGACAAGCCACTTATGTTGGTTATGAGCCCCATTGATCTCCTGACTCTGAATGTGCGTCCTCTTAAATCAACCTCTTTCTCCTGGGAGCTTTTATAACATGTTTCTAGCAAGCTCGCAAACATTTTCAGGAAAGTTGAGTAGAAATTTTGGATGCGGAATCGGTTTCGAAGGAAGGAAATCAAACAAAGGCTTTCAATGAGATTGGAAACTCTGTTGACAATTATATAGGTTAGTTGTTCAGTAGTTCCCCTAATTTTAAACACTTTTTCATATTCCTCGGGAGACACGACGGCGTAGAACATTGGTGCCGTGTAAGACACGATGAAAATGAAGAAAACGTATGTTATCATTTTCCAAGAGGATTGAAACTCCAAGGAATTTTTTTCGAAGGATAAGGGAAATGTGCCGAATAGTTGGTTTATTCGAATGGGTAACTTTAAAAGGTTCCATATGTCTTCATATACCTTTTCTTTAGACGAAGAGCTTTTATTGTTCTTCATCATTGCGATATATCTTGTGAAAACTCAAGGCTAAAGGGTTAAACTCTGTTGTAATGCTTAGAAGAAGCTAGATGAAAGAATAAGTCAAAACCAGCATGACTAGCAACATAAATGCATTAGGCTAATTAATTTCGACATGAGGCGACAATTCAATTCATTGAAATACCAATTATTACAATATACACGTGGATTCTTTTCAGTTTCATTACAATCAATCGTATTGTGTTGGTATTGTCTATGCTTTTGGAATGTGTTCTTACAGTTAAGTGATTTATCCCCTCATCATTCCCACTTGGATAAACAAGAGGCTTTCCGTCTTATCTTCTACAAACTGTCCGTTCATCAACATTGGCGTGTTTACTTTTCTGATATTATTAGAATATTCATTTAATTATTCATATTAGGACAGATCGTTTCAGAAAATGGGAGACAGCAGACAATTTTTGTGTAATTCGTTTTTTATGTTTCATATTTATGCATGATGAGTAATAAAATGAAAATTAACACAACTTAATTACACGTGGATTTTCTTGACATTTATCGTGCAAAATAGATTAGGTGGGATCATGTCGAAGTCATTACTTTAATTTCACTTCTTCTTAGAAACAAACTGTATGCAAGATCAGTTTTTGGTATGTTGAGTCACAATGAGAATTCCTGAAGACGGAATTGCTGAAGAACAATTAAATAAGTTGTGATTAGTCCGATTACTGGGGGTAGCAGATGTCTTCCAACAGTGAAGAACTTTCCAGGAGAAATGCTAGGTGGATTGGAAAGCGTAGATGTAAAAAATAGGAATATCTGAAAAGAAGCAATTTTTCCCTTTTATAGTATCATTAACATTTTAAGTGTAAGAGCAACAATATTATTTACCTCTTCCTTCATTTCACCATGTATATCTTGGGACCCTGGCAAATTGCGAAAGTCGGTAATACATCCTATGGCCTTTTAAAACAATGAAAAGAAACAATGAATGAAAATACTGACATTATTATGTAAATGCTTCACAGTATAGACAGTTTTTACCTCATTAGCCATCGAAGTAGAGACATCGCATAAAATGAAAAATGTTATGGCTGAAGATATCAAGACCGCCATCAGAGTTAATGACCCAGACAAGGCCCATGACATTTCTTGTTGAGTTGCAGGGAGTTGGATGAACTGGAAACAAATGTTGATCATTGGAAGTAGCGATGTAAAACAGAGGTTTATCAAGTGACCCCCGAACAGTTTATGAAACTCTTTCAATAACGATTCCAATTTATGATAATTTACAATAACGTCTCGGATATCCACAACCTTTCCATATTTTAACTTCTTTTCCCTTTTTTGTATATTACTTTCGACGTTGCGATTTAGCAAAGCTCTCAATGATCCAAATGCAATTTTGAAGGAAATAATCATCGCAATGAAAAAATAGAACGTGAGCAATCTAACCTGATTCATAATGATCCAGTATATAACCAATACAAAAATTGTGTACAATTTTATCCACGGGAAACCCGCATTCCAGGCTATAATTATGTAAAACGTGCAACTGTTGATAGCTGACGCTACAGCAAGTACAAGAATGAAGACCATGATGGTTCTGATTCGGGATGTGTTCTTTTTTAAATCAATTTCCTGTTCAATGCTGTATTCGTAGGAGAATGTAAGTAAGGTCACAACTGTGCTTGTAAATTGAGAATAAAATTCTTGAATTTTGAACCGATTCCGGATAAAAATTATCAGACAAAATATATCTACCCAGCCTGCAGCCAGGTTTACAAAACTCTGGGCTGCCCGATCTGTATTTCCTTCCAATTTAAAAATTGCTTCTAAGTCGTCGCTGTTTAAGGTAGAGAATAAGCCGGGAGTTAAACAAAGAAGAAGGTTGAAAACGGGAAACAGGTACATTTTCCAGGTATTATGCAACTCCAGTTTGGAGCTGCCCAATGATAGTGGGAAAACGCCATAGATTTGACTCAATCGAAGTGGAAGATATAGCAGATTTATGAAATCTTTCTCAGCATTAGATGATAAACGTTTGTCAATCGATTGCTCACCAAAAGCGACCCTCATTTCTAAAATCTAATGTTGATGTTACACTAAAAATAAACAGGTAGCAATAATGTAAGTATTCCAATGCTGACTGAACGTCAACACCCATAATAGTTGAATCCTATGACTGACAGAAGAGCAATTTTGCTAATTAAAAACTAATTCATTAACTTTGTTGTCAGAAGTAGTGAAAAAGGGCTACTGTTGACTTATGTGTGTGTACTACACTTTATGTTTCAATTCCCATAATTTTATTTTTTTATTTGGAAAAATTTCCTACAAGGTAGATTCACGTATTTGTATATACTTGTGTGACATATGAAAATGTATGTATGATGTAAAATAACTTAACTTAAATCCGTTAGCAGTTCTTGTTGCTTAAATTGCTGCAACACAATTAGATAGGTGGCCATTATACCTACGATTGTAGGCAGCGCTCGACGTCCTAGGTCAAAAAAATATCCAGGTGAAATACGAGGTGGATTTGCAAGAGAAGATGTATAAAACATCAGAATCTGCAGAAAGTGTCAATCATATGTTACTCCCATGAAAACTAATGAAGCATGAGAACAAACGACGCTATCAAATAGAGAATTAAGCTGCATACCTTGTCTTGCAAATCATCATTAAGATCTAGGATGGATGATGCCTGTCGAAATCCAGCTACACATTTAATTGCCTACTAGACAAATATGAAGTTTTTTACGTATACATATTTTTTAGTAAAAATCCTTTCGTAATAATGTATAGCAACGGCTTACCGCATCAGTCATGCCAGTGCAGCTATCACACAAAACAGAGAAAGTAATAGTAGCTGAAATAACGTGTGGAATCATTGTCATCAATACATGTACATCTTTCCTGCTCACATCGTTGCTTGTGAGAACCTTGGAAAGTTCGAAAGCAGAATTGATGCATGGGAGAAGAAAGGTGAAACTGATATTAAGCAGCTGTGATCCAAACAGTTTTTGAAACGCTTCTAAAAGACCCTCAACTTCTTTATACATCTGCACAACCCATAAAAGTCTCCGTGATCGGGCAAGTTTTTCCGGTTGGGCTAAAATGTACAATGTAAAGAATGCGGCTCGAAAGCAGGTAATCATTCCAATGTAAACGTAAAATGTAAGAAGTCTCAATTGACTGATCGTAATCCAATAAACGCTAACGATTGAAATTGTGACAAGTTTCCACCAAACTCTTCCACACTCAGAAGTTTGTTGATAGTAGAAAATAATGGTGTTGGTGTGAGATGCAAAGCCAAGAAGCATTACAATTCCCATGCAAATATTCAGTCGCAATCGGCGGCTCCTTAGACCAGAAGCCCTTGTCGGGCCTATTTCTTGAAATCCAAGCTGAATCAAACTCATGATTTTTGTAGTAAATGAAGTAAAAAAGTTTATAATTTGATGTCGTTTCTGAATTAAGATAACTAGACAGATAAAATCTGTCACTCCGGAGCTTGCGTTTACAGCAATTTGGGCAAACCTTTCAGTATTAGTAACATAGGCGAAAACAATATGCATCTCTTTCATGACGAATGGGAGGAATATTGGGAGGACAGAAGTAATAAAGATTCGTGAGGTTATCATCAAAACTGGGAAACTTATCCATGAAAAGCTGAGAGTGATGTTGGAATGGTCGAAAGAGAATGGGAACGATCCACATATCTGGCTTGCACGGATGGGAAGAAATAGGAGATTGGAAATGGGAGCATTGAAGTAAATGCTTTTCTTTTGGGATCCTCTTCTTTGCGAATTCATTTGTGCAAAAACCCTTGTGAAATTTTGGTCAACCTGTAGAGACAAAATGTCAGCACAGTTATGAACCATATTGGTTATATTATTGCAACTCATAAATTAGCATTGCTAATTACTTAATTTCTTTCATCAATCTGCATCTACAATTGAATTTTAAGCATATATTTGCACAGACCAATCAATCAATATGATGTTTGAGCACGTTGACACTTTAGGCAATCACCGACACATTAAATTCCATTAGTGAGCAACAGGAGTTAGATATTAGATATCGGTTACCGGTACGTCTTTATCAGTTAATGATAACATCCAAGTTCATGGTTGTAATTGCACTTCTTCTGTCAGTGTTATCATCCTGTACCGTCACTTTAATTGAGCATTTTACATGCTTTTATACTAAGGTTGCAACATTTAAACTGATACGATAATCAGTAAAATAATACAATCGCTCATATGATCGCTCTGGAGCATTGAAACTCATTTAAAATAACAGATCAAGTCTCTGTTGTGTAGCAGAACGCTGCTACAAGCATTTCTCCGCAAAATAATCATAAGGTTATTAATTAAATCCGAATCGAAACTTCACAAATTAAATATGGATAAGGAAATAGTAAAGAAAAAGGACGTAGAAGCGTCGCGTGAACCGATCTCTCAAACGCTCAAAATAATAACAACGTGCGTTGTATTCTACGGAAATGTCACCTACGTAAGTGTACAAGATTTTAAAGAAATGTTGGAAAGCATGTATCTAATGACAAATGTTTTCATTGAAAATATCCTAAAATATACACAGAGCAATTTTGTGTTAACTAACATGTGGTTTAATGTTTTTAGGGATGTGCAATGAACGCATTTTCTCCAGCACTAACCGATTTCAAAAACAAATATGATACGGAAACGGATGAAATTTCTGTAGTGTTCGTTGCTTCCATCGGCTGCTACATGTTTGGTGCATTACTTTGTAAGTGATCAGAAAAATGTATTTCTATTATTTTACTGCTCCACAGATAATATTCATAATTGATTGGTACTGTCTAAATTCTAAATTGCACAGATAAAGGCACAACGTTTATATAAAAGTTCATTAATACAAATGTCTGTTTAAATTATAGGTACGATGATATACAACGTACTAAATCGACAGTTCTGCGTCATCGTTGTATTCACGGGAATCGCCGCCGCGATGTTTGTTGCTCCACACGCTCCAACATTAACGACTTTTTACGTTGTTGGTGGCGTACTCGGATTCTGCATAGGATGCTATGATGTGGCACAATTCGTATGGATAATGGAATGTAAATTTTTTTACTATAAAGTGTTAATTTAAATGAATTGATAGTTTAGGTACTAAAAGTTTATCTGTATATCCTAGTGTGGCAATCCAAATCGGGTCCATTTATTCAAGCTCAGCACTTTTGCTTCGCTGTTGGTACCATGTTGGCTCCACTAATTATGTCCCCTTTTCTAACCCACGAAGAAGATGAGGAACATGATAACGTAGTTAATACAACAACCACTGGAAGCCCTGAAGAAGAGGAGTTGAGGCTCTTTATTCCATTCACTATAATTGGGTGTCTCTGTGCGCTAACCGCCGTTTGTCAGTTACTCCTCTTCGTTTTCATGCGCTATCGGCCACCACCTGCAGAAGAACTGAACAACAATAACAATAACGAAAATGAAGAAAAAAGCAAGCAAGAACTGGAAGAATATTCCAAGAAAACTTGGCTTCAAAAGCAGTGGCCTGGATGGCCAATAGCTCGCCTCGTAATTTTGTCAGCACTCACTCTTGGCTTTTACCAGGGAATGGAAATGTGTACAATGCAACTTTTTCCGACATACGGTCAAAAGAGTGACATTGGCCTTTCCGAATCAGCAGCTGCCGACACGTTGACAGGGCTTACAGGTGCTTTTATGATAGGAAGGGGAGCTGCAATCATCTTCATTTTTAAAATTCCAGCACAATTCATTCTTTTCACTAATATTGCAATTGTAGCTGTGGGAAATGTAATACTGATTGTTTGGGCTAATGAATCAAAAACAATGCTATGGACGGCTGGAATATTGTTTGGGTTGGGCTTCTCCTCCCTTTTACCTAGTTATTGTGCGTATATGGAAAGATATCTCAATTTTACCAATACGATAGGGGCCATGATGATTGTTTCAGGATCTGCGATTGGGGCAAGTTACCCTGCAATTGTGGGGAGTTATATAGATGAAAATCCGGTTGTGCTAAGTTACCCCATTTTCTTCAGCGTTGGGGTGCTTATAATTGCGTCGGGTATAGCTTATAAAATTACGTATAAAACTCAACCTCGGGTTGCGGTTGCAGAGTAAAACTATTCAATTATTTTGTAAAGAAATTTTAGGTAATGCTATTTTATTATGATGATAAAGCAATTATATTTTTTGACTAGAATAAAATCCTTTTTATGGATAACTATTTTACTAAATCTAAATTTCCTATTTAAAACCATTAGTCATTGCAACTCGTCCTGTTCAGATCAATCAGCGACGAAAAGGGCTGCACCACATTTGCTCTATAATGTGCATAGAGAAGCATCCAATAGACTCCACAAAAAATGCAAAATGTCAAAGGAAATGCCCATTTGCATATATTATCAATTTTCTTCCACAGCAACTTTTGACGTCCACTTTTTGGGTCTATCCATTGGAGTGGGAGGCGCAGTTTGCCCAAGCCTTTGTCCAGACGAACGGAATTCAAGCTGGGAGATCTGGCCCTAAAATTGCCTATGATATTGCGGTCATCATCGTTTCCGCAATAGGCTGTGCTCATGGAAGAATTAGGACGAAAATCCATGGTAGAGACTCTCCGTCTGGGATTAGTTTGCGTGGGTGAATCGTCCTCATTGCTAAGCTGCCTATCTCCTGTCTTTAGCACATCCTGTTGAGTTGATTTAGAAAGTAGTATGGGTCGAAACGCTAAATTATATTTAGAGGAGGCATTAGGTAAATACCTGGTCTTTTTTCCTCATGTTTGATGCGGACATGTCCAGAGCATAGAGAAATTTTGCGTCTTCTGTCATGGAATAGATAACTTTTACAAGAACATATTCTCCCAGAGCCCCAAATACCCAAATCATGCAGCCACCCATCCATATATCGATTGCCTATGATAATGCAAGGCGTTAAATCAGTAACCATTCAGTTTTATCTATTGAGAACATGAGAAAACCAATATCTTATTCAATCATATTTACCTTAATGTAAGCAACTGGAGGCAAATCTGCTCGCAAACCCACAAACTGGGTAACCAGAGTCAGGATGGAAGTGACAACCAAAGACATTCGTGCCGAGAGCGCATTAAGCTCCAACCAGAAGCTGAACCAGCTCAAGCAAACTATTAAAGAGCAAGGGGCAAACGTCTGGATGAGATGGTTTCCCAGAAGGCGATCAAACCGAAAGCAGGCTATTAGTTGGGTAAAGTTTTTGTCTAGTAGAGAATAAACAGGATGTTTGTTACATGAAGGTAATGAAAAATAGGAATTATGAAATGCTGGACATGACATATTTGACGGAAAGACCTAAAAGTACCTTCCAAATATCTTGGAACAGAGGCTTCATGATAGTGTAGCGGTCTCGTTACAACAAACTGAAGCATTCGCAACTTGCGGTTGATGGTAAAGGCGCTTTCAGAAGCCCAACTATATTTGACTTGAGACTCGTCATAAGAAACTGATGTAGATGAGTTGCAGAATCGGTTAAAAAAGAGCCAATACATTTCATGATAAAATTATTAATTACTGAATATTTACTCACAACTCTCAATAAACATGGGACAAACTTGGTAGTCCCATGGATAATATTTGTAGTTCATGGCACATGCAACCGTAGCAAATAGATTGGCAGTGTAATGAATAGTCCGGTTTTTGAAAATGTAAACGGTTACCAGCTTCTGTGTCAGTTGACCGACATCTAGATTTATATCCCGTGCAAATTTTAATATAATTATAATTAGGTTTGTGCATGCAATACGTTTGTTATTTATTATAACTAAACATCATTCTAATAGCTGTGTTGGTTTCAACTGCCGACCTGTAGACTTTGCATTGACAATGTACGGATCTGGAACCCAAATCTTATCAGTAAACTCCTGGGGCAAGATGAAAAAGTCCCTATTGTCGTGAAACCATTCATCTCCAAATATCAAACGTTCATCTGTCCAGCGTTGTGAAAGCGTCATGTCCATTCTGCGAAACCAAATGATGCAGTGAAGTTTCATTGAAACATAATGTATTAAAGAATAATGTAGAATACAGTATAAATGTATCTTTAAAAGGATCAATGACGTGTACCTACCTGAAATCCATGTCTGCTGCTTTAATCGGATTTATAGCGACAATATGGATGTCAAACAAAACTTCGGTTGCTTGTTCATTGTGAGGTATTGGACGAGTTTCTAACATTCAAGATGATTGGCAATACGTTTGAAATGACACTTAATATTTTTGTACAAACACATTTAATTAAAATAGCGTACCACTATTGTAGCCTGCAGGAATGGAAAATTTCGCTTCGTTTCCAGTAGTCCGACTACTCTTTGTTGTTACTTCCGATCGGAATAATGGATGTTTAGTAGTTGTAGCTGTTGTTGAAGTAGCCGAGTAGCTGTAAATTACAAGTAAAACAAGTGGGGCACATTGAGAAAACCAGATCCAAGACATGCTTGGTTTGTTTGCGGTGTACAACTAAAATTTGCAAACACGGACAAGTATCTGATTGGAGTAGCAATCAAGATACCTTAAGGAAATTACAATTTTTCACCATTACATTATTTTATGTGCAGAAATTACATAATAGGTGGGTCGGAACGATGTAATGACAACAGTAATATCATCCCAGTTAGTATTGATGGCATCCAAACGGTTTGATTCGTACTTTCATATATTAACATCTAAATCTGATTACTCAACCAAAGCATACTTTTTATACGAAAGCTAATAGCTAATCAATTTCTAGCAATATCAGTGATTTGTTTGTTCCACGGAAGATAGAATCTGCAGACAATGATAATCAGTCAGTAGACCCCTCGTTAATGTTCAATCGTCATGAATTAAATGTTCAGAAAAAATAATATTTACCTTTCAGTATTACTGAAGTGGTGAAAATCTCTTTCATGGTGAACGGGAGGAATACGTGGAGGGCAGAATTAATGAAATTTCATGAGTTCAGCATCATTAAGAAGCATTAGAAGATTGCAAGTGGAAGCATACAAAATCTGTTACTTGTAATGCATGTAAAAGCTGAATGTCCACACAGTTTCATTGCATCTGAATTATATTTTCAGTCGAACATAGATATTGGTGGTACTCCAGTTTGATTCATGGCTGACTGATCATCAGTCACTGATGTTCTAGAAGAGCTTGCATTTTGTTAATTACTATTATTAAGTGATAAAAAGTGTTAGACCGCAATAAAAAATTCATAATTAGCACTGCTAATTACATAACACACAAATCAATCAATATGTCATGTGAGCACATTGACACTTTGGCAATCACGTTAAATTCCATCAATATCGGTTACGGTTACGTCTTTATCAGCAATTGATAACGTAGAGTAGCAGCACTCTATTAGTTGCAAGATATTGATATGATAGTCAGCAAAATAATGTGCTCGCTCATATGATCCCTCTGTTGCATTTTAAGTTGATTTTGGTTTCCCGTTGAAATTTATTTTCTATAGCGAAACGCTGCTGAAAAAATTAGTTTGCAAACAAATAATATCTGTAAACCCAGATTTGCTGCCACTCTGTAAAATTTGATGATGGATAAAGTTATTGTAAAAAAGGAAGATATAGAAGCGTCCCAAGAACAACTAATTTCAAGAACGGTCAAAATCATAACAACATGCGTTGTCTTTTACGGAAATGTCACATTCGTAAGTATTCAAGATTTTCTTTAAAAATTTAAAATATTTAACAGAACAATTGTGAAACGAGTAAACTGTGGTTTCATGTTTCAGGGATGTGCAATGACAGCATATTCTCCATCACTGACGGATTTCACAAACAAATATGGTACGGAAACATCTGCAACTTCGGTGGTGTTCACTGTCACCCTTTTCAGCTACATGTTTGGTGCATTAGTTTGTAAGTATTCGCAAAAAAATGATTTCCCATTATTTTACTGCTCCGCATAGAAATTCACAATTATCTTAACTGAATTGCAGGTCCGATGATATATAACGTGGTGAATCGGCAGTTATGTGTCATTCTGTTATTCATGGGAATGGCGACAATGATGTTTGTTTCTCCCTACGCTCCGACATTAACGATTTTTTACGTTGTTGGTGGCCTACTAGGATTTTTCATGGGAAGCTATGACGTGGCCCAGTTTGTTTGGTTAATAGAAATTTGGCAATCCAAATCGGGTCCATTTATTCAAGCTCAACACTTTTTCTTTGCTGCGGGTACCATGTTGGCTCCACTAATTATGTCTCCTTTTCTTACCCACGAAGAAGATGAGGAAGAAGATGATGCTGTTAATACAACAACAACAAGCTCAACCACCGGAAGCCCTGAAGAGGAGGAGTCGAGACTCTTTATTCCATTCACTATATTTGGGTGTCTCTGTGTCCTCAACGCTATTTTCCATACACTGCTGTTCATTTTCATGCGATACCGTCAACCTCCTTCAGAAGAGCTAAACAACAGTAACAATAACGAAAATGAAGAAAAAAGCAAGCAAGAACTGGAAGAATATTCCAAGAAAACTTGGCTTCAAAAGCAGTGGCCTGGATGGCCTATAGCTCGCCTCGTAATCTTGTCAGCACTCACTCTTGGCTTCAACCAGGGAATGGAAATGTGTACAATGCAACTTTTCCCGACATACGGCCAAAAGAGTGACCTTGGCTTATCCGAATCCGCTGCTGCCGACACATTGGCAGGGCTTACAGCCGCGTATACGGTAGGAAGAGGGGCTGCAATCATCTTTATTTTTAAAATTCCAGCACAATTCATTCTGTTCACTAATATTGTAATTGTAGCTGTGGGAAATATTATACTGATTGTCTGGGCTAATGAATCAAAAACAATGTTGTGGACGGCTGGAATATTGTATGGGTTGGGTTTCTCCTCTCTTTTACCTAGTTATTGTGCGTATATAGAGAGATACCTGAATTTTACGAATGCCATAGGATCCATAATGATTGTTACGGGATCTACGATTGGGGCAACCTACCCTGTTATTGTAGGGGGTTTTATAGATGAAAATCCGGTTGTGCTAAGTTACCCCATTTTCTTCAGTCTTGGTGTTATCATAATTGCGTCGGGTATAGTTTATAAAATAACGTATAAAACTCAGCCTCGGGTTGCGGTTGGAGGATAGAGATACAACTATTGATATCATAATTTTTTTTAATACGTACAGTTTTTTGTTATAATTTTAATAACAAGTTTAAGTTAATAAATGAACATTTAACATGGAGCAAACCTGATAGTTCAATGGATTATATTGGTAGTTCATGATACATGCGACGGTAGCAAACAGATTTGCGCTGTAATGATTTTTGAAAATGTACTCGGTTACCAGCTTTTGTGTCAGTTGATCGACGTCTAGATTTATAAAATGTGCACATAATTTAGTATATCACAGTAGATTCTCAGAAAGACCAGGATGAAAAGTAATCTATATGATAGATAAAAATTAATCACTAAACATTTCTAGCAAGTTTAGCAATTTGATTATTGATGGAAAAGCTGTGAAAAAATTATGAACAGTCTGCTGACTCAGGCAGCTTTGATTTGCTGATTTGTTTGTTCATCTGTTTTATGGAAATGACAACTACGCAAGCAGTTAACTCTGAATAAACCCTAACTTAATCTACAATCGACACGAGTTAAATGTACAGCAAAATAATTAAATGATAGAATGAAAATAATAATTATTAGTTTGATGGCTTTAAGTAAATTTATTATAGCTTAAAATTTATCATGAACAAATTTACGTGCAATAATTGTAAATCGACAATTCTTAACGACATCTTGGCTCCAGCCCAGATGCCACGTTTCTAGCTACGCTTTTGCATTCAAGCATTCTAATAATGTTGAACTCCAAAGAAGCATGAAGCAAGCACTACTATGCATATGTAGTCAGCAAGAAGGATAAAAGTTCCAAAAAAGGATAACTGAAAGTTTTATATTTCATTCAACTTTCCGTATTGCATGTGCGTTGTGAATGTGTGTTTTCCGGGTGTTCATAAAGTGTTCCAAATTCCATTTAATGATTACATAGTTGAACTAATAATGGAGAGTAATGAGATGATGGCAATCCGTTTGCACATCTGTTTCAACAACATGTTATTTGATTCAAGGTGGAGACAATGAACTAGAAATCCGGATCTAGTCTAATCCTCTCTTGAACCTGACCACAGTTACTTAATATGAATGAAAAGCAGAGTGTTTAATAATTGACTAAACCAAATTAAATAGTGCTATTTAAAAAATTTGCCTACTCGTGCAGACCTGATATAAAAGGTGGCAGCTAGGTTATAGTTAATCAAATCAACACAACCCGTTGAAGAAGGAATAGCTCCAATCAGGGAAATTTTGAAGGTAATACGAGGAAAATATGAATCTAATCCTTCTTGGTAAATATCAATTTAAAAAATAAAATATGCATTTATAGATGAATCTTTGGACATCTGCCGTTCTTGGAGCGGCCATTTTGGCCGTGGCCTCTGCTCAATTTACTTCTGGTATGGGTCCAGCAATGGATCCAGCTCCAGCAGCAACCAGGCCACTATCTCCAGCACAAGGCAGGCCAACAACTCTAGCACCAGCTCCAGCTATGCCACCAGCTCCAGCTATGGCACCAGCTCCAGCAGCAGAACCAGGTGCAGACGTAGCTCCAGCTCCAGCACCAGCTATGGCACAGCTCCAGAAAGCTGTGTACCACCGCCACCACCACCTCCAGCTTCTTGTGCCTGTGGAGCCGCACAACCAATTTCAATCCAGTTGTCTTGTGGAGGCGGTGGAAATAGACGACCAGGTGGTCCTCGTCCTCGTCCACCACCCCCACCACAGGATTCACCACATGGGCCCCAATGTGGATACTACAGCAGGTTACTACGACGGAGGATGGGGGCAGCAAACAACACCTGGATCACCTTTCGATGGCTATGATATGAATAACTTTTGCACATTTGACGTAAATGGTTATCCCGACCCTGCCTACACTCCTCCTGGTGGATTTCCATCTGGCTTTCGTTTGACACATAACAGTGATGGTTCACCTCAAATCGAAGTTGGACCTGGGGAACAGCGTCCACCTCCACATTGGGATGGTAGCCCAGCCACCCTCGGTTTCCCTATGCCCCCAATGGGAACTCCTACTGGAAACATGTTGATGTGCTGGCCTATTCCAGTGGCTACAGGAAGGAAATAAGCGCCTGACAGTTACGAAATACTTGATTGGATATATTATTATTGTCTTGTAAAAATTTGGCACAATTGCGAATCAAATACTAATAAAATCTTGCAAACTGCTACTAAATTGACATTTATGAACCTTAATTTCTCTTCTTAATCAAGTTTTGCAAATTATTTATTATTTGGGTGAACAAAATTAAACTTAGCTTTTCAAAATAAATTCTCAGACGAAGAATTTGCCAACTTTAATCTTGCATCATTTAATTATTTCAACAGTCAAAATTTTTAACGCCCCCCATATGAGCATATATCACAAAATTATACACTTCAAAGATCAAGGCTTATACAAAAAAATTAAAAGTTATATAACTTTGCAGCAAAGTTATGTCATTATCATAAACATAATAATATTAATAATTTGTCACTTCAAACTGGGTAATTAATAAGTTTTAATGGTTTGTATGGTGGATCTGACCACCTTGTTGAGATAAAAGCGTGCTTTTTATCATGAAAATATGAGACTTTGACTCGACAACTTCAAACGTGGGTGCAACTGCACTTGCTCTGTCTCCCTTTACAATTTGTACAATATGTGTGCATTGGCGGAAATATTCTTATCGTCACTAGTTTGGATCCATGAAAAGGGATACAATGGCAAACCCCAGGAACACGAATCCTCCAATAATCGTCACTGAAAGAGATCATGATGATATTTAAATCGTTTGTAATGAGAAAATGCATGCTATTTTAATAATAAACTCACCAGTTTTGACAGAAATCCGCTGAGCAATGATACGACCTCCAACGACAGCTAGTCCAGTGCACAAAGCGTGCCCAACGACACCTCCTACACATGTTCCCCAAATATCCTGCAAAGAATTATACAACCATGCATTATGTCCTTAGAAACAACTTACTTTTCCATCCTATTTTATAAAAACATAGAAAAATTACCTCACGAGCTGCAAGCACAACAGTTGCAAGTTGAGAGCGATCTCCCCACTCAGCAAGAAATGTCATTGTGAGTGACTGCAAGTAAACTCTGGAAAATATAGAGTACAAAAATCTCCTTGCTCGAGCATACAGCTTTGAAGGTTTCACCTCTGAGGAGTTGAGTTTGTTAAGCCCTGCTGATGATGATGATGTTGATGACGTGAGAGGAGTATTTTCCTACAACATTGCAATAAAATACATAATAAAACCCAATCCATTCGAAATAAAAAACGGAATCTTTTCTTCGTCTTTGTTTTCCCTTACATTTTCTTCTCGCTGCCTCAGATCCTGTTGCACATCCTCCATTTCCTCCAAACCTTCATCTTCCCCCATTTTGAAACCATCGTACAACATTTTCATACCAAAAATGGCAAACAGGGCAGTTGAAATGTAGTATGTGTAAAATCTTGGGATGAGGGTGGTAACATAGCCTCCAAAAAGGGCTGAAGCATTGAATAATCAAATCATTTCATTTCAAGGAGTTCCAGACGTTTGCCGAGTTTCTTAGATTCATTTGTGTTACCTGACAGCACTGTCATCAATCCCAAGGCAGAAATAGCTCCAGCGAAAACTATCAGCCTGGAATGTCTCATCGCCATGATGGCAGCAATGAAAAACGTCTTATCTCCCAATTCCGACACGACAATCATCGAAAAAGAGGAGATGAGTCCGCTGAAAAATCCATTACTTGTTTTCCCCGTCCCGGAGCTATCAACCGGCACGGGTATGGGATCTGGTTCGACCTGAGCAACTACCCGTTGCGGTTGAGGTGCAGAGTCGACGAAAAAGGGGATTACAGCCACCGTCAAAATCACCAAATAGCGCAAGGCTAACAGAACATTGGGAGCTTTGAATTTTCCCATTTTGATTGAATATATTTCACCAACTTCAAAGTTAAAAGTATTAAAAAATAAAACTGGAAATATAAGCCACAAAAATAATAATTCTAAATCCCACAATTACACGCCCAATCTTGCGTTGAGAGTAAAACCATGAGGATAACCAGAGTGAGGATGATCGACCGAGAATAGAAAGTTGATCTAAAGAAAAACAAAATGAAATTGAATCCCAAACTAGTTCATATCGCATATAGATATGTAATATATAAGTATTATGCATACCTACTTGGGTTTATTCAGTTTTCCAAAAGTTCCATCCTCAATTTTGGTTTCTTTACAACTCTTAACTTGCTATGCGAGCAGTTGTCTATATCTATATTACACCGCCTCTTTTAATCTCCAGCTAGACTATGATAAGCATTTATTGTGTTGACAATAAACTGTCTTGTTGTCAAAAGATACAGAATACAGAGCTTCAGTGGTATAATTGAGTGTGCAGTTGAAATGTGAAGTGTCCTATCAAATTTAAAATGCCCAATTTCTCAAATGTACGTATCAATCTGAACTTGACTAAACCTTTGTGCCAATGCTCTTGTTTGATATAAAATTAAAACTTCCATTCATGTCTGGAATATTATACATTATCCAAAAGTAGTGATAATGCGATAAGATTAAATTGCTATTGCATGCTTGGCATGGTCATCCTATTAAAGTCAAGTATTGCTACCAGTATGGAAGGGAGAACCAAAAGAAAATTTACATAACACTGATACAAGTGAATGTTATGGGCATGCATACTTCTTATTAAATTGTTAATTTTGTAGTTTAGTATCGAGGAATGCAAGGGATTAAGGATAAGAAGCAAGGTCATTTGGTGCACAATAACAAATTTTCTTCATTTTACAATAAAATTGATAAGCGATACATATAACCACAGCCCTTTTCAGCTGCAATGCAAGTGCACACATGAGCCCTTTATGCGCGTTTCTCCTAGGTTAGTTTTAGATTGTAGATGTCCCTGCTGCTTTGATATAAGTTTTACAAATCAAACAATATTTAAAAGCAGTATTGACGACATATTTGTATCAAGAAATGAGGAAAACAGGAAAATGATGTCATGTCAGTGACAGCTCGCACAAACTAACTGCCGACGGACTAGATCTAGCTAACTGGATTGTATTATGTCTTACTTTAACTATTGTTCTGCTAACAAAAGAACACTAATGCAGGAATGAGGTGTCTATATGGGTGACAGATTTGGCGAAAGTGAGCCGGTTTAAGGAAGAAATGTTTTTGCACTCATTGTTTCAACTTCCTTATGGATAGGAAATACCAAATAACTTTCCAAGACCAGGAAAGGAAGTAACCTGACAAATGTAAAGATGATGATGACAGTGTGAAGAAATCCATTAGCTTTTTGGGAAACATGTGGGTAGGTTTATAAAAATCCTTGACATATTTTTTTGTAATTTGTAACTGCAAATGGGTATAAAAAGGGGAGAAAATGTGAAAATATTGCTCATTAATGCTTTCAGTTTGGAGTCAAACTGGTTTTGTGGGAGGTTAAGCAGCCCTTTCTGTAATCCAATGCGTTTATCACTCTCGCTTTTAAAAATTTAGCATGTCGACTTTCCGGGTTGAACCGAAATTGGTAAGTTTCAAGAATAAATTGCTGTTTCATAGATATTTGAGTATAAAAAAGTGACTTATTTCCGGTTTATTTTGAAGATTTTATTACCAATCTTGGTAATTGTGGTTTTCAACACCGTGGGTGTACCTAGAGGAGCACATTCACAGGATACGCAAGCGGAAGACCGTGATGATTTGATCGAAGCCCGACTGCCTCCAAGGCAAATCCCATTGCCTCAACAATGGGTCGCTCATCATTTCCAACACAGTCGATTTTCTGGCCCGATGATGAAAAATGATGGGAATGAAAGAAAGAAGAAGGACTGTGGGTTTCCTGTGCTAGGTAAAACTTGTCCACAAGATAAAACCAAAATGCATAATATAGCATAAAGTTAAGAACTAATAAAACATAATATTATTCTCCTTCAGCACGACGTCTATTTGGTGCCGTATTAAAAAGAAGTGATCCCCACTTGGCCACTTCAGAAGAGGAGATGGAAGTAAAAATTAAGGAAGAGGACAATAGTCTAGAGCGCGTGAAAAGGAGCGAGCTAAGTGAGTCCCACTCTGGAGGCTGCGTCGCAAAACGACAATGGATCGACATGGGAAAGGACTACTATCCGCGCTATGTCAAAAGTTATCACTGCTCTTCAACCACATGCGACAGGGGATTTGGGGCGTTGGGAGAATGCAAGCCGAAACATTACACGACCAAAGTTCTGAAACAGATCACTCCAGTAGACACAACCTACGTTGAGGATTGTGATCAAAGTCTACCCGAGTCTTTGAGGTTGGATTGGAAACTCATTTCCGTGACGGTGACCACATGCTGTGATTGTGTTAGCCCGGTAAGCAGAATGTTTGGGCTGAATTAAAGGAGATTCCAACATACGGGGCAATGGGAGACGACGACCAATTTTTAGATTTTAGCTAACTTTAATAAAATACATCTGAGTTTGGCAGTTGCAGTCAGCAAGTAGTATGGTTATAGTAGTATCTACATAATTATAAGCTAAAGTCGCAAGCTACGATGATACCTGAAGATTTATTATGTACCTAATTTAATTAAAAAGTGCAAATGTGCATATTACTAATTACTGCATTACAAACTTTTTCTTATGTGAAAGCAAACATGTACCTGTAGAACTTGTTGAGCTGAAATGTGAATAGAGCATTGCATGCATACCTGAAATCTTTAGATTGGGTTTAGAAACCATGTTTATTTGTGAATAAAATCAAAGTTTATGCAGTACATCAGCGCAAAACCACGTTTTATAAATTATTTTCACCCGGTCAGAATTGGCTTCTTCCTTTCCATTCCTTATGTGGTACATCATCCGTCCTTATAAAACTGAATGAGAACAACCATATAAGTCGTTATAGTACTAACAATCTGAAAAGAAACCGACCAATGCATTACTTTATTCCGGAACATCCAGACTTACGACCTACTGTTTCAGCATTTTAATTACCAATACAATATATTTCTTACCGCTGTGAGAGTTCTTCGATGTATTTTGAATAATGATGTAGGCATAAGGATAATGGGGTGGTGAAGAGCTTTAGTAACATACATCGTAATCTATAAAAATGCTGAATAATTAAATTCTAAAAACAATGGATGTATTTTGGTTGTATTTTATGTCAACTTTTTCCATACTATTATTAAATCAAATCTGCTGACATTTACGATCGACTCTGAAAGATCCTTTAGGTGGGATACGCACTGTTTCACCTAATATTACACATAACAATTTATTTCAATAAACAACTAGAAAAAATTCAATTTATAATATATTCATGGCTTGATCTCTTACTATGAATGAATACCTGCATGGCAAAGTCATTTGACGCTTCACAAATGACAACCAAAATCCATGTGTTAATCACCAGGGGTAAAGTGTGACCCAGTCCAACACCAACAGATGAGGAAATTAAAAACAGCATAGTTTGGAAAGAACAAATTAATACGGTTAGCGACAACGACACAAAACCAACCGCGATAACTAAACCAAACGTGCTGTTAAACTTTTCTGTCAATGATTCAAGCTTTCGAATATTTTTCAAAGCCACATCAAGCTCATCCTTGCAGGAAACCGACTGCAAATTAGAATGGAGAAGAGTTGCACTGATTTTCAAGCACTTTAGGTAACCGATAAGCCAAAGCTTGGAGAGGAAGAGGACGCCAGATGACGAGGCGGTCCAAACAATTGAAAATGCAAACATGGAAAATTCCCGAAACGAGTTAATGTCCAAAATGATTATTACATTTGTGAAGAAAAGTCTGATAGCAATAATTACTGCAATAAAAGTGTTCACACTGGTACTAAATAGGAGGGGTTTCCTAACCTTTTTGAGGTCTTGGAATGCATTCTCCAACAAGTTTGAACAATAATCCTTGGAATTCGGAGCAGTAGTCTGAATTAAGTATTGGGCTAGATGGTTGTGAAAGCAGATTATTTGTTTCCGTTTAAGAAACGCTATAATTAGGGTGGTGCAATCCGTGATATATATTATGAAAGCAAGGAGGTTCTGCACAAAAAGCTCAGTTTTTGACCGATATCCAATTAGCGCGATGGTGTAGTCACTTTCTGCGGTATAAATAGCCAAGGCGAATGCAATTGTAAAAAGTCTAATGACACCCAAAATGAATGGAAAGCTGCAGGGCGAAAAATGCAATCCCTTTTCGGAATCCAGGGAGAAAATACAAAGGCCAAAATATTGGGATGGTTTTAGGGAAAGACAGGATAATTTGTTTAACTTTGCAAGGACATTTTTTGAATGGGAAATGGTGAGCGTTTCTAAAGCTTCCATGTTTCAAGTTTTAGGAACAACCAAGCGGTCGAAAGTATTTATTACGACTAGAAATAATTTTTTTAAACCGTACAAATTAGCTATGTATAGTATTTTAGATTCAGTATATATCAGGATTACTCCTACGATTAAACATGCTCTATAAGACAATCTATTAAAAAAAGTTCTCATTTTATAGCTGCTTAATTTATGTAATTGCCAATTTTCTTTGTAATAGTAATGTGTTCATTTTATCTTTACTTGACCGTCGTATTTTAATGAAGTTTGCCACTTTAATGAGCTAATTAGTATAACGTAATTAATGAACTTTGCATGTACTTTCTAGTCTTCTCCATTGTGAAATTGAACCAAAACAATTAGGTAAGTGGTGATGGCACTGAAAATCTACATAAAAACACCCATATATAGAACTTTTAGATATCTATTGTTTTTATAACTTATATAGGATTAATATAAATCAAATCGAAATCTTACTCCCGTAATGGTTCTTCTGTTTACATGAAAAAATGAGCCTGGGTTGATCACCAGAGGTAGCGAAAGCAACTTTGCCTTAAGCATTATAATCTGAAATGTCAAATCCATTAATGGAATGAAAAATTTCTTGAAAATAAAATATAATTTTTTGTTTGTACCTGAACTCTACTAATGTGTTCAAGACGATGTATGGGAATGTTTTTAAGAAGAATTGCAGATTTCCTACTCTAAAAATTCAATGAAATAAAATTATGGGCTTATAAAAAATCTTTATCACATACATGAATGCCTTCACCAACTTACCTCGGCTTCAAAAACGTATGAAGCATTACAAAGCTCAAACACAATAGCTGCATGAAGGATTAAAGCCCATCCAAAGGAAAACGCCCCCGCATATTCCTTTACAGAAAGACAAACGAGGACAGAAAACAACAATGTGATCAGGGAAATTACCATTAAGAGCATGTCTACCGTTAGACACCATCCAAATGCATCATTCAACTGAGCAGTCAACATCTCTTGCTTTCGATAGGAGCTCAAAATTCTCTGACAGTCCTCATTTGTAACAAAGCAGATCTGATTTACTTTCTCCAACTGTATATTAGTAATATATGGACAGATTCGGAAAGTGTAGAGAATAGTTATCATCAAAAGTCTTGGAAGAAGTCGTAGCGTTGAGGCTATTCCCCAAAACAAGAAGACTATTGGCAAACCAATTAAACTATGCGACCACCAAATCAATGGCTTTTCAGCTGTGAAAACTACATAGAAAGACTTGACAACTCCAGCTCCAACGGAGCAATAAAAAGCAAAATAAATTATCCGCTTGTATCTCGTAAGAATTTTCAAAGCGTGAAGAACTACGCTCATTACCACTTTCCTCTCAGCTTGTGTCAACTTACTAACATCTTCAATAAGAAATTTTGCCAAATTTTCGTGAAAACGGATGATTTTGGAACGATTGAGAAACGTGAGGAGGGTGCATATTGTGTCCCCAAAGAACATGTTAGCGGAGAGAATTGTCTGACTAAGGGTTTCAGTTTTACTTTGCTCTGGATTCACCAGCTCGAATTTGTCTTTGGCGTATGGAAAATATCCAACTACTAATATGAAGGAAAGAAAACGCAGAGTATTAGAATGCTAGCTCAGTATATATATTCCCCTAACCTAAAAAATTACCAATATTTGCAGAATTTCATGCTTGCTGAGAAAAGATGATGAAGAAGACCTTGTCGAACTAAATACTCTACATTTTGTGCCAGTATTACTTCTCTAGACATTTTCACTTCGATTGTGAATTAACTCAAGAAACTTGGAGGAGACTAATTTATTTTTTTAACAGGCTTAGTCTGCTTGTAAATCAGGATTTGCTAGATAGACAAATTCAAGAGAAATAACTGTTATGAACTGGATTGTTCGTTGCTACTATTTCACTACACGATTATAAACCTATTAATTAAATTAGTGAATTCAATAATCAATATAGTAATGAATTTGATTATGATATAATGTATTAACACTATTAGCTAGTTAGGCTTAATTAATCTTTATTTCTTCTGTTATAATGTGATCTTTTGTATTAGGTATCAGCAATAAGTATTAATAGAAACTCTATATATTTGTATTATATATTATTATATGTGTATTAATAGATAATTTTTATTACTAGAATGATTTCTAGTTATTTATGGATACTCGATGCAATTGATATTCCTTTTCGTCATATAAACTTTTTTTTTTCAGTTGCTAGCGTATATTTTTAAAATTTATCACCGGTTAAGTTCTCTTCTCGTTATAGGGCTCTTGTCGCTCTGTTTATTTTCAAAGTGTTCATACTTAATTGTGGTTGTTGTTAAATTCACATTAACGCTTATTTTTACTCTCATGAAACTGGTTCAATAGCAGCCTAAATGAGATAATTAACATAACTTATCAATTAAAGATAACTAATTGTTGATGTGAAAATGCTTGTAATCTGTATCAGACACCAATCAATGTATTTAGGTTTCCACCAGTTTCCTGTATGATTCGTTAATTTACAGCGAGTCCCCATTGTAGAACTGTACAAGAACCACAAGATACGTTGTAACAACGCTAACAATCTGCAAAATAATCCATAATAATAATAGGCATTCCTGAAGCTTTAGCTTTGCATGTCAGCGACGTTGAAAAGCAATGATCTTACGCTGGAAAATGTGTTTCTATTAACACTAAAAAACGATCCTGGGTTAATTAGTGCGGGCTCCAATAAGTTCTTGCTGAACTGCATCAAAACCTGCGTAGGACCAAGATATCAGACAAACGCAGTTCATTTGATTATAATTTCAACTCTTATTCCTTACCTCTGAATCTGTATCTCCAGAAATATCTTCGAATGGAACCTGTTTCAAGAGTGAAATGCACCTTTTTATCTATTTCATGTAAAACAAGGAATGTTTATCAATTTTTTAGCATTAAAACCAATAAAATAGCAAAGAATATAATGTATACAAACCTCCTGCTCAAAGCTATCGGCTTCATCGAAAATCTCAAACAAAATGATGCCATATAATCCCAACGGCAGGAAATATGTAGCAGTAGCTGATAGTTGCTTTTTCAGGAGAAAGTCAATAATTTGAAACAACGTTACAGTTATGGAGATAAGCATGTATAGAAAATCAAATGCATTGTACCATCCAAATGCTTTATTGTAGCCAGCAACCAATGATTCCAATTGCAGAAAACTATGTAAAATTATTCTTAAACTAACTTTTAAGTTGGAGCTTTCGTTTCGACACAAATCCTTCAGTTTAATTTGCAAGCTAATGGCGCAGAGCTTCAGATAATGAAACAAAATTACAATCCAAAGTCTAGAGAGAAGAGAAAGGTGAAATATCGCCCAGTACGTGGGTATCCAAATGGGAGCAAAGTAAACCAGCCATGGCCATTCTTCACTAGGTATGTCGGATGTAAGCGTGTTAAACAATATACCAATAGCCCCGGATGCAGCACAGTAATAAAAGGAAGCAAAAATTATTCTTTTGACCCTCCTAATTTTCTTAAAAGAAAGTTGCATGGAATTTCGGAACTGCTCATAGTCGTGTTCTGAATAGCTATTGACGATAAAGTCCGTTACTGCGTTGTGAAATCGTAAAATCTTGGAACGGGAAGTGATTAAAAAACAGGGACATAAAACATTGATAACTAAATCATTATATAAACGTATGTTGTAAGTCACTTTCACTGTGCTTTCGATTACTGAGAAAATAGCTTGGTAAAACTCTTCAATTTGAAAGTAAAATAACATTATTAACAAAATTAGAGTGAGTCGGAGAACAGCAAAAACGATTGGGAGACTCCATACTCGAAACTTTATTTCGTTTGTGGATGTCAGAGAAAAAATCGTTACGCCGAGGTATTTGCAAGGGTTTAAGATAAGATATGAAAGTTCATAAAGTTCGTTTCGAATTCGGACTTTCCCCGAAGTAATTTTCGGCATTGTGGCGAATCCTGTGCATTAGACAAGGCTTATTATCATATTTAGTGAAAAGACGACTAGTGAGAACTTCCAGGGAAGTATATTTTGCTATTTAAGTACATATTACACAGTGCATTATCATTAGTATGCCCAACCCGTGTTGTTAAAACTAATTAGTTTGTATTCACAACAGGTTTTGATTATCATAATAAACCCAACAGCAATCGATGATTGAATACTTTGTACTGAAGCTTTCATAAAACTCAAATACCTTAAGATTGTTATCCATAAATCAACCCAATCAATGGTTGTATCTTTCATATGCAATCCAGAAATTGAACGCCTTCTCTAAACGTTTGATGATGATTATGTAATGAATGTAAATCTAAACAGAACAGAAAGTATTTTCATAATTCTTTACCAAAGAGAGTTCGCTTATCAGTTTGAGTGACCAAATAGCTATTTAATAAACCAGATTCTCGTGTGGCATGACATAATCCTTACCCTTGAGCAAGTTTAAAGGACATGACACATGGCGTAGGTAATATTTTATTTAATAAGCGTTACCTAACTTTCTATAGAGCACAGAAGGTAATGGAATTTCAATTATCCAAATTGTTTCATTAGTAAATAGGTTGACTAGAATAAGCTCACAGTTATGTTAAAAGAAATCAATGCTTTGACAGCGATTGGACCGTATGAAAAATGCAAAATGTGAAGCCAAGCAAAACACTGGAATTCTTAAAAATGCCACTTGTTATTTGAGAAAGCATGAATTGTCTACTAACCTTAAATATTTATAATTCGTTTAATTATGGCTGGTTAAATGCCGTAAATGACCTGCTTGTGCTTAAAACGCACCAAAATACAACGAAGTCGTACATTTAATGGTAGCGAAATTTTTGAGTTAAAAATTTAAGTAGATGATGTAACCATTACCTTTGCTTAACTGAGATAGTTGTCCTATGGAATACAGAATGATACATAAACCAAGCTCGACCATATAAAAAGTCGGGCGTTATTAATAATTAGCTGAAAAATTCCCAGCACCCGCAGTTTATACTGCTACTCTACTGTACAACATAATTAACCAGGTATAACCATTTATAATCCTTTATCCATTAATCCATTTTTCTCAATGCTTTTCGCAAAAATAAAGAGACGAAAATGCCTACTTCATTGAAAAATTAATGATGTGTAAAGCAGTTATGAATTTTGACGGATGAGCTACATTACACAAGCAGAATGTGACATAATATACCAAACTAAATAACTACTCGGGTTTATATTTCAGTTGGATGCTGTCTTCACAAAAACTCATTTTGTCTATGATCTTCACGATTTTATAAAAGGCTCAAACAGTTAAAAGCCAACATGCTGCTTTCACCCTTCACAAAGTTTGCATTTTACAAATTCATCTCTTTCTTGTGTGCAACCAAGTTAATTCCATATCAATGGAACAAAAAGCAACATCTTCTAAGACCAGCGAGTCGACTTGGTGTTTTTGTTTTTCACATCCACAGCTGGATAACCTTTATTCTTGCCATTCTCATCAATTTTCGAGTGGCACAGGCGTACATGAGTACCGAAAAGAACTTTGCACTGATGCAAAAAGTATTTGGGGTTTTCGGGGCTGCATGCCATGCAATTACTGCACTCGGCTTCGCTCAACTAGAGCTACAGATGGTGGAAGTAATGCAGGTTTGCAATCGAATACTTTATAATTTGGAAAAAGAGTTAGATGTTGCAGGTCGCAACTCCAAAAAGTACTCTTCAGATGAGATATCAAATTATCGAAAGCACAGGCACTCCATGACGAAGCATATGGTAATTGGACTATTTGTTCTGGCCACGAATATTCCTGTTCACGTAATGATCCCAGCGGCTTCACCTTGTGCACCACATTTCCTCACGTCAATGTACTTTGAATGCAAAACGTATGAAGAAAATATTGTGCCACCGGATGAACTGTTCCCATTTCTTTTTCCTGAGTTTTATACGATGGTCAAGTTTCTCATTATCAACTGCTTCTATTGGACCTTTCTGATGATGGGATTGGGAGTGATTAATTTTCAGCTTCAGGGCCTACAGTAAGTAGTGTAAATATTCAACGAATTAAGCCTTGCTTCTCTTTCTACATTAATTCCATCTTAACTTCCAATTTCAGACTTCAGAATCATAATGGCTATGCTGCTCAAATGGTTAGGCTCAAGATGTACCGGAGTATCAAGCTATTTTGTCAGATGCTAAACAGGAGTTTCTTCTACTACCTCTCCTTCTTTTCTCACATTTTGTTTTTCATTTTATCCCTCCTTCTCTTTGGAACGATTCGATTGTATGTTGAAATTCATTCAAGTTTTATTTACAATATTTAATTCAGTTAATCTATAAGTTTTCACTGGTTTTCTATGTAGATGGCGTATAGATCCAAGAGCTAGTCTCAGTTTGCCCATGTGCGGTCTCAGATGTGGTTATGAAGTTTTCTCCCCAGTTATTGCTGCTGGACAAGTTGATAAATCAAACGGAGATGTTATGTCAGAATTGGAAACTTCAGCAAACAGATTCATTGTGCGACAGAAAGGAGTTAGGAGTAAACATAAGGATTTGGTAAAAATACTAAAGTCTTGTGCTCCTGTTCAGTGTACTGCAGGAACATTTTTCACATTTGAAAACTTTTTAGTGATTAGTAGTTTAGATGGTTGTATTGAGACAACATTTGACTTGTTGGTCACATTTAAAGATGAAAAAGTTTAATGGACTAAACTTTATGCTATCTAATACTCCATATTATACCAAGTGTTTGGTAATGCCATTGCTTGTCACAGTTTGTAATTTATTATTTTGAAATGGTGGTCATTTGAAATGACCTTTTCTCTTCTTTCATAATTTAAATAGGAAGGCGGAAATATATACACGTTCAGTAGTAAAGCTTACTTACATGTCTAACCAGTTTTCTGCTGCTGCAACAGTGGTGCATCTGTATCTGTATTACTATCATTGTTACCAAATATTTTTAAGATGTCAGTTTATCTCGAGTTAATAAATACAATGCTAGTACATAAAGGAACCAAATTTATTATTATACATACGTGTGCTTCATAACTTATCAATAATACATGCGTTTTCCATTATTTGTTTGCCAATGCTGTTTCATTTTTAATTCTACGTACCATTGCTAAGATGGTAAATCAATACGATTGCTTCAGGAAACGGGTTGAAAAGTGTATGCTTTCACCATTTCTTGTATACATGTATTTTCATCGTGTTGTTTACTAATCGCTGGACTCACCATTGTAAAACTGCACAAGCACCACCAGGTAGGTTGTAATGGCACCAGCAATCTAATTAATGACATTTCGGAATCTATTACCTGATGTTAAATAATTAATTGTATAAAATGCAGTTGAGCGTTTTAAACTTACAGCAGTGGTGGTGGCTCGATTAACATGAAAGAATGAACCTGGAGCTATTGATAGAGGTTC
The DNA here is from genome assembly GCA_001718145.1 of Orchesella cincta. Taxonomy (NCBI): domain Eukaryota; kingdom Metazoa; phylum Arthropoda; class Collembola; order Entomobryomorpha; family Orchesellidae; genus Orchesella; species Orchesella cincta. The sequence goes on along the minus strand of LJIJ01000055.1, from coordinate 299,543 downwards.
CAATAACAATTTATTTACCTGCAACGAAATTTGTAAATCATCCACTTTTTCATAGTCAGCAATAGTCTGAGAGGAAACTTCCTTCAAAAGGGAGACACACTTTTTAGTCTATAAATAAATTAAAATGTAGCAAAGATCATTAACTTTTTTGCAAAATATACCCCTCATACACATGAAGGTAAATCTTATACCTCTATTTCAAAGTTATTTGCTTCATCAAAAACCAGATACATAACAACCACCTGTATTCCCGTCGGCAAAATAAATGACACTGCGGCTGAAATGTTATGTTTGAGTAGGTGGTCAATTATATGAAACAGGTTCACAATCATCGTGACACACATGGACTGAAATTTTATAGCACTGAACCACCCGAAAGCTCTATTAAAGTCTTCAACTAGACATTCCAAACGGTGAAAGCGGTTTAAAATGCATTTAACATCTTCTGAGTTTGCGCCTTCCCTCAGTAACCCTTCAAGCTGTATTCGAATGGCAGTAGAACAAAGTTTTAGACAATTAATCAAGTTTACGATCCAAAGTAGTGGTAAAAGGGCAAGATGAGACAATGCCCAGAAGGTAGCTGCAAAAATGGGAGTTATATAAACTACCCAGCCCCACTCCTCAATAATATTGCCATTAAATGTCAACATTCTATACGGAACTACTATGAAGGATGACACGGTGGAGTTAAAAACAGCTCCAAAAATTAACCGTCTCTTTCTCTTCAGCTTTTCTGAAGCGTCATGGACAAGGGCTTTGAAAGCTTTATCATCTGAATAACATTTTTTTGAATACAAGTTGACCAAGTTGTCTGTTAGCATTTTGTGAAAATAAATGATTTTCGAACGATTCATAATTATAATAATTATAATTAAAAAGGCACTTATCACCACATTCCAAGTTGGAATATGATAGGTTATCCGTACTGTGCTGGACGTTCCAACAAGGACTTCATAAAGAAAGTCCTCATGTCGTATGTAGAATAGTACTTCTAGAATTATGATGGCGAATCGCATTACAACTAGAATGAATGGAAGACTTAATGTGCTAAATTGCAGCTCGTTTGAAGGGGTCAGAGAGAAAATACTCATGCCTAAATATTTGCAGGGAGAAAGGATGAGATTAGAAAGCTTGTAAAGTTCTTCCCGAATTTTGTTTTTTGGATATAAGTAGGAAAATTCGTGCAGTGCAAGTTCTCTATTTGGAACTAGATCCATTATGCTTGCGTTCGCACATTTAGCTAACTAAAGGTAAGTTGAGCTTATGAATGACAGAAAAAAAGGATACTGTAATATGCTTTTAACTTCCATTTAAATTAAATTTATTATTTCCTACAATTATGTCCAACTAGACTCGAAAGTCAATTAGGTCATATTATCAACTAATTACGCCCTTAAATTAGATTCTCTCCTCCCACGTAACACATACAATGTTATTTATCGATCTATTCTGACACATAACGTCAATAAGCAGTCATCTTATCATAATAGAACTTATTCAGAACAATGATGTAAGTTGTCTACGATGTGGGTGTTACTCAAATTAATTTAAAATAAAAATATAGACCTAAATGAATGTGCAATGCGTTTGGGGTATCGCATCAACATCTGCCAAAAGCATGCAAGTCGACATTTAAAAAAAGTTTGCAATTCTTAAATATTGTAAAGTAGGATAGGCAGTCCGAATCACAATATTTAATAAAGATGTCATAAGGTGGTATACGAATCATGTACATGATGAGATAACTAAATGTTAGTTCAGTTATTATATCAATTATTTCTCTCGTCGTTTTGAAACTGGACCAAAACGACCAAATAAGTCGTGACGGCGCTACCAATAGCAGTTAGAGTCTTCCTGTTGACGTGAAAAAATAAACCTGGGTTGATGGTTAAAGGATTCACCAGCAACTTTTTAAGTTGCATTAAAACCTATGCGGATATCAAAGGATATAAGTTATGATGCGCAAGTCTAATAATTGTTCCCAAGAAATACTTATTGCTAGTTCACTTACCCCCATTCTAAATCTGGGTTTGTTCTGCACGCCTTCGCAGGAGAGGTCCTTTAAATCAGCCGTGCATTCTTTTGCCTATTCAAATTACATATGTTCTTAATTCATTGTTATACTTAGATTTCAAGTAATATTGAAAATGAATTATTACCTTTATTTCGAAACTATTAGCTTCATTGAAAACCATGAATAAAACCAACGAATGTAGAGAACATGGGAAAAAATTGACTAGGGTTGCCATTGCAGAACCCTGAATGAGATAGACTATCACTTGAAACAACGACATGAGTATTCCAACACAAAGAGACAACGAGTCAACTGCGTTATACCAACCAAACGCTTCATTGTATGCAATAAGTATTAACTCCAGCTGCCGAAATTTGCTCAATATCTTTGAAATCTCAATATCATCCATGGATTCCTCTTTTCTAGCTCTTTCCAGCTTTAATTTGATTACAACTGCACACATTTTTAGGCAATGGAATAAACTCATAATCCAAAGTCTCGCTAACAGGCAAAGATTTTGACTTACAGCCCAATAGAAGGAAAACACAGGCATCAATGCAAAGCTCCATGGATAGTCGCTTAAAGGTCTGTTTAATAACCGAAGATGTTGAAAAAGAGCGACAAATGGTACAACGGAATTGTAAGTGTAGGCAACCAAAATTAACCGTTTTATTTTCGTTAGCCTTTTGAATGTATCACCTGTTAGACGCTTTAAACCACAAATTTCAGTTTCTGGAAGTTCTTGACATGCTTCAACGAGAAACTTGATCAGAAGTTTGTGAAAGGCTATGATTTTGAAACGATAGGCGAACAACAAAAGTGTACAAATTGTTTCCGCAAATAAAGTCTTGGTTCCATCAATGCCATTTGTTGCCTCCATAGTGTTACTCTGCGACGGATAAAGATCATCAAAACTATTGGTGCAGGAATGATAAACAACCATCGAGAATATGATGGAGAAACGGAGAATGACCATGTAGCAGGGGAAACTTTTAACCCTGAAAATTAGCTCGTTGTGAGAATTCAAACCAAATATGGTTAATCCCAGGGTTTGACATGGTTTTAAAGTAAGGTGAAATAAATTTTGTAAATCGTTGTTGTAAGAGGTCGCAATCTTATTTTGAATCATTTTATGAAATTATTTTCAGTAGATTGCGATTTCCTTGAGGTATAAATAAAATTCTAGTAAGCGGTAAAGAAAACGGAGGCCAAATGCCTAAAGAATAGCGGATAAGTTAGTATAGGATATTAAACTGGTTTCAATTAGCAAAATAAATAAATATTAAGCCAATTACATATCTGTATTACTTACTGAATACGCCCAAATAATCAGCATATAAATCAAGTGCACAATGGTTCGTAAATATTGGTTGGTAATCAGTATTAATAGCAACGATTATGTATTGTATTTTTGGTTTTGGGGCACTTTGAAACAATATACATTCTACAAGTTTTCATTCTGACAGACACCCATCCACACTCAAAATTACATGGAAATTCCACAAGTTTGCATTCAGAGATTTACAGCAGCACACTAATAAGTCATATTCTGACTGTTCCTTTTCTCCTCGTTTTGAAATTGAACCAGAACGAGCAAATAAGTCGTGACGGCACTGCTTATCTGAAAACAAAGCCATTTTAAATTATTGTTTTATTTTTAAGCTATAAAATACTGATAGACAATTTTAAAAGACTTGCAGCAGTAAGAGTCTTCCTATTAACATGAAAAAAGGATCCCGGTTTGATTGCAAATGGTTGTACCAACATTTTGTTCACCTGCATCAACATCTACGATCAAAAATATTTTTCTGAAATGTTAAGCATTTTAATTATTTTAGTAGGTAGGAAGTTCCCAACTATTTACACTTACCGTTGTCCTAAAACCGTCGCAGTGTTTTAATGATTTTTCAAATCTAATTTGTTTGAGTAAAGATGTGCATTCCTTTACCTAAATATTAGCAACAGTTGACATAATCGACTCATTCCACCTGATTTGACTCATAGTGTAAAAAATAAAATTTAACCTTCATCTCAAACGTATTCGCTTCATTAAAAACCACATAGAGAATCATTGCGTGAAGTCCAAACGGCAACAAGCAAAAAATAGAAGCATAGAAGTTACCCGTGATGAGGAATAAAAGTAATTGGAAAAGCTGCACGATTATCACAATAATAAGAGACAAAAAATCCACAGCATTATGCCATCCAAACGCTTCATTATATGAGGTTACAACAGATTCAAGCTGTTTAAAAAAAGCTATTATCTCCAAAACTTCTTTCGCATTGGCAAGATTTATTGCTGCTTCCAGTCTCATTTTTAGAAGTACTGCACACATTTTGAGACAGTGGAACAAGCAAATCAGCCACAATCTTGCAAGCAGACAAAGAGTTTGAAGTCCAGTCCAAATGAAGGTGAAACTCAGAATAAACACTGTTATCCAATACCATTCACTTATGGGCTTTTCTGAAGACATGACCAAATTCCAAGTTGTCGCAATTGGAGTCAAAACGCCATTGTAGATGAATGCAACATAAATTACAGTTTGTATTATCCGAATCCTTCGGAATGCATCATGCATCAAGTGGGAGAACACATTTCTGTTCGTTTCTGAGCAATCCCTGTAACCAGCTAGCAGCAAGTCTGTTAGAAGCTTGTGAAATCGAATAATTTTGGAACGATAAATGAACATCAAGAAGGTGCATATTCCTTCTGCAAACACGGTTTTATATGCGTCAATGTCATCCGATACCTCATATGTTTGACCCTGGCTCGGAAATAGTTCGGCGTAAACTTCCAAATTTTTGTAGCTCACCACTACTGACATAATCAGAGCAATACGGAGGATGATATATAGAACTGGGTGACTACAAGCTTTAAAGTATAACTCATTATGATGAGTTTGCGAGAAAATTGTCAGACCTAAATATTGGCATGGTCTTAATGTGAGATGGAAAATCTTTTGCAAATCATTTTGAACTTTTTTATCCTGAATGGAATTATTGTTATCTGTAATTTTGGTTCTAAGCATTGTTTTCATCAGTGTTTTCTACAATTGAACTATATATACATACATGTATGTATGCAGAATGTCGAAAGATTCGGAAAAAAATATACTTGACCTAATTAAGTTAGATTCTTCAATTTTTTCACATCACTGAAGACTTGAGGGTTCCGTTCACAGCGCAAAAGACAAAAACTGTAACAGCAGGAGGAAACTAAAACTTTACCAATATTTTAATCAATTACACAAATAGACGAAATCATTTTAACAAGGTCGCATCAAATCAATTAAAAATGTCGGTCGGAAAGCTGTAGAGTTTTGGTGATGGCATTAATGATTAAATTGGATTTAGAAGACTTGAAGTAAAGGATGTATGCGGTATTGTGCAAATTTTTCCATTTACGTTTTTAAAAAAATAATTAGTTTGCATTATAATGATTGAATTAAGACAATAATAATTCCATTTCTACAACCCTTTTCCCCTTTGTAGCAAGTATTCTTTATAATAACTTTCAACAGCCAATCATTTACATTATTTATTAGTCACACGTTGCTTAATTGCCTAGTGCTTGAACGGGTGGCTCACTGGTGTGAAACTGGACAAGTACAATCATATATGTAGAAACTGCAACTGTAATCTACAGAAGAAAAAACATTAATCATGTACTATAAATATGAGCTTTGATTTAAAAAAAATAATGGGATATTACTGTATTTACCACTTACGGAAAGCAAGGTTTGCAGATTAAGATTGAAAAAGGATCCAGGAGATACTTTTAAAGGTTGTAGCAACGCTTTGGCGAAATGTAGTATCTGCATCACCTGTAAATATATTTATAATTATTAGTATCATGAAATAAATGTTTTATAGCCGTATTCTACAACGAGCAACTTACTCCAATCTTGTCATAATCTTGTTCATTGTTGTATGGCGAGTCAAGAAAAAGCCTCGTGCAATCTTTTGCCTGTGGTAAAGCGGAATAATTTAGAATTGTATAAATGAATGCCATTTTTAAATGTTTATGTAATTGTCACCTCGAATTCCAATTTTCCTGCACTCCTACACATAAAGTATAGAACAACCGTATGCACAACGACAGATAATGCATAACCCAAGGCATGAGAAGTTGCACGGTGCCTTAAATGCAAGACCATTTCGAATATTTGTATCAGCAGTGTTACAATGACGGAGAGAAATCCAATCGTTATAAATATACCGAAAATACTGTTAAACTCTTGAACAATCTGTTCCATTTTTTGGAAATTTTTGAATACATTTTGAATTTCATCCAAGTTTTTCTCATGCTTTTTTTTAGTTGTGAATTTTCTAATTTTCAATTTTAATGCACACATTCCAATGGTCATGCACTGAATCAGAGAAATAGTCCAAATTCTTGTAAAAAGACGAAGGAACAATGCAGTGTACCAATATGCTGTGAAAAATGAAAATGGATAAACAAAGGACCCGCAAAATACGCAACCAAAATATTTATAAATTCCTATAATCTGATTAGTCAGTGTTTCGATTGTATTCCCAAGAAATCCACACAAAATCAATAGAGAGAGCTTTTTTGCAGTGCTGTGAGCTGATTCAAACTGTCTTTGAAGCTCATGTGAGATTTCGGCACCGCTTTCCGCAGAACTTGCTATCAAATTTACAATTAAGTCAGCCAGTTTCACCTGAAACTGTGAGACAGACCGTCGCTTTTGAAACAAGTCCAAAAGTGGTAAAACATCCAAAAATAAGCAGCAGTACGCAGCAATGTTTTCAGAGATGAATTCGGTTTCACTAGTCTTGCCAAATACGGAATAGTAGAAATCGATGAATGTGAAATGGAATAGAATGCAAGCGATTGTGAGCAGTTGTCGCAAAAAGATTAAAAATGCTGGATAGCCACTCCATGCGTGTTGGAAATGACATTCTTTATTCAACGTAAACGGCAAAAGCCCAAGAAAAGCAGAGGGGCGGAGTGAGACGCTCAAAATGTTGTACAACTGATTTCTAACCATGATTTCCATTAGAACCGGTTTACAAATTACGAGTTACAGGAACACGGCTAGTGAAATGCTTGAACAAAACAACCTTGTACTGCCATACAGCGTTGCCTGATTAAATTATTGGACATCTATATCTTTATAAAACCTGCAAACATGCTGGAAACAAAGCGTTATAGTAATTATTTGTTTTGCATTATTAGCTTTGCTATAACTAGCTCACATTAAAGTGCTAACAATTAATTAAACCTATTTAATTTACTAGACAAAAACCATTATGATGTATGCTTCAATTTTCCTGTCCACCACTAGGATGTTCGTTGGTGTGGAACTGCAAAAGCACCAGCAAATACATTGTAATTGCTCCAGCGATCTAAATATGTATAAACCAATTTAGGTTAGAGTATCGACTGATAGACAAATATTTATAAATATTAACTACTTTGACTTACTTTTGTGAGTGTTTTCAAATTCAGATTGAAAAGTGAACCAGGACAAATTTTGAGGGGACTAATGGCCATTCTACAGAGATTCTGCAGAAAAAAAAAACAGGAAACATATTCTCAACTTGAGAGTAGACAATTGATGGATTTTTAATTCTAAATTTCGGTTTACTTGTTGAATCACAGTAGTTTTTAAACATTTATAATGGAGGAAAGAGGCATCATGAAGTACCATTGTACAATCCTTATATAGCCTGTTAAATATTTATAAAAGAAAAATAGATATACAAATTATTAAATAGGTAACTTTGTCTATAAAAATTGGTTGTAAATACTTCATCCTCAAACTGTGTAGCGCACAGACACAAGTTGTATAACATCACTACGTAAATCAGTGTGTGGATAGACAGGTCCACACCATGTAAAGCTTCTTGGCTTGATTCCTCCAAAAGTTTGAAATGAAAAATGGCCATAAAGATGTTCATGGAAATGCATCCGATTACTGACACCAAGCAGACCACAATGAACACCCCAAACGTGCCATTAAACTCCCTAATTAGTTTCTCAATTCTTCGATAATTCCGCTGCGCAGATTGGATAGGAATACTAACATCATGATCATCCGTATTCACTACGGTCTTTGTTACTTGTTTTGAAATGCCAGAGATCCCAATCCGAAAGCAGTAAATTAAAGAAATCATCCAAATTTTTGGGATAAGTCTAAGAATTGTTGTAGTCAGCCAGAAAATGATAATAAATGGAAGAAGGTAAAGTGTCCAGTCACTGGCTGCGTGGACATCACTTCTTGCGAAAACAATGAAAGGAACACGACGGGCAGCCATAATGGATTGTAAAATGAAAGGGAAGAAAATAAAAGCTCGTAGCTTTTTAATGCTTCTAAAAGCGCTCGAAAATTCCTCACATTGTTCACTGTCCACCAATATTTCCTTAAGAGCTTCTAATAACTCATTGTGAAGTTTTTCAATTGCTTTTCGTCTGAAAAATAGGTGACCAATCGTGATAAAATCTGCAATATAGCATGAATATGCTACAAAAGTCTCGGCAACGTAGCCAGTATTCGAAGGTTTTCTGAATATGATATAATACCATGTCTTATGATGGTAATACAGTAAGGTGGAAACTACCGAGAACAAAATGCGGAGCAAAACTCCTAAAATTGAACCCTTCGTAAAAGAAAAAAAGAAAGATTTTCTTTTGAAACTGAACCAAAAAGGGAAAAAACCTAAAAGTGTGGATGGCAAAATGGATATTGAAAGTAATTGTTCAAACTTCTGTCGAACTAGATTCGATTTCGGTTGCGTAATAATATCACTGTCATTTATTTCTAAATTCATGATGAATTAAATATAGTTGAAACTTTAAGATTGTAGTGGTACTATGTATTCTTTCTAGAAAAAGTAGAGTAATCTATATAAGAGAAGACGAATGCTTTAAATGCGAAATCTACTGTAACTTTCCATGCAAAAGACTATACTTTCTCCAGGATATTAGTATGTGTGTTTGTTCCGTTAATCAATTCGGATATCTCATCAAATGATACGTCGGCATATACCTTGACTGTTCAGATATTGTATCTTCTGTATTCTGACTACGACATCAAAAAACAGATGGCCATTTCATAACTGTTTAAACATCCTTTTAGGATCTGGGGCTTGTGTATTTACCAGATTGTTTCCCAAAGTCGGAAAAACATATACATATTAAAGCATTACATTGAAAGCGGAAATTGCCACGTATTAACATATAGCAATTGAAGGAATAAATGAAGGCCAGAAGAGGAAAACTACAGACAGTTTATCTACTAAGCAAAGGTTTACGCTTCCCGTTGTTACTCATTACTGGCAATAAATAAGAATGTGTATGATTTCTACCTAGTTTTGAAGTCTAAAAACACTAAGTATGAATTATATATAAATTTCCATCCATCTTGTAACAAGTTATTTTAAGCAAAATATCAGTAATAGTAGCAGAATTTTAAGTACCCTTTCTTTACAGTTTAAAAATAATTTAGCAATTATACTACGAAATAATGCGTAACCGATTATTGTTACTATGAATAAATTTTCATTTTATTAAACAAACTATTCTTCATTATGAAAATAAACTGATGCCATCCATCGTAATTAGTATACCCTTTGTGCTCAAAGTGCATAATTAAATTAATTAGATAATTAGAAAATGAAAAATCCAATTGGCTTATTCATCAACATTTCCAGTGAAACGCTATATGCCTATGCACGCACTTGCTACAGAGTTAGTTCCCCGTTAAAAACAACTAATTAGTTGAGCTTAGAATTGATTAAAATGTTTCACCAAAACGCATGCAAAAGTATATCCGCTCCAGGAAAACTGGTTCACAGGAACCTGCAAAAATTGTTTCGCCTCTCCTTGAAACCTTGCCAGTATTTAGGCCTGACAATTTTTTCATTAACCTCTCAAAATCATCTACATTTCAGTGTTTGTAGCTACCCCTTTTTTCTTGTTATATTCAGATTTATAATTGGTTTTTTGTTAATGGTATACTACGCAAATGCCACCGAACTTTTCTATGAAATATTTGACAATCAGAGCACCACGTACAACACATCGGACAACCTTGACGGAGGCAATACAGTGCTGGCAGAAGGAATTTGTATCATACTGATTTTCCTGCATAGATCCAAAATAATTAAGTTTCACAAACAACTGATCCAGTTTCTGGAGGAATTTCCTGAACCGAACACTAAAGTTTTCACAATCATGATGAATGACACATGCAAAAGAATTGGGAACGTAAAGCGGCTAATTTTCGCAGCTTTCATCTATAGTTCTTTTGCAATTCTGATAGTTTTACTAAACACATTCTTAAATTCCGATCCTGATAAAAAATGGTCATGGGCTTTCTATATGCTGCCGATTGTTTGCCCTCTTTGGGGTGCACTTCAAATTTTGTGTCTTTTGTCAAGACTTTGGGTGGTAAGCTTGTTCCACTGCCTGAAAATGTGCGCAGTCATTACAAAAATAAGAATGGAACGGGTAAAGGAGAAATGCAGTGATAATGAAATTTCAGGAGTATTAAAATGTTTTATACGCTTAGAATCAATTGTAGCTTCTTATAATGAAGCTTTTGGATGGTACAATGCAGTTGACGTCCTGTCTCTAACAACTGGAATTGTGATAATGCTATTCCAAATGATTTACTTTCTGGCCAGACGACCCAATCTGGGAAGTATAGGCTGCTTTTTTTCATTTGCACTCCATTCGATTGTCATATTCATCATTGTGGACGAAGCTAACAGTTTTGAAACAAAGGTTAGAACTTACTGAAGATCTGAAAGCGAAAATTATATTAACTAATAATTATTATTGAATAACATTTCTCAGGTCAAAGAATGTATGTCTCTGTTGAAGGAAATTCCACTCGAAAACTTATCCAGGAATAATCACAGGGAAATTGGAGTATGTAACTCAACCCTCACGATACTATACATGATAATACTCTCATAAATGGGTTTTAAAATGTATGTGCATATCTAACAAGGTATTAATGCAGCTAAACAAAATGCTATTGAAGCCGCTAGCAATAAGACCGGGATCGTTTTTTCATGTGAATAGGAAAACTCTCACTGCTGTAAGTTTTTTTTTGTTTTTTCAGTTATTTTGAGGCACTACATTCTGGTACTATTAAAAATTTCAATTTAAAAGATTGCAGGTGCTGCGACAACTTACGTAGTAGTTCTAATCCAGTTTCTACATGACGAATAGTAACATCTAGCTGAAGTATCGTACTTTTAGCGAATCGAGTACTTTGATTTAAATATGCGTATACAGCAAAACTGCAACCGCACTCGTGTTTTATCTTTCTATTTCTACATCATCTAATAGTTAATTTTGTATTGGATGCCTAAAAAGATAATGTGAAAATTTGTGGTTAATTTCAAAGTCAAAATGTTTGTATGACACGAAACAAATTAATTGAGCTCTCCGTAGGTTAGATATACGCATCTTTCTAATGAGAAATCTATAGCAAACACGAATATGACGTCTGTATTCCAAACAAAATTGTATAATGTTTATTTCGACTCAACAATATCATTTATTGATTTTTATTTCCACTCACTGGTTGGTATGCCGGAAGAAGGAAGGTGAAAGCAGAAACCATTTACGTAAAACTGAGAATTGTATTGATCCGTGTTTGTACCCTGACAATTCAATTAATGTACTTATCAAATGGGAAATCAAGGTGGAGCTGGAATGACTATCTTTGAAGAAAGGCGATACGTTCCCAACAAATGACATTAATATGCATAATATTATTAAAAGCACAAGTAAACTCAAACAAACACGAACAGTTCATTTTTCAAGCTCGCGGAAGGAAGCAGAATTAAAAATCTAGACGAGTTGGCGTATAAATTGAATGCATGCGTTTTAAACATTATATCCAAACGAAAAACTTATCATCATGAAACAAAATAACATTTTCATTGTCCAACCTTCCTTGTCTTTGAAATTGCCAACCCTTTCTCCTGACTTCCCTGAATTCTCACCAGAAACTGAAACGAGGTTTACTGAACGAATTGACGTGAAGCAAAAACTACAAGAATTCGTCAACATTTCCGTTCGTCCATCTCAGAATAGCGGTTTATTCATTTTTGGGTTCAATAGGAAGCAACAAAGATATACATTTGCGTGGATGAGTTGGCCAACTATCTGTGCTATCTTGAAACTCGTTATAATTGCAGGAGCGTTATATTACGGAACGGCAAACGAAGAGTTAATTGACAAACGGTTTGGTGTTAAAAACGATGAGAACACAACACTTGGAGCAACAGAGGTAATTCTGTCGTTGACTCTTTTTGCATCTGATATTTTGGGAATCGTCCTATTCTGGAAAAATCGAAGACGTGTTGAAGATTTCCTCAATTCAATTGAAGACACACTTGTCGCATTTGCGACCGAGCTGAAAGATCATTCCTGGGTTGGTGACTGGTTTTGTCAAACTTCAAAGCCAGCACGATGGCTTGTGAGGGCTGCAAATATATCTGCAAACATTGCATTTATCTCTGCATCATATCAAGATTTATTCGAAATTTTGGCATATATTCTTGGAAAAGGAGAGTTGAATTGGCATTCAGTCTCATTTCCTATTTTTTCGTTCTGCTGGTACGGAATCTTGTACCGGAGACTACATTTCCGAATACTTCTAATAACCATGATTCATACCCTTCAATTCGGCTTCAGATGTGTGAAGGAGCATGCGAGAGAGTTTGCAAAAGGGAAGGGAATGGGTGGCATTGGGGACGTGAGAATTCGAAAGTTTGTGGGCGTTGATGAAAAGGGAAATAGGAAGGACGACATCACAGTCACGGACTACTTGAAAGAAGTCAAGCTACGTCAAATTCTGAAGAAATATCGATCGATGGAGCTGTTGTTGGAAGAATTCAATGACCTTTTCGCAATTCATTTGCTAAGTGGGATACTGTCCATGGTGGTAGTCCTGCTTATGACTTTATTTCATGTGTTTATAGAGGTGGAAGTTAAAAAGGACTTTAACCGATTTGCATTGTCTTTTGTGATGAATTGCTTGTGCAATTTTTTGGCGTTGTTTTATCTAGGCTCGGCAGCAAGTAACATGGCGAGTGAGGTAAATATTTTATGTGTTTGGAAGTACGAAAAAGAGTGTTTTTTTCTGGAAAACTTACACAAACCTTTGTGTACATAATAGGCGGATGCTTCTATTACAGCGGTACGTGACATCCCACTATCTTCGATTAATCCAGTTTTGAAGCAAAGGGTAAAAAATCATACGACTTTTGTTGAGATGCTTGAGGCTCAAGCCTTGAGCCGCGGCTAGCTATACTTGCAGGTTGGTAGAGTCCATAATATTGAACTTCTCCAATTTATCATATTAGTCATTCAATTAATGTTTTATTATTATCTTATCAGTCAGCTAAGTACTTTATCTATTTACATATTTCCGTAACAGGTTATGCTACATTTTCAACAAGCGCTAGCAATGCCATTAGTTGTTGCACCTGGTGGATTTTTCTCTCTCAATAGAGAAATGCTTACCTCCGTAAGTTTGGGCAAACATTTATAACTCGTAACTTTCTTTTCTAACGATTTATAACTCGGTATTTTTTTTACAGGTGGCAGGTGCTTTAACGACGTACCTCATAGTTCTGATACAGTTCCAAGGAAGTGAGAAAACACCCAAGGTACAAAATCAGACATTAGTCCCTTTGGAACAGAAGTTGGTGCTGGAGACATAAGTAGCATTGGCAGCTGATTATTTTATTGTTAAGATATACATCCTTCACACACAATAAAGTCGTAATATGTAACACCTGTCATTTAAAAATGATAACTTACTTTAATTAAATCAAGTAGCTTATATCATAGCTTGAACCACAAGTGTGGGGGATCTTTTTTTCGGTGTGACATTTATTAAAATTAATTCGTTTTCGTGTAATTGCCAGCTTCAAGGTATATAATTTAATTTTTGTATTAAATTGAAATTTTGGAAACTTTTAAAGTTATAAATTGAAATTTGTTCACCTTCATTAATAGGATATCATGACCGGAAAAGTTTTGAACGAGGTTTTGAATGTCTCAATTTCCCCCGCATCACTTTTTGGGTTCTTCCCCTTTAAACTTAGCAAAGAAAATCGGTTTCACTTTGCGTGGATTAGCTACCCAATAATAACCATATTTTTACGACAAATTTTGTCGATAAGCTGTGTCATTTTTCATTATTTGCATGTTGACTACTACTTGACCCTATTTGCGAATAGTAGCAAAACTGCTCATTTTACAGAATGTTTTGTGACATACGTGTGCTTCTTTGGGGAAATAATTCCACTTGTTGATCTCATTGCGTGGCGAAGAGTTTCTGTTCAGAAATTCCAACTCATGTTTTCAGAGTTCTTTATTAATTCAGACGAGATATCAGAAAATATAAAGGGCGAATTATACAGTGTTAAGAAACACGTGAATAGGTTGCGAACCTTGATAATAGTGGGTTTTGTGGGGTCAATATCGAAAACGTTTATAAAATTGATTACCTTTGCTTCTTATTCGACCCTCGACATTATGCCGCCATATTTGACCTACTCTTTACCATTCTTTACGACTTTCTGGTACTCGGCCCTTTATATCCGACTTTTCACGAGAGTTTGGATTATTTCAATCATCCAATGCATTGCTGCTGGAATGCGCGTAATAAATCACCAGCTTTCCAAATCTCCTTCCCTAAAAAGTCAGGATAGTAAAGATGTCATCAGAATCACAAAAAAATTTCAAGCATTAAAGGGAATTGTTCGTGAGTTCAATCGTCTGTTCGGAATTTTCATGGCCGTGGGAATGTTGTCCGTTATTTTAACCAGTTCAATGAGCACGTTTAAGGCAATCTTGCATATCAAACACGGCTATCTCATGCATGGAATAAGTTTTGCGGGTTCTGGTATTATAAACATGATTGTTTTGTATTGGATGTGTTGGAGTGCAACGGAACTGGAACACGAGGTTAGTTTCTTTTACTTAAAATTTAACTTTAAATTGAATGAATTGTTCCAAGTTTTTATCTCGACTGTTTTAGGCCAAGGAATGCATGATATTAACTATGGATTCCAACTTGAATTCGAACAATGTATTTTCAAAACCTCAGGTACATCGCATTGGTAGTTTTATGGAAGAAAACATTATTTTATGGATTGATTTAATTAATTAATTTCAGAGTACGCTTCAATACTATAAGGCACTTCATCAATCGCTGACGATTTGTCCTGGTTCATACTTTCGCATAAACCTACGGACTTTCACGTCGGTAAAGTAAAAATATGTATCGTAATAATTAAGGTCTGCAGTACTCACTTCATAGTTCTCAGAAGTTATTATTATATTCACAGTAATTGCTATACTAAATCATATTTTCAGATTGTTGCTGCTATTACAACATATATGATTATGCTTGTACAGTTCCATACGAATGAGCCACCACTGAAAGTGGGCGTGAACCAATTAAACTTGCAAATGAGCACAACCAATTATACCAGTACATAAACCAAAAAAATCATTAGAAATGGAAGTTCATTAAAGGAAAAACTAAAATAAATATAATCGACTTTTTGTTCCTGTTCCTTTTTAAATAATTGATGTCACTATAATTTTATCATATTCGATTTTCATTCTGTTTAATCATGAAAGTACAGCAGAGTCAGTTGAAGGAAGGTATAATCCAAGAAATGACAGAAATGACTTGTTCTGAATACTCAGATATGCTTTTGCTAAACGTAAAAATTCGAAGCGAGCTCGTCCAACTCTCAAAAATTGGGCTGACTCCCAGCAAATGGCTAGGTTTAAGCATATTTTCTCTGGACCAAGAAAATGAGTTGCATTTTTCCTGGTGCAGCATCCCAGTTCTGATGGTATTTATAAGGGTTTTCATTACTCGCGTTTCAAATTTGTATTATATGATCGTAGAAGACAAATTCCGACAAGTGTTCAACAGTTCCAGCACCACTGAATACTTCAGTGAAACCTTATTTGCGTACACTGTGTCAATTACGGACTTTGTAATTTTGTTCCTGCATTTCAGAAAGCGTCATGAATTTATACATTTTCAACATAGATTGAACACATTTCTGGTAGAAATTAGTGAATCATTTGATGATATTACAAATGGTGAAGATGAAGGCGTGTTAACTTTTTTCAAAGGGGC
Organism: Orchesella cincta; assembly: GCA_001718145.1. NCBI lineage: Eukaryota > Metazoa > Arthropoda > Collembola > Entomobryomorpha > Orchesellidae > Orchesella > Orchesella cincta. The sequence continues at coordinate 283,370 of LJIJ01000055.1, read as the reverse complement.
AATTGGAAAATCAGTAAAAATGATGAAAAACCTCCGAAACCTACTTTTGGGCTTCACTTTCATTTTGGTTATCGGGACAGAATTCGCGGTGATAAAGAAACTAGTCTCATATAAAATCACTTCATGGGAATTAATTGGCATCGCCCCATTTGCATTCTTTTGGTCATTGCTCATGCAATCCCGAATTCTATTTAGAATCTGGATAATTGGGTTGATGCAGGCTTTAACTGTTGGAAGTTGCTTAATTACACACCAGCTTAATACTTTGGTAATCAAACAGAAACAGAGTGTAGACCTATTCTCAAAGGAGCAAGTTTTGGATAAGACTTTGGACAACTTTCAAAAGCTGGAAGAGTTGACCGAGCAGTTTAATCAAGTGTTTGGAGGTCACATTGCTATCGATCTTTTAAGTTTGATTGTAATCGTGTTTGCAAACGTATTCCAGGTTGTAATTTGGTCTAAAACTGAGCAACAAGCTGGAATTTTCTCTTTTGGACTTTGCGCATTTGTAAACGTAGTCATGATTTTTGCATTTTGTGACAGCGCAAATAGTTTGGAGCTTCAGGTACGTAGTTGCTTAATACTTACATAATAGCAATAATTAATAATAGGAAATATATTTTCTCCTTTAGGAAAAGCAATTCCTAAATGCTTTACAGCAAGTACCATTGTCTGGCTTTCCTAACGATTCACACTTGAATATGAAGGTAATACTGTGGTTAAAACTTCTGCATAAAATTACCATGTAATTTGCTTCAACGAAGACATCGCTTGTATAAAATTAATATTCTGTTCTCTTGTTGTATTATTACAGGCAATGATACGATATACTAAAGCAATGGCACATCCTTTGCAAATCAGACCTGGTCAATATTTCAAACTGAATCGGGAGACACTCACATCGGTATTATTTCTGTTTTTGTGTTAAGCTTTTGTAAATCTTTGCGAGCCTTTAAATCACTGAATTTACTGTGTAGGTACTTGGAGCAATTACAACTTACATCGTGGTCTTGATCCAGTTTGATCATGATGAATAAATTATAGTCGACAAATTGTGTACGATAAATAAATTTGTGTGTTCGTATTTTAATTCATATTGCAATAGTTTTAATTAGTAGTGAAGTTTCTCAGTTTAATCATCAGTCATTGTCAATCAAAAGTATTTAAACAAGTACTTCTCTGTAAGATTATGTACAATTATATAAAGTGCTAATTAAATGTGAGCTACACTATATTTAAAGAGCTAATGTTAGCTGTTCAGTTAGTGATGAGTATATTGTAATAATGTAAAATGCATGGTAAATTACATAATTAATTCGAATGAAAAACGCATTTGTTTCGGGCAATTGCTTAGAATGTATGAAATTTGATATCTGATGTACACGAAAGCCATTATAGTTTTTTAATGGAATTATTTAAATTATTCAAATTGATAGGTAAATCCTTGGTATCTAAGAATTAATTACTAGCTGATAAATGTCAATAGGAAATGTACAAATTGAAGATTATATCAGAAAATATTATTCCATAATTATTCAATTGTCATGTTATACTAGGACATTAATGCTTATTATTTCGATTCATGATTACCAGGGTTGTCTAGCTGTCTAATTTGCAGAAAACAGCGAGGAGAAAATTGTCGGCAAACACACAAGCTTTTTGATCTGTAACATGCCATCTGTTCATTTCCTGGTAAATATGAGGAGTGTCCAAAAACGTACATGCACATACATATAAAATAAGTAACCTTTATATCTTATAATTTGTCATATCATCCACGTACGTAGATGAAAAATGAGACCAACGCTCGATAATACAGTGAGTCTATACAAATAGCGGAAGACAATACAAACATCTACCAACGAAAAAATTTTTTATTATAAACCTACATAAACATCGTGCATTACACTGTTACAGTTTACTTCAAAAATTCACTGCAACTGATACATTATGTCTCTAGATTTAAATGAATCTGGTGGCTCAGAGGAAAAAGCCAACCTAATTCGACGTAAAGTTTACGAATTACTTTCAGTAGCAATTTGGCCATCCACCCTGTTAGGATTTTTCCCATTTTGGTTTAATTTAAAAAGGAACGTTTTCCAATTTTCTTTGACAATAGGTCCAATTCTCGCAGTGTTTCTACGCGTGACATTTTTAATCGGTTCTTTCTACTTGTACTACCGCCACCAGCAATGGTTTCACCTTGTATTTAAAAGACTTTCAAATACAGGATACGTGGCTGAGAATTTTATAGCATATTCAACATTTTTGATGGATGTGATCTCAGTTGGAGACTTAATTCACAGACGAAAAGCTATTGAAAAAATCCACAATGATATATTACAGTTTCTTACGGAAGTATTGGAGAACAGTGTCAAAAAGTGTGACGAGCTTTCACTTGCTTGCAGTAGCGTTAAGCGTTTGCGAGCTGTGATTTTCATCCAGTTTCTGGGTGCTGTAGGTACAGTATGTGCTTTCTGCTTCTCAAGAATCTTTGAATTCATTTCAGCAGGCGACTGGACATTATATCTTTTCCCAATCAATATCATTTTCTGGTTATCCACAACAATTCTTCAACTCATTCCAAAAATTTGGATAATTTCTTTAATCCACTGCTTTCGAATTGGAATCTCTGACATTTCACAACAAGTATCGAGTTGTTTGGTTAATATAGATAATGAAGATAATAGTATTCCTTTCCAATCGGCACAGCAAAATTATCGAAGAATGGAGAAATTAGTTAGGGAATTCAATCGTACGTTTGGGGTGTTCATTGTGGCCTGCTTGGTGTCAGTGATCGTCAGCATTTCCATGAACGTCTTCATGGCCATTTTTCATTTAAAACTTTTCGAGGAGTCAAGTCAAGAAGTATTACATGGGATTGGATTATTTATCCAAGCCCTGGTTTATGTAGTACTATTATACAACATGTGCTTATGTGCCACACATATGGAGGAAGAAGTAATACATGACAAATGAAAAGTACCCGACCTGGATGAAAAGTAGATTATTTTTTATTTGTAAAATTTTGTTTAACAGGCTAAAGATTGTGCAGTGTTAATGCATGACGCACCCCTCATGTACAACAGCGTTAAAATGAAAATTCAACAGGTAAATACATTTAAAAAAATATGTTATGAAATCCAACAACTGAAAAATGCCAAGCTGTATGTACTTTTTTTGTAGAACCTCTATCGAGTGGCAATTCATCCTATCAAAATCTGCCCGGGTTCATTTTTTAATCTGAATTTGAAAACACTTACAAAGGTATGAAAGATCGATTTGAAATGATTGATAGTTGATATATCCTATAGCATTTATTATTAAATTTGTTTTTTGCAGATTGTTGGATCGATAACGATGTATTTATTGGTGCTTGTACAGTTCCACACCAGCGAATATCCTGTTGACGAACGTCCGACTGGAATATACAAATATAACGGTGATAATTCAACCCTGTAGCTTCGTTTCAGGTGTGTGTTGCCTACAAAAGCCATTTAGGGAATTTAGTAGTGTTAATGTGTGAAGCTATTAATTATTCATTGAAATACTGAATTCAATTGTAAACAATTTCAATAAATTTAACTAATTATCTTGCGGAAAAGAAATAAATTATTTGCTGATTCGCTCTAATCCATTTACAGCCTCTCTCCCTTGAATTATAAAAATACTTACATCGATAAAGTTGCTTGTTAATTTTATTCGTTTTATTAATAGATTTCATTCCATATTCAGGTACATCTAACAAATTAGAATTTGCTGTGTGCCTGCCCTTGAATTTCAGGTGGCAGGGACTTTACCGACATATCTCATCGTTCTCATTCAATTTAAGAGTATCGAGAAACACACAATCTCCTCTCAAAATCAAACTACACCCATGTTTACCGATGATGCAATGAATATATTATAAATTGAATTAAAATGATTTTCCTTTCCATGAATATGAATAAACGAATAAAGTATTTGTTACGACTTATATTTTTACACGTTAAAATAAAACTCTGAGGTGCAGTTTAGATAAGCATGTACTTATATTATTTTTGTACATTCATTGGAGTAGGACTGCGAGTTTTAGTTTTTCCTACAAACCTTTATATCGTTCGAAAAAAGGAAAAAACCCAACTTGCAACATGGTTCGAAGGCTTTTATCAGAAATATTTAACGTTTCTACTCTTCCGGCAGCCGTAAGTGGCGTATTTCCGTTTTCAATTGACAAAGAAAATAAGTTCCAATTTCGTTGGTTCAGCTTTCCCCCAATAGCCCTGCTTGTTAGGCAAATCCTCTCAATATTGTGCATCATATTTCACTTCTGCGGATTTGAAAAGTATAGTTCCGTTTTTGGTACAAATAGCAAAACGGAAGCTTTCACAAAATACGCTGTAATTTATCTCGCTTTCTTCGTGGAGGTGATTCCAATCGCTCATTTCTTTAGACAAAAGCACTGCCTCCATCAATTCTTTAACATGTATACGGAAACTATGACTGAAATTATGTCAAATATTACAAGTGTAAAGAAGAGTCCTAAAAAGGAAGGACTGGATGAACTACGAGCGATTTTACGACAAGCAAAGTTTTTGCGCAATTGGATTGCAATAGTGTTTTTGGTATTATATTTTAGATCTAACAGTAACGCAGTAATGCCATTATTAAATGGATCATCAACAGCGCCTTTGTCGACGCTATACATTCTTCCAATTTTCACAGGGATTTTGTATTCCACAATTTTTTTGCGGCTATTTACAAGGGTGTGGATCATTTCAATACTTCAATGTTTGACTGTTGGACTCCGCTCTATAAAACTACAAATCAAGCAGGCGGCTACGATGGGGAACATGAGAACTATGAAACGGAATTTCGAAAAGCTTCGAAGATTGGAAAATGTTGTTGAGGAATTTAACAAATTATTTGGCATATTCATATCGATTGGCATCCTCTCCATTGTGTTGACTCTTATAATGAACATATTAGAGGCGGCTTTATCTTTGAAACATGGGGATTTTGGAAGTGGTGTGGGATTTCTTTTTGCTGGGTCAATTAGCAGTGCCGCTGTGTATTTGATATGTTGGTCGGCCAATGAACTAGAGAAGGAGGTGAGTGAATTGATATCATGAATAACAGAATAACCCTTAACCAAAAAAGATTTAAAGTTAACTCGTTTACTTAGGGGAAAGGTTGTAATGCTGTAATCCGTGATTTAGAATATTCCACTACAGACGCAACGATGATGAGACAGGTAAAACGTAAGAGTATTTGTGAAAAATCAATTTACGTAAGCATTTACATACAAATTACGTACCTCCTGGTTTCTGAATTATTTGCAGGTAACACTGCATTGTCTGAAAGCTATACTGCAACCAATACAAATTTCTCCTGGTTCATTCTTTATTCTAAATCTAAGCACTTTAACTTCGGTAAATCCAGTTTTATATTGTAACTACTAATTTAACAGTGGGTTTCATTCAATTTAAATTATGGATGTATTTTTATTTCAGATCGTAAGCGTGATTACGACTTATATGATAGTTCTCATTCAGTTTCACACGAGTGAACCGATGCCAAGGGCAAAGAATTAAGAAAATGTCATATTGATAGTTTTACGCATTGGTTGATTATTTAATACTTTAATATATGGCTCTATATAATATAATATAATTTAATATATGTAATATACAACATTGCTAAGTGCAATCAACACACACCCGCAACCGCTTGATCAACCTACTAGGTGTATATTTTATTCAAATATCTAGTAAATTGTAAACGACTGCAAGATAATGGTAAGTAACAATTTTGTCGAATCGAATACAATTCAATTATTACGAACAAAAACACTTATCGTTGTCATCTGTGGTGGTGTTTCCCTTATTAACCAATTAATTTTAGTATGTTTTCTCCACTAATTTTGTTAATGATCAGGCTCGATATGCGGCGTTATTCTTTACATTTTCAAATCAGTTACTGGCGGTGTGGCGGCTTTACTTTTACAGCAAACCATTTCAATTTTGTTGAAAACTTCTACAATTCGAACGGAAACGTATAAAATTCAACGAGAAAGCAATGCATATTACCAAAACTGCGAATAGAAACTGCCTTCAGCAGAAAACAATTAACACACTTTTGCAAAATTTGTTTCGCCTTACATTAAGACCATGCCAATATTTAGGTCTAACAATTTTCTCCCTAAATCATCAAAATGAGTTACAGTTTAAAGCTCACAGCCTCTCAGTTCTTTGCATTATCTTGCGTGCTGCACTGATTGTGTCGCTTATAGTATGCTACGTACTCATGGATGCCTACAGCGAAATATTTCCCAGTGCTGGACAAACTTATGAGGTTTCGGATTCTATTGACGCGTATAAAACCCTGTTTGCAGAAGGAATATGTACCTTCTTGATGTTCATTTTTCGTTTCAAAATTATGCGTTTTCATAAGCTGCTCACTGAATTTCTGGTAGTAGGCTACGAAAATTGCTCCGGAACTGAAAGGATTGGTTTCACAGTCTTGATGAATAATGCGTTTCAAAAAATTCGAAATATAGAGAGAGTAATTTATGTTGCATTCATCTACAACGGCGTTGTGATACCAATCGGGACAGTCTTTATAGTGCTGGCGTCTTCAGAAAAGCTTAAAAGGGATTTGTTTTGGACATTGTCATCGATGCTCATTTTTACCTTCTTTTGGGCTGCACTTCAAAATCTTTGTTTGCTTGTGAGATTGTGGTTGATCTTAGTGTTCCACTGTCTCAAAATGTGTGCAGTACTTCTAAAAATGAGACTGGAGTGTGTAATGGAAAACCCGAATGCGAAAGAAATTTCAGAGATACTGATGGGCTTTACAAAACTGGAATCCATTGTAACTTCATATAATGAAGCGTTCGGCTGGTATAATGCTGTGGATTTTCTATCTTTGATCATTGTGATAATTATGCAGCTTTTTCAAGTACTTTTATTCCTCATCACGGGCAACATCTATGCTTCTATTTCCTGTTTGTTACCATTCGGTCTTCATGCAATGGTCATTTATATGATTTTTAATGAAGCAAATACTTTTGAGACGAAGGTTAAATTTTTATCTAAAAACTAATATTGATATTTACAGAACATTAGTAAGAATGATTTATGAATTATAGGCTAAAGAATGCACAACCCTTCTCAAGGAAATTTCATGCGAAAAAATAACCAAAAACTACAGTAGAGTAAAAGTCGGAATAAGCATTTTCCCCCGTTCTGTTTTAAATGTCATTTAGTTTGACAAAATTAAGTACACATATTATGAAACACATTTTGTTGTTGTAGGTCTTGATGCAACTGAATAAACTGTTGGTGGAACCGCTTGCAATCAAACCTGGATCGTTTTTTCATGTTAATAGGAAAACCCTTACAGCTGTAAGTTACTGACTTGTGGAGCAAACCTTTGATAAAAATAAATGCATTTATATCCTTAAAGTAAAACTAACGAGCTCTTTGTTGCTAGATTGGTAGCGCCGTCACAACGTATCTTGTGGTTCTGATACAATTTCAACATGATGAGTAGTAAATGGAGTGTATAACAAGTTTTGTAAATGGGGCGCGTAGATAAATAATTTACATGATTTCGAATTAAATTACTTCGCATTAGATTATGAATCTGCTTAAATTATTCTGATTGTAATTCGCACAGAGATAAATTTCGTATGTAAAATTAGCAGAAATAAAAATTCTTGGCACAATTTGGGAGCATCAATTACGAATTAATCATTTTTTCTACTTAATTAAAAATGAAATTAAATGTTTCCAAGCATAATAATATTAAAGTACTGATTACAATGTCCGCTGGAGCTTAACCTACAATAAAGTCCGTATACGCGTAGGTGAAAGTGCATGAAAGACAGTGCAAGTCTTTGCTTCTTATGTTAGTGTGCATCCATTCACCATCATCATTATCATCAAGTCGATGTATCGATTAAACGTTTTTAGAGCTAGTAATGCAATGTATATAACACACCTTCTTTCTATTTCATGCATGCACGAGGCGACCCACGACACAGTGGTACTAATACTAAACTTCATAGGTGGAGACTACCACTAACATCCAAACCCTTCTTGTTAATAGTTAATAAATACTTTCGCAAAATGGAAAGATTTGGTGTAACATCTGCAGTTGATGATTTACATTCTCAGCTTACCCCACAACAGTTCTCATATCTGTTGTCAGTAATCACACCACAAACCTCCCTTGATTTGTCATCTGAACAATCAAACTATTCATCAAACTCGTCTTTATCGCCAATATCTTCAATTCCCAGTGATGTTGGTATGAAAAAGTCAGTAAACCCTGTAGTACGCTATACAAAATATAAACGCTCATCTTATCTGCCCATCAAAGAAAAGTCCCCAACAAAATCGTCACCCGGTGGCGGAAGTAGTTTGAGCTCGTTTGTGTCTCCCAAACCAAAAGAGCATTTAAAAGTGCAACTGCCACATGGCATCCTCAAAAGTATTGCTAACTTGCAGATGAGTTCGTTTGAATCTACAAAATCATCAGAACAAACAAAAGAAAGTGGGGAATCAATGGAAGCAGCTTGTTCTTTAGACTATGGCATTGTAAAGAAGCTTAGTTATGCTGAAATGAAGAAACAAATTATGCCAGACAAGAAAAAGCTTTTACCCTTGATTGAAATTGAGGAAATTCAGAGAGAAAGGCTCAGGTCATCATCTCCATGTTCACGTTTACCCGCTTGCAAAAGAACTGTTCATAAGTTGACGGTGGGACACATGAGGTAAAGTCTTTATTGTTTACAAGCAGACGTCATGTTAGTGATTTTCAGGGAGATAATAAAAACTGTTTGATTTTAATTTAGAGACGGAATCAGCATGTCAAGGTCGAGCTCAATGGAAACTGTGAGAGCGGAGACACCCACAGATGAAGACAACCCTTATGAGTCGTTAGCTGGTAGAATAGCTAACGAGCCTCTGAACCCTTTTCCAATCTTGAAGCAAGCAACGTACTCAGTGTCACAACGGCAAAAATCCAAGAAACGGCCGAGTCTTCTAGACGCTCAGCGATTTGATCGAGAAGTTCAGCAGTTGTTTCAAAAGTCAGAAGATTACAAAGATCTGAGCAAGTTCTTTAGTGGAAACAAGACTTATGCTGGGAATAGAGGACGCTCAAACTCCCAACCACCAATTGGAACTAGGGCCACATCTATTTTGAGGAGAAGAGTGACGAATCCTCTCTACAAAGTTTATGACCCAAAAGGTTACACCAAGACGGATGATGAGCTGGCATTGGAATGCATTGAAACTGTTTGTGCAGATTTTAATACGTGGATTAACTCTCTGAGTAATGATAAGGATCATCCAGCCAAAGAATTTGCTTCGTCTGCAGCCGCTACGCTGCCAGCAGTAGAGGACATGGAGCCAGGATCTTCTTCACCGTTCCAAATCGGACCCGATTTCCTGTTGCAAATCCTAAGGAAGGAGATTGAATTCCCACAACCGCCATCATAATGCTCTCCATCTGAAGATTCGAAATGAATCCAGCAGAATAAGTCACACGTAGTGAAAGTACTAAGCAGAAAAGGATGAATGGGATTTGTGGAGGGGTTGCATATAATATATTTTATTTTGATCTCCGTCTAGTTAATACCGCCAAAACTATGCATTGTATGTTGTTGTAACGAAGTCATATTGCAATTAATAATTGTTCAAAATTATACAAAAGATATAATTCTGACTTCTAAAATTTTTATCGTAACTTTTAGACAAAGAAATTATGTATTTCTGCTTTTAGATGAGTTTGACTTGTATGCACTAAATAATTATTATGTCTTTACGCTAAAAATTCACTGCCGTCAAAGCTCATTGAAATATTATTAAAAATTCTCTCAGAATTCCTTCCAATTAAATTATTCGAATAGTTTTAAATGCACTCCTTATTTTCCTCTGCACCACCACTTCTAAGTAAAAGTCATTTATAGTCTTCACACATATATCCACTTTGGTGGCGCGGGTGGCACCTGAGTCGACGAATCCAAAAATATGATCATACTTGAAAAGAGATACCAAATTCATACATGTCAAGGAAACTGCCGCAATTACGCGTATCTCTTACTTTTGCCGTTGGAACCAGAGATGTTTTGGAACAAGCAATCCATTAGAAACTAATCCTAAATCATATGTATATAAACTTTAAACGTTACTGAGAGGTTGTTGTGTGAGTACACTAGTTGTGACCCTAGATTATAGTATTATCAGCATATTATCATCCCAATGCAAAATGGCGAATGACGAATGTGGCGTCAGAGAAAAATACGCACAAAAATTCAAGGCTGGCGAAGATCCTTACTTTCAGTTATACACGACCTACTCAAAACCCGGACTGGTGAGTTTCTAAGAAATTTTTCGATGGATATACATAATGCGACAAGTTTTAAAATCTTCAATTAATCTTTCTGCAGGTAAGCATCTTCTACAATGAGGATCAGCGGAGTTTCCATAATTGGGGATTAGAAGTAAATCACACTTAATCTGACTCGTATTTACCATCTACAGTAATTCATAAATGTTTACAACGATGTGATAACAATATGGGCTTAAAACATATGCAAGGTAGGTTCTGGTAGAAAAAGAGGGCGAATTCGTGAGGCAATTGACCATCAAATTAACACTCCTGTCTTGGAGATTGCCGGAAACCACGATGGCTCTGTTTACATGGTTTGCCCTCCGGATCAGAATAAGTGTATCAATGTGACCATGCCCTATGTCACAATGCTTATGAAAGACATGCACGGATACTCCAGTGTAGAGTTTACAGTAAGCACATTTGTATCCTTGTTATAAGTTATAACATGCCATATAAATTGATGATCTACTCCATAAAATTCATCCTGGAATGGTATATTTTTCCTTCCCTGGGAATAGGCACTGGATAGCCTTGGTTTCTCCAGGAAAATATGTGCAAAGAACTTCAAGTCGAGATGTGTTATTGGCGAGCTCAACTGCGAAATTCCAATGAGGCTCAGCCCAACGTGGAATTATGTATGTGCAAATTTATCAGGATTCTAAATTATAAAATAAGTAGTAAAAATTCTCTAGACTGAATTCCTATTTCTGCCCCTCAGGCATCTGTTAATCTTGATGAAACACTTCGTAACGCTTTTGGAACCAAACTTGTGAGTGTCCAACGCATTAAAATCAATGCCAACGTGAGAGTTCGAAGAGTGAGTTAAAACGATCATCTTTATAATTATTTTGTACAATAGAAAGATTTTAGGGGTTCTTCTGCACTTTATAGGTTTACTTTAGCGAAGAAATCTTTGGCTACAAGAGGCTTCCTCAAGAGTTTCGCATAAAACTCGCCCTGACTCCCCAAGAAAAGCATGAAATCCAGATGTATGAGGAGTTCCTCACCAACGAGCCTAAACTGGAGCCAGAGCGCTCAACCCCTTGGTCCTTGCCGAAGCTCGTTCTCGCCAAACCAGACATGCAACTCCCATCCTACCGCCCTTTGCGAGACCAGCCTAAGAAAAAGGTTGAGGTAATCGAGCTCCCTGAAGAAGTTGATGCTGACAAATACACCAACGCTCGCGGACCCAAAGTCCAGTCCAATTCATCCAACACTGGGAGGCTTCTTGAAATGCTGACCAAGTCAATTCCTCCCTCAAAAATATTGCTACCAACCCTCTCCCTCATTTACCCGGATAAGAGGAGTCAAGCAGAAGCCGACGCTATCCAAGCTGAAAAAGTAGCAGAATATTTGAGGAGTCGGGGTGGGCAAAAGGAAACAAGATTTTTTCGCAAATCGAAGCACGGTGGACTAGGAGAATGTGAGCCGGATGAATCATCAGGACAAATTTCAGGTCATGAGATAAATAGGCTTAAAAAGTGTATTGAGCTGGAACACCATCACCAAACCGATGGAGCAGTAATAACGGACTGGGAGAAAATGCAGGGACAAGGACAACACCATTGTAAATACACAACAATGGATTTGGCACGCTATCTCAAGAAAAGAGAAGCTCTGGGGGATTATGACTTATTCCGAGCAGCAGTGAAAAATCCAAGATTTTTGGACAGTCAAGAAGAAGCGGCGGTTGAAGAGGAGACTTTTGAGGAAGAAAAGGACAGTTCGGATGACGAGTCAGAACCTTTTGAATATGATAATCAACCTGCTCCCCAAGTTGACAGTAATCCTTGGGTTGTTCATCGAGTGAGTCAGACCAGAGCTTCGAAAGCCAAATTGTCGTTTGCTAGGAGAAGTACGATTTCCAAATTCACTCTTCAAGATCCCTCCCGAATTGGGAGTGGATGGGAAGAGGAAGGAGTTAATGAGGCGGATAGTACAGAATCCTGGATTTGGACTTGGGCGTATAATGGAGCTAGTTGGAGTCAGACGAGGGAGATTAATCAAAAACTTCTTCAGGATGCTAGGTTGTATTATGCGACTAATCATAATCAGCGCAAATCCATTGTGGAGTCGAGACTACCTCAACATTACCAGGTGAGAAGACATCAGCCACCCAAAATGCCGGAAGAGTATCGCTTTGCCATTCCAATTTTACCGAGAACCATGAAAGAAGACTTGAGGGGAACTGGAGGTTACTTTGATCTTGTTTTTGATAATTCCACGCTTCCTATTGAGCGTTACTAATAATTTGTATAACCCACAAGCTTTTTAGAATGAGTAAATAAATAAATAAATGAATTCACGCATTTTTCATTTATATAGGCCAACAGCCTACACTTTTTTATTTTATCGATTGCCAACTAATCTCACCTGTAGGATATTCGTAATAAATTTTATACTCAAAAACTACTTTGAAGCTTGTATATTAGACAAATTCATACTGTCAAACGCAGCATGATATTAATAAAACAATTGCATTTAATTAGGTGGTTTTTATTACAATAATTCGTTCTTAGCTCAAAACAATACGCAACTCAATTTCTAACAAAACAAATCTGTAAAAATGCACGTTATTTCGAGATTGCTAAAACGAACGATGAGGAGACATTACGATCAAATTTCTGATTCTGGTTCCCCTGTTCATTATCATCATGTTCACTTGCATGAAACTGTACAAGTACAATGAGATACATTGAGATTGCTCCGAAAATCTGCAAAGAAAATCCGAAAATTTAATTAATTAATTAATCGGAAAGGTTAATCGAGTAGTATAAGAGTAAAAACAATGCACATACAGATGTTAAAGTTTGGAAATTAAGGTTAAAAAACGATCCAGGTGAAATTTTGATGGGATAAAGAACCACGCTTCTGATTGTGTGATGTTGAATGGACTCTAAAGTTGGTGAAGAGGTTGAATCAAGAAAATTGTGGTTTGAAGTTTCTTGCAACAAAACTGCACAATCTTTTGCCTGTTCAATATAAACGAAAACAACTATTCAATTTCATTGATTATCAGGTGTAGTAAATTTTCAATAATCATGCGAAATAAAACGAGTACATACTGCATTCTCAACTTCTGTAGCCGACCAACATATATAATATAACAGTATTGTATAAACGACTCCATGAATTGCAAAATTTGAGGCATGGATTACTTCCAAAATCTTAAAATAAAATATTGCCATAAAGGCGTTCATCAAAATCGACACTATCACTGACAGTAAACTGGTCAAAATGAAAACTCCAAATAAGTGATTGAAATCTTTAATTAAGTTCTGGATTTGTCTGTAATTTTGACAAGCGCTTAGAAGTTCATCATTTTTGCTACCAACCGAGGAAATTCCAGAAATTCCAATGTAAAAACAATGCATCAGTGAAACCACCCATATTCTTGAAACGAGACGAAGAGTGCTAGCTGTATACCAGAAAACTGTGTTAACGGGAACGATATATATTGTCCAGTCACTTAATTCCACAATATTATTATCACGAGCAATAACTAATGTGAATGCTAAAGCCTTAATAGACTGGAATACAAAGGGAAAGAAAATACAATTTCTCAATATTTTTGCACTCTTTAATTTTTCAAAAAACAAATCATCACACTCACGAGCGCCACTATTTTGTTGGACAATTTTGTTATTAACTACGTTGCAGAGAATGTCTGCGAGCTTCTCATGAAACTTTTGAATAGATCTTCTTCTATAAATTAGATCAACCACTAAAATCACGTCTGAAATGAAGCAAGAAGATGCTATAAAATTCTCGACGTAGTAAGCGGTGCTAGAAATCAGTGGAAATAAGGAATAGTACAAGTTTCTATGATGGAAATGAATGCATGTGCAAGCCACAGAGAGCAAAATTCGGATAGAAATTCCAAGAATGGAGCCCCACGTCACGGAAAATTGTAACCCATTTTGAAAGGAAAGGGGCAAGAAACCTAGATAAGTTGAAGGGCAAACTGAGATTGAAAGAATGTCCTGCACTTTTTGGCGAACTCGACTTGATCCATCATGGGAAATGTGATCAGGATTCATTATGAATTAACGTTAATAACTTAGTTTATGTTGATGAATGAGTTGAGTTGGAGCCAGGGGTTTTTGTAGGACTTTCATTAGTTTGAAACTGTATAAGCACAATCAAATACGTTGTAAGTGTGCCGGCAACTGAGGTCAGCATTTTTCTATTCAAAGAGAAAAAGTAGCCTGGTGAAACAGCCAGTGGAACTGCCATGGCATGCTGAAAGTGCAGCATTATCTATGAAAAGAAAAGAAGGAATGCATTTTGATATAAAATGAGTTAAAGTTCATTCATGATGGATGGAAGATATAAGGTAAAGCTGGGAACAACCTTTTGTTTTAGCCCCGGATTAATGGATCCTAAAGGAACATCTCTTAAAGCTGTGATACAAGCATCAGCCTAAAAATTGCAATAAAAATGCTACAAATGATGGTACAAAAACACAAGTCAATAAATATTTGCTTTCCCTACCTCCGTCGCCATTTCCGTTGATGCTGTAGATAAGCTAAACAACACGGAGATGTAGGCCACCGCCTCAATCGCAAATATTGGGACATTAAAACTCATAATGTAATTGACTTCCACAAAAAAGTGAAACAACGCCATCAAAAGTACCACCACCATCGAAACTATTCCAATCAGCAAATGGGATGCAAACAACTCATTAAACTCTTCCAACATTGTTTCCATCCTTCTGTACTTTTCCAGAATTCGATTTAGCGTAACTTCTCGCACATAGTCAGTTACTGTAATTTCCACAACCGCTTTCTCTCCACTTGGTAGGGATGTGTCATCATTCAAGCTTTTCATTCTAACATCCCCAAATCCCGCTGCAGCGATACTTTTATCCTTTGCAAACTCTTTGACATGCTCTTTCAAAGCTTTGAAACCAAACTGGAGGGTTGAAATCATGGACATGATAAGCACTCGGAAATGTAGCCTCCGAAAGAGGATGGCAAACCAAAGCAATGAAAAAATTGGAAATGACAATGTAGCCCAACCTAAATCCACATCTGTTTCATCATTTCTTCCTCTTATGCACACCAATATTTTTAGCAAATCTGGCTTTATCAGGATGACAGTTGCAATTAGCGTAGACAAGTTAATCCCGCGCACAAGCCACCTTGCCTCTTTTCTGGCTCGCTCAAACCATCCAGGAATCCAGGAGTGGTTTTTCAAGTCATCAACAAACATGATGAGATTTTCTTCATACAAATTCATATAGGTTCCGATTCGTTTTCGATCCTTCCAAAAGAGAACAATCCCAAGGAAATCCGAACAAAACATTGTGGTTGAGAGAATCATTTCGGTGACGCCAAGTGTGCTGTCTTCTCCGTTGGCTACACCGAATCGTTGGTAAACCAAGTCTTCGTTCCAGTTGATATAAGCTGCCACTCCAAATACAACTAGGAGCCTCAGAAAAGCTTGCATTGTCGGAATACTCAGCCATGAGAAGGTGAAGCGGGTGCTGTTCTTGTCCAAACTAAAGATAAACAAGCCACTTCGTTGAGATGGCCAAACGGTGATGTTTGCGAGGTCACGAAGCAGTTTTATGATGTTAACTCGCGGGGCTGGGATGGGTTCAGGTTCAGGAAAGTCGGTGAAATTTGGAGATAAACTTGAAAGTTTATCTTGGAGGGTAGGCTCAACCATGAAGATTTTATGCTTCATGATTTTTTTGACTAGTTGCTGCGTTGAAAAGTTTTTATTCGGTGGAAAAAATAATTTGGATAACAGTAGATAGTTTAGACGTTATGTACTCGAGGTTCGGTCTGGTATCTGAAAAGTTATGGGAATGACTAAAAATTTTGTAAGGAGTAAATGCTCTAAAATTAGAAACTTTTTTATTCGTCTCTCCTTTTTATTCAATAATAATTCATAACACTAACTGCTACTACAACACTCGAGTGTTCCACTTAAAACAAACAAATAAATTAAGCGATATGGAAGATTAGTATGAAAATAAATTATGTGTTACTTTCTACATGTCTGCTAATTGTAAATGTCTCACAAGTCCTAATCCAAGCTAATGGATGAGTAATAATAAATTATTTTTTCGATGATGCAATAACTATTGTATTCTAATAAACTAAAACGTCTTGTTGGGTAATGTCAATAAAGTTGTCACTTGTCGCTTTTTCTGTTAATGTAGTCCTTGTCTGTACGAAAATGGGTCAGTCGGTTAGCGTGTCGTCAGTCGGTAAAGTTGAGTAAGTAAACATTAGTATAAGGTAGAAATTAGAACGTCAAAATCAGTCTTGTCCGTTAAAAGTAAATGGCAAATGTCACGTGGTCTGTCTTTGTATTGTAAAGGTCAAGAGGAAATCTCATGTCAAATCAAAAGTCCTTTGTCTAAACAATGGTCCAAAAATGTCGTTAAAGTTAATTTTTCCTAAGTTTTTGAAACTTTAGTAGCAGCTTGGTGGTTTTTATCCATTTTGGCGAATTTAACAGATTTCGCTGAAGGTTTCATGTTGGCTGCTACAGTAGGGTAAACAACTTTGGTTCGGCCGTTACCCGTTTCCCCAAAGTTGGCTTTGGAGCCTCTTGCAGTACCTGCAGACGTTGATTGAGACATGGACAACGATAAATCGGCACTTTTACCACGAATTTTTTCCACAATGTGGGAAATGTCCTCGGGAAGGTTGGCCATGATGCTATCCATCTTATCCTATGAAATTTTTTAAAGTTTTCAGCAAACGTTTTCTCCGATGATATTCCAAATGAAAACTGCATGCAAATAGCACTGCTCACCTGAAGAAACTTTTTAAAGTTTTTCCCTGCTGGAGTTTCCAATAACCTCCTTCCGGTAGAGATGACAGGAACAGGAATAAGAAGAATGAGAAGAAGAGGCAAGAGTAACAAAGCCAACTTGAGAAGAAGTAAAGGTAAAAGTAATGGGAGCAGAATGGGGAAAAGTGGAATAAGACCAAGTTTCTTGAGAAGAAGTAGTCCTTTGAGAAGTCCAAGAAGACCCTTCAACCCCTTCAATCCCTTGAGACCCTTGAGTCCTAACAAACCAATGAGTTCTTTCGGAAAGCCACCTCCACCACCTCCAAAATCATCGTCATCATCATCTCCTCCTCCACCTCCCCAACCCATTCCCATGGGCATGGCCTATGTAAAAAATCGGATGCATTATTGTATTTGGTAATCAACTCAGAATTCTTTTCAGCTAAAAAATTTTCTTACGGCTTGACTGGGATAGATTTGGTATTTATATACTGCTGGGCTAGCCATTGCTGGAACTCCATACCCACCCCCTCCTCCGCCACCCATGCTATAGCCCCCAGCGGCTCCTGCCATATCATATCCTCCACCTCCTCCTCCTAAATTTCACATTACCCCAAATATGAATCAAAGTCGGAATTCGTCTACTTTTTTCCAATGCGATTCATTTTTACCTCCTCCCATACTGTAGCCCCCGCCAGATCCACCGAAACTACTTGCTGCTCCAGCACTACCAGGTACCCCATACGAACCTCCACCTCCCCCGGCACCACCTCCTCCCCCTCCTACATCTCCTCTTGGCTCAAACACGGCCCCTGTCGTGTTGGCGAGGGAATGATGCTGATAAAACTGTTTGGAGTAGGTGGACGAAGCTGCAAAGGCGCATGATGGGATCACCACGATGCAGAAACCAAACAGGATGGTTCTCACTGAATACTTCCGGTGTAGACTGTGTCTCCGCATCTAATTGTAAAATAAATCCAACATTGGCAAATTCAAATTTCACCCAGCCGAACAACTTTTATTTCTTAAAATTCTCAACCAACCTCAACCAACCTCAAAGAAACTTGAATACTTGCACTGATTCTTTCCACAAAACACGTTGATTTTCAAAAGTCTCGAATGAACCCCAACAACTTGGGACCACTTGCGAATAAAAATTGCTACCTAAACGTAAACACTTTTTGCCAATCCATTGAAACAAAGACACTTGAGAGGAAGCTCAGCAGGTAAACCACCAAAAAAAACCAACAACTTATCCTATCTTCGGAGCACCCAGCTATTTTTTTGCCTTGTTGACCAGTTGTCAGACAAAACGGGAACTGATGACGGGTCTTGAAGAAAAAACTCTTTTTATATGAGACAAAAAATTCATATTTTTTTGAAAGACCAAAATGCATAACGTACGTACATAGTCATCATGATCATCATCCGACATAAAAACATAAATTCCGCATGTCTCAAACATCGAAAACAATGAATGAGCGAGTAAAAGGGATCTTTTCTCACTTGTTGAAAACATAATTTCCTACATTGCTATTTTTGGTGTCACATCATCATCCCTCATATATTTTGTACATTACTATATAGCTCTTCATAATAATTCTATTCTGATGCCGGTGATGATGGATTGATAGTAGGCAGGAGAGAAAGAGATGATGATGATGGCCATGGCCATGATAATGATGATATTTTGATGATGCTTTTCGTTCGTATTTGTATAGGAACTCAGATAGAAGCACGGTAGCATTAGGCACCTATATCTAATGACAAGGCGCTTCTTTTCCCCGTCAAGTAATGCACACATGTACATATGTCTCATTGTGTTCAACAAGCTTACAAAACGGCGAAAGAGGAACATGTCATAAAAATGCATTTACACGCGTTTTCATTCAACTCAATTCAAATATGGCATAAAAAATTAAAGCCGATATGCAGAAGGGAGATGAAGAAGAGGTCCGTATGCTTTCAAATCATCATCAACAGCAGCAAGTCCCCACATTTCGCTGTTCTCAGTCGTTCACCCAGTGAAATACTAAAAATATGACGTATCATCCTCAAATTAATCGTATGAAACATGAAAGTGTGGCTGGCTTTGCATATTGCAAGTTTCCCTTGTATTTTTCTGGCTTTTGTACTGTCACCGTCGTCACCCCATATAATTCGACAGAGTCTGTTTTAGGAGGTTGTCAATGAGAGGAGAATAATGTCAAATGTAGTGCAGAAGAAGTTGAGAGAGAGAGAGAGACAAGAAGACGCTTTTTTAAACAAATTGTATTCCATTGTCATGCTCAAATGGAGCTTTGAAAGCATTTCCATTGTTCAGAAAAAAGAAATTGAGGGGTAAATTAAAGGTCTGGTTACATTGTGATTGTTGGAGTTAATCTTTGTTGGGTAAAAGAATGAATGGAAGAAAATGGATGGGAATATGTGGTAAAATGCGTATATGGTGCATCATAGCGTGAGGCAAGTTTTAATGTGATGCTCGCTTTCGCTCGCTGTTGCGGAGAAAAGGAATTTCAGATTGTTGTCGGTAACCTGAATTGGGATCTTTGCCAAAGATTCTTTGGTTTGTAGGTGTTTGGAGAAAGGAGGTTTTTAACGTTTTATAACACTTTATTTTACTTGTTGCCGATTAGTGCATATTTGCATTGCAACTTTGTGATTAGCACAACAGAACCATATTTGTACAACTTTTTGAGGACATTAATTTTTATAGCCCGATGCATCCACAGGTGATGTCCATGTTGGTGTGTGGTAAATGGCCAGCTGTCAAGCATAAAGTCATAAAATGTATGGAAATATGTTGCATTGATTAGATTGAGCCGTGCTTGCGATGGAAGGTAACCATTAGTGTGATTTACCATGTAATTAAACACAGCATGAACGCGGGACCGGACAGGGTAAAGTATCCTAGCCGAGCATTCGATTGAAGGTTGTGTGGTCGCAGGTATCTGACTTTAATTTTACGATGCACAACGTGGTTTAACAATTGGTTAATAATATACTAGGAATGTGCATTTGCTTAGTTTGTTTGACGTTCTCTATTTCTTTTCTTCCATTAGCAATACAAGCATTATGTAGATGATTTGTTCCATTGTATCATTCATATTCCTTAAAAAGGTCATTTCATGGCCTAATTCAGATTTCATATAAAATTGCACCATTATGCACTCCCTCAACCCAAAGATGTATATTTATAAACATTATTATCCATAAAATTCATTACATCTTTTTACAACAAACTAAAAGTACAATATGCCTTCGTATATGGAAGAATCGGATGGATGACCTCTCGAGTCTTGGAAAGAGTGAATTGTTTAAATTGATTCATAACTTTAATGATGCCTTTTATTTTAGGCACAAACGTTTTAGATAAAACAGAGCAGCATATAGCTCCTTTAGAATAAGGTTACAAGAATAATTTCAAAATTGAAATCTACATTCTACAGATTTTAGTGACACGCAAATGCCAATATAATATTTGTGTAAACATAAATTATTATAATAATTAATATAATTGAATTGGAATCTTGTTAAATCAAACAGTTCAGAAGAATAAATGTATGAAAGCTCGTCATGAATTGTCGTTGAGTCGTCGTTGTCCGTTGTCTTACTATTCTAATCTACAAGTAGTTAACAATCTTACAAACTTGGCTAAATTACAATACAAAAATAAATAATATTTGAATAACAAATAACAACTAACTGCATGAGTATCACTGTAAAATTTAACTTTTACAATGTCAATGTAAATATTTCTAAATGTCCAGTTAGCAGTTCTAAATTAAAGGTTCAGTCAGTCAAAACGTAATGAGTTATCACAGTCATGTTTTGTTTGTTTGTCCTTGAGATTCAGTCAGTCTGGTTCGGGTTTGCATTCGTAGGAATGCAAGTGCAATGTTCGCGATTATAGTCAATGTCAAAGAACACAAAAGGATACTAATTCCCACTGGTTAAAGAAAAAGTACATGTAGTAAAGTCACTGTCACTTTCATTTTGTTTCCAATGATGATTGTCACCACAGAAGTTCATCGTTTTCTATTCTCTTTGTCGGATATTTTGCGCTAATATTAAGATGAAGGGGAGGAGGAATGCTTTTCAGATTTTGAATAGGTCTTGATGGACTTTGTTGTAGAGGGTTTGTTAGATGAAGATGTTATTGTTGTGGTTGAGGATCCTCTTGCTGAATTTCCTTGAGATGCTCCTGCAGATGATGACGACTCCTTTTCTGAAAGTGATATGTCCGCACTTTTCCCACGGATTTTATCTACGATATGCGAAATGTCTTGGGGAAGCTTACTCACAATGTCGTCCATTGTATCCTGAAAATATATTGCGTCATATTTTGAAAACGATGATTTTATTAAAGTTGAATATTGGATTGTTCTTGATTGATCTCATACCTGTAAATATGATTTTACATTTTTCCCCATCGAGCTTTCCAGCCATTGACGTCCGGTTGAGATCACAGGAACTGGGATGAGGAGAAGGAGAAGCAGTGGAAGCAACAACAACGCCAACTTCAAGAGGAGAAGTGGTAACAACAACGGAAGTAGTAAAGGTAGCAAAGGAAGTAAGCCCAACTTTTTCAAAAGGAGCAAACCCTTCAACAATCCTAAGAGACCTTTAAGACCCTTCAAACCCTTAAGTCCTTTAAGCCCCAAGAGTCCAATGAGCTCTTTGTCAAAACCACCCCCGTAGTCATCCTCTTCTTCATATGGAACATGACCTCCACCTCCACTCCAACCACCACCCTACAACATTAGGGGTAAAGTGATACTACATTGCATATCGCCTGGATTTTGATAAATTGAATTTTTTTAAATGACTTACAGGGCTTGGATAGATTTGATACTTGTATACGGATGGATTTGCACCATAGCCACCTCCTCCTCCTCCTCCACCTAGATCATAGCTCGCACCTCCGTATCCCCCTGGAATATAAATTATGAAACTTTTTTCAAAACTTTCCATTGCTAGCGTTTGAAATAAAACCTTATGTTGGTAAAATGTCTACCTCCACCCCCACCAATTCCATATCCCCCACCAGAACTGCCATATCCGCCTCCCCCAACGTCTCCTCTTGGTTCGAATGAGCCAGCGGGAGCAATATTGACACTGGAAGTTGAAGCTGCAGCTACATAACTCGAAGAACTATTACTTTTCAAAGGAGACTGAGCAATACTTTGATGCTGCTGTTGCTGAGGAAAAGCCCCTTGATTATTATACTGTTTGGAAAAGGAAGCAGTTGCAGAAAAGACAGCACAAGGAAGAAGGAGGCAACCTAGCACAGTTGCAAAACTGAACCTCCTCCTGAACAAACCCCGACTTTCCATTTCGTTCAGTGAAAACTTAGGCCTAGATTTTCAAAATAAGTTAGAGAAGCAGAAGAATTGCTCGTGTTTTCAAAAATAAATAACAAAGCCGGCGTGCTTTGGATTTCGAGTGGTGACCGGCGAAAAGGAAAGAGAGCTGACTGGGTTTGATATTTGGATGAAACAATGCTTTTATACTTAGGAAGCAAGCGGAAGGATTTCCTCTACAAATATGCTCTACAATGACTGCACTTTGACGATGATGATGATGATGAGAATGCTTAAGCATAAGCGATCTATAATATGCATTTTTAATATCAAAAGGTATATTTTAGTGATGGTGGTCTGGTCGTGGTGCATTCATGTGACGATGATGAGATGATAGATCATTGAGAAGGAAGGGGGACCATGACCATCACATCACGATCATGATATATTTTTAGTGTTGCTAGATGGGACTTGATATATCGAACGGGCGCAGGGTATAAAAATACATTGTGCAAAAAATGCCTCCTATATATTCACTTGTACAACAATATTATGTACCCGTGAATGATTCGATGATGATGGTCTTGGTCGATTATATTATTTTTTGCCCAGTAGGCCCACGAGAGAGAATTAAGTTGCAAAAATAGAAAACTTATTTATGCTGGTTGAAACGAAGAAGAAGAAGAAAACGTGTTGAACGTGTATCCTTTTCTTGCCACGCTATTATATTATCACACACACAGGGATGCAATTACCTTTGTCAACTTATTGTCATGAGGGAAAATATTAGAGGAAAAATTAATAATGCAAACTTTTCGTTGTGTGGTGGCAAGGGAAAGATAATATGTGTGCATATTTATAACACATTTCAAAATCGTCATCATTATGTCGACCAGAAAAGTGTGTTTGTGTACAGACGTAAGCACTTGCTAATTTTATGCATGTCATCTTCATTTTCAAGTGACGTTTCTTCGTGCTCATAAGATAAGAAAATATGCAAATTTCAGTTTGTTAAACGTTTCGGTGTAGCACTGCCGTTGTGGATTGCAGTTTGGGTGCATTTCTATATTATTTTACTAATGTGGCATGCTGGAACAACTAAACTTTTAACTTTTGCGTACAAAACTTAAAATATGCATGTCTAGGCGGCACTACTAAAATATATTAAGCTTTATTTATTTTTACATTTGTGTAGATGTAGTGGTTGAATGATTCTATGTGACAGCACAAACTAGTAGTAATAACATACAATTTGACCAGTAAATAATATTTTCACACTTTTTCTTTCTTTTTATTGTCCTGCTGTTGCACATTCTCCCACAACTTTTTAAAAATTTTACAAGCTTCTTTGAAAAACTGGCATCAAAGGCATGTTAAGGTATATTTGGTGTGTGGTTGAGTGTGTGTTTCATTGTTTCTGTTGATTGTGATTTTGTGTTGTTTGTGGTTATCCTTGTTTTTTGTTGTTGGTGGTGGATTGGAGTTTTTTTTTTTTTTTTTTGGTTTTTTGTTTGAATGCAAATATTGCTGTTGTGCCATATTTTTTTTTGTTTTTTTTTGTTTGTTGTTTTTTGGGTAAGTCCTGGTGTTTTTTTTACGGTTTATGGATTGTGGTTTTTCAGAGGGTCTTTGTGTCTTCTTGTTCTTGCTGTGTTATTTTGCTCATCATCACAGCGCCTTTTTGTTTTGTGGTTGTCTATTGTGTTCAATCACATGTTGTCTCTTCACTTTTTGTGGTTTCGATCAATTTTTTTTTTGGTTTTGTTGGTTTTCGTGTTGTGGTGTTGTGGTTCTTTGGTCCTGGCGTGACTGGTTTGTCTCTCTATCGTATAACCATGTGTTTGTGTCATATTTACGCTATTTGACCATAATCAGATGCACATGAATAGGAATCCTGGCTGGCAGCTGCACTGCACTCTGCAGTATTATTGCATTTCTGCATTTATTGCCACTTCTCCTTGTTCCCCATTATCCTCATCACAAAGCCAAAGTGATAGTAATAAAATAATCACCATCATTATCCAATTTTTGTTGGAGCATCCTAAAATACACAGCTCCACACATTCGTCATTGCGAATATGGGAGATTTTTCTTTTGATTTGAGTCCCTCATCATTATCCTTTTCACTCTTTTCTAAACTGTGCATCCGCATCAACATCTCAATCCCTTTCTCATGAATGAATGAATGAAAATAGAGACAGTTTTCTTGTTAGCATATATATAAAAAAAGTCTCGTGTCCATTTTTACCAGAAACTCCATAGGGAACACATTTTTCCCAGAGGGGTCAATGTCTTTTTTAATAATTTTGATGTTACTGTAGTCATCATCATTTTACGGCTTGTTACTAACAAACCATCAATCCTCGTTGGTTCCTTTTGACGTGGACATTATTCCCTAATCACGCTACTGATATGGATGCACACCTCAAGACGCTGTTTATAGATACAGCCATATATACCTACATATAAACACTTTCAAATGTCACGGTAGCCCACATATTTTTAAGTAGCGTTAACAAAAGAACTGAAAAAGGTTTGATAGTTGGTGGCGGCTTTATTGTGGTCTAAAATATTATAGATTTTCGCATCAAATTAAAAAAGGAGAGAATCTTCCTCCTCCGGCTTATTTTGCTGTATATAATAGATTTCCTGTGCCATCTTCTTTCATGTATAACTTAATCTATCTCATCTTCCTATCCTGCTGATTCATTTTTTCCATTTAAGCAAACAAACGATGAAAAATATTCAATTCTTTGCCGTAATTGCAACCCTGCTGCAATGCAGAAAAGTTTTGCCGTCTCCATTCAAGAATACATTTTGCGTTTTTTGCTTTTGTACTAAAAATAATGATAATGGATTGCAATTATTATTTTTGTATTGGCATTGGTTTGGCTTTGGCACAGTAATCTTCGGAATGATAATACAGCCAGCCAGACACTGGGGAAAATGATGCGTAGAGATGTGATGAGATGATAATGGGAAAATATAATAAAAAGGAAGGAGTATATTCTCCTGTCACTTTTTATTTTCTTCGTATTGCTCCGAGCAATGCTGGGATTATTATTTGAGAAGCTATATAGGGTAATAGACGACGAAGTATGGGTGACTATGACTTGACTAGAAGAGTGTGTGTAATAGCATGGTGCCTGTGATTATTGAGGACTATTTTTCTGCTCGCTATTCATCATCTTCGTTTTGAAAGATGAGAAAAAAGACACGACACGAATCGGTAAAGAGGGGGAGAACAGACTGAAAGAGTTAAGTTATTAATAACGTATGGGTGATTTCTATGACCATTGTCCACTATTAAACATAATGTTGCTGTAGCTCAGCTCAGGTTGCCGGTTGGTGTCTCATCTCGAATCTGTTCATTGTTCGTTTTTTCGCAGATACTAATCGTTCCTTCATATGCATATATAGTAGATTGGGACACGTCAAAACTTTGTCATTTGAAGCTAATTGATTTTGATCAAACTCATAATAATGTTTACTAAGATAAGAAAAACACATCTGTAAAAGTTAATATTTTCATTAAAGTAAAGATTTATACAGGATATAAAAATTAATCCCTTTGAGTTCGTAAAATTGTCGAAATGATAACCTTGGCCTGGAAGCGAACTTCTGGGTTCAGTTTCTTCCTCATAAACTAATCGTTTCTAGCGCATTCCTGAGAATATAGGTTACAGCTACCTTCGGGAACATGCAAATGTGATTATTTGAATGTTTGATTTACAGTAGTACTTCAAATGCCAGCATTATGTACGATCTTTGGATGTATCAAATTAAATGTCTCCCCAAAATTTTCATGGGAGGTCTTCAAAAACGTCAAAACGACAAAAGAACGCGTAACTTTCCGAAAACGTTTTGTATTGAAGTAGTGGACCTTCAAAAAGTTCACATGAAATAATATATTTCAAGCATCCAAACCCAAATATTTCTATGTTGTTTCACTTCTCTTCCAACGAAACGACTATGAAACGTTCCCAAAATGTATCTGGTTTATTAATTTGAATTTCTATGCTCCATGAATAACTAAAACTATTTCGCTTTCTCTCACAATTTTCCCGTAACTCTCATTAACTTATCCTCTGCCATATTTGCATACAACACGTTTATCAAATCATGCACATGCTGCATTTCAATTGACTGCATAAAATTATTCATGCTTTTTACTTTTCTTCTAAAACTCCAATACAAAAATACAATATGACCAACCGATTCCTTTATGAAAAGGGTAATTGTAGCATCACATTCAACTCCTCACACACACACCATCAGCACGGAGTACAAAGGCTACTTTTTAATATTGCTGACATGAAGTTGAAAAACCCTTCAACAAAACCAACACAAAGAAATAAACACATGTTCACAGTTGTTTGAAGCATCATCATCTTCAGCTGAAAAATCTCATGAAAAGTTTTGTTCATGATGACGTGATGCGCTGCACTACTACACACTCCTCATTCGGTGGATTTGAATAGCTAAAAAAAATACGCATATTTTTCAATGATGATACCCGCTGCTCGCCTTTGTCTCCTGCTCATTGTTACAATTTTTTTTATTATGCCGTGTGCCTCTTTTATACACTGTAATTTTTCATTAATTTTCTTGTCTATAAATACATCTCAGGAGATATTTTTGCATAGATCCCGCATCATCCACTCATTCAATTCAATTGTGCCGTTTTCAAAAGAAAATAAGAGCATGAAGACGATGATGAGGGAATGTGGAGCACCCTGTGGTTTTCATACTTTTATTTGTTGATGATGATGATGATGCCTTCTAAAAGACACGGGTCCACATCTGTAACATAACGCAGTTTTGTTCATTCATCCGTTCTTCTCACAACTTTTTAAGCCTTTGCTTCTGATTTGCATTGCTACTTATAAGCCAGTAATGAATGAATCTCTGCGAAAAGAAAGCTGTGGAGCAGAAAAAATGTGTAATTTTCAATCTTGTCCCTTTTTCCTTATGCCTAAACTTTCAATCACACAGTGAGTGAGTGTGTGTGAGTGACAATGAACTTGCATGTCTTTGTCAAAATCAAAACTGAAATGAATTGAATATTACGAATGAAATCTTGTCTTTAATTATTGCAGACATGTGTGCAATTTACGAGGTTATAATAAGCATCTACATCCAATTGTTTAAATGCTACATCATTTTATATTCATCCTTCCTGTAACAAAATGTTCCAATCCAAATCCACCACGACAGGAGCAGAGATAAGCTGATGATGATGATGATGACAAGTGACAAATTAAAAATCAAGATGAAAACGATTAACCCAATTAGTAAATTAGGGACTTGTTGTTGTCTGACATTTTATTGAGATTTGAATCGTAATCAAATCGTGTTCTCATTTTTAGCATAATCTTCAACTCCACCAGGTTATCGCTTTCATCATGAATAAGCATGATGAAGGCAATTATCATCTGTTTTGATGGGTAGCCGATGGCCCGGTAGCTGCAATGCTGACAAATTATTTTGCCATTTTTTATTCATCTTACTTGTCACTCACAAATTGTGAGTCACAATCAGAATCATGATGGTAGAGGAGTTATTCAAAGGTATTGGGGCATACGCATACAAACATTTATTTTCTTTGGCGAACGGGAGAGTAATTAAGGTCACACTTTCTACCAGCCCAGCCGACCGATCCGTGCGAAAGCTCTTAATCTTGGGAGTAGATATCCGAATGAAAAATTATGTGCAATACGAGGAATTCATCAAAATCAAAGAAGCTATAAATAAAAACACGGGGAAGTGTAAGCAACAACAATGTGATTATGTGCAATAAGCCATCATTTTCATCATCTTGCTTGACAGTTGTACAAGTGGGCTCAGAAAAAGAAACAACCTCATCATTCTATCATCTCAAAATCATGGTCATTCTCTTGTTGGTCATCATTTCTCAGTTTGAAAATAAATTGTCCATCTTTTACCTGTCATGAAAGGATCGAGTTGTTATTCTTGGCTTTCTTTTAAATGCACTTTTTCATTGCGTGAATGAGATGCATGCTTGCATGATGAATAAATATACAGCCTGAGATAAAAACATTAGAAATTGTGAGTAGGAGACCAGGCCAGGTGGTCATTCATTCATGTTGTTTTTGACTTTTTTGAGTCATTTTCATTCGAAAGGATACGAAATTGTTACGACTGCTGAGTATATATATCAATCATTGCATCAGTAATTTTATCCATTAAAAAAACCATCCAGTCAACCAATCCTTTACTTGCAACCTCTTCAATGCTAGTAATTCTGCTTTAAATAGCTTTCTTTCAAGAGAAATACAAGATGTTTGATTTTGTTTATGTGTGTCACCAACTTTTTTCAAGTTGTAAATGAAAGAAAGAGAAAAAAATTGTATGAAAATGCATGTTACTGGCACTGTCATACAAAATGACAATCGGATATTCGCAGAAGAGCCCACAGGACCGTTTTTTGTAAACTCATTGAAGCCAACAGTTATGGATGGATGTAACATTGATGATGATAATGACGATGGTTGCTACTTAATAATAATGCAGGTTTAATGACTGGGGCTGACTCTGCTATTTTTGTCATTGTTGAAAGAAAACTGTTTTTCTTGCGTTGTTGTGGTGTGCACTCTGAAAAACAGACAAGTTTTTAATTTGCTACCATTATCATGAAGAGATGTGATGACGATGACGTGAAAAGGTGATGATTTGATTGTGATGAGTGGTTGACAGATGTATGTTGCTATAAATGGACAATTAATAAAAAGTAGGAGATGATAAACTGATAAAGGGAATAGCTCTTGATGATAAAAGATTTGGGTGCAAGACAAGTACAGCTTTGTCATTTTGAACCAGCAACCAGGTCAGATTTGCAAGAGACAAAGATTTCAAGCGTTGAGTTGAATTTTGGATTGAATTTAGATGGCCAATGACATGCATTCGATGATGCAAAGAAGAAATGCCCTACACCGTAACCGTTTCCGTTGATGATAAGCCGGAGTTTGTGACCATGACCTCATGTAAATATATGCAACTTTGTTTAATTTGGAATTAATTTACATACGAGGAAAGGGAACTCTTCGCATTACGATGAAACGCACTCATTCTGGAATACAAAGGAGAGCATTGAAATAGTATGCATAAGGGTTCATAGGTATCTTAATCGTCAATTAGGTGCTTGCTCTATTGGGATACTTGCTATGAGGATGTGGAATCACTGGTAGAAATAAAGGTCATGTCATGACCTTGTCCAGGGGGTATAAAAGGAGGGGTTTGACCCCAAGTTTTTTCATTCTTGTGGAAGTCTTGCTGACAACTAGTTCTTTGAAACTTGTCTCTACTAAGTACTCCATACTATTTGAGAAGGAAGTTCTGTTTTCCAAGCCAAAATTTTTTCACTTGAACAAATTGTGAGTAAATACCTTAAAGTTTCCGGAAATTTTTCAAAATTTCTTGGGAATTAACTATATTTTTTCTGAATATTCCCAGGTTCGTTTCCCGATTTTCGGAAACTTTGCAGCGTTGGAAGGATATACGGACACTTGAAGAAACTTCTCGGAAAACCTTATCAATTTTGACTGATCAAAAGTAGGTAACTAGAACAAAGCTTTCTTCTTAAGCTTTCCAAAATTTCTTGGGAATTAACTAAATTTTTCTGAATATTCCCAGGTTCGTTTCCCGATTTTCGGAAACTTTGCAGCGTTGGAAAGAACGACGGAAACTTGAAGGAACTTCTGCTCGGAAAACTTGATAATTTCTGCAATATCAAAAGTATGTAACTAGAACAAAGTTTTATTCAGACTTTCAAATTTTCTTTTAGAATTTTAACGAATATTTTTTCAAAATTTCCAGGCTTCCTAAAGTTTTGAGAAACTACATCGCGGCTAAAGATGGGGCCAAAACGAGCTTACAATCACAAAATTGAACCCGGTAGTGTTGATGGGTAAGTTACTATATACACTCAACAGAGACATCCCAGCAATAATGTAAAATTAATATGATAATTTGCAAAATTTCCAATTTATTTTCAGGAAATGGCTTCCATTTGTTACTTTGACCGAGATACAGGATGGTAAAGTAGCCAAGTCCAAGAATAAGGGGAAGACCAGAACTTTCGACAGTTTACACAGAGGCGCAAAAGGATGGTAGAGGAATTTATGGCCGCATTTCAAGCCAACCGGGGTAAATATGGACGTTACGGGAGTATGACCTGGATCGGTGCTTTGATTTAGCATATGAATGAGAAGAGATATGGACTGCTTCCTCTGGATGTTCAGAACTGGTTGGCAACTGAGCCCTACTTCAAAAAAGTAAGTAGCATTTTTCTTACAAGGTTTTATGATAACGTGGGAAATGAAACATAACATAAATTATATCCATTTGCCTTTTTCTGTATTTTCAGTTCAACAGGAGCTTCCTGTACGATGCAGACACTGTCGACACGACGTCTTCATCATCACCATCGTTCTCATCGATTACGGGTTTGATTGCAAGCGACTATTACTGCTGCTGAGCGGACTTTAACTCCCAATTCTGACGAGGCGAGGTCAAACGCTGCTGGATCTAGTGGACAAAGTGAGCCTACTTCCTTCCTTGGAATTTTTAGCCGATCACAAGAGCTTCTTGGAGGAGAACCCAACGATTCTTCACTCAACCTCCAGCCAGCCAGTAGATTTTTTTGTATATTATGCACGTTAGATATGTTTGTTAAATAAGTTAAAACTTTTTTTGATTCGTTAGTCATAAAAGTTATTGTGTTCACTATAATATTAAGTCATTACTTTTTGTTTGGGCAAACGGAGCTGGAAGAAAATAATATTGATGAAATTATGAATTAAATTTGTTCAAGTCATTAATGAACAAAAACTACTAATCATGGTCTACATAAATACAATTTTCTTTTTGCATAGTGCATTTTACTTGCATTATTAGCATTGGTCTTTGAATCATTTTAAGCATTAGTTTTGACAGAAGCAATTAGAACATTTGGCTTATAGTCTTAATTTATAGTGACTTGAAAAGAAATCAAACTTACTTTCTTCTGGTTTACACAAGCATCCAAAATTCATTTTTTGGATTCAAAACCAACAAATTATAATTGATTATTCTCATTTATAGAAGGCATGAAAATAATAAAATCATGTCAAATTGGGGTTTTCTCTACATAATAAATGATAACAAGATTCCTAATTTTTTCTACATTTATCCACTTGGTCAATATTATACCTACATATACCTATCTTCATTATTTTCTTCGGTTTTAGGAAATGTCTTGTAAATATCTAAGCATATTATTTGGCATGTGTGTTTTTCTTGAAAACGTACCTAACAGTTCCCTACCAAACTGTGTCAAAGCTAGAATTTTAAATTTAGCATGCTGAATAATTCTTCAGCAAATATGTAAGATATTGTTTGCATGTATCTTGTCGAATTCCTACTATTCACGGCATCACGACTGATATTTTCAATGAGCAGTTCAGGTAATTTATGTAGGTAGCTATTTTTACTTATTTTTCAATGTTTTCATTTCAGTGTCCTCAATTATTTAAGATTTATTATAAAAGCAGTCAATACCTTCTGGACATTTAGGTACTTTAACCGTAATTCCAAATAGTCTCCTTTTTCATTTTAACCTTAGTTCAAAAACCAAGTCACCTTGTATTAGTTATCGTGTAACAATTATTACGAACAGGAATTGGTATTCTAGTCTCATAAGTAACAAACAGAAAATATAACTTACTTTACTTTTGATCAATCCAATGTTTTGTTCAATTCTCAGTCGGAGAGAGAGTAGTCGACGTACACGTTTTAATTCGGAGTCATGAATCCACTCGTTCAACAAGCGTTTCATACCCACACTCTTATCTATAAGAGGTGGTTTCCTTGCAAGATGGGATGGAATAATGATCCATCTCCGATTCGCCTGATACTGCAACCGACTTATTGGAAACTCATTCCCTGGTATTTCATAACTTGGGTTATGATATTCGGAGCATGCTTCGGATCCATAGCCTTTGTCCTCATTCGAGAAGTGTTCCAGCCATCTTCTCGACTAACGGCAATTCATATCGCCATTTCTTTTTGTATTGGAGTGATGACATTGATAAGTTGGGGAGTTTGTATTGCATTTCACGCATATTGGTTTGAAGTAGTTTCTGCATTTAACCAATTATCCACTTTTGCGGAGGAATGGGCATGCGAGCAAGCAGGTAATAGCAAATTACAAGCAGTTTTTATACGTCATGAAAAAGATAAATTGAACTTCATTAACGAAGGAAAAACTTGCCTGTTATTTAAGATAATTATCCACGTCCAAAGCTGTATTACCTTCAGATTTGGAAATGCAGCACAGAGGAGCTCACAGGGATGGTTCTCATTGTTATCACCATCAATACTTCTTTAGTAGTTGTACCAGGAGCAGTCATATTTGGATGTGCATCAAACCTCGACATGTTTTATCCTAGTCTGGAGGACTATTTCCTACCATCAGTTGAAGAACGAAGTGTATTTGTAAATGTGGGACAGCTTATAGGGAGAATAATATTTACTTTCATTTGCACTATAGAAGCATGTCGGTTCATGCTTGTCACGCTATTTCTAACTTGCACCATCGCACTCTTAATCGAAAAGCTGATGAGTGTCATTTTGAAAACGGAGAGTTTGGATGAAGCTTTTCACAAATATCAGCTTTTGTGGCTTCAGTACCAAATCATCAAAATCCCATTCAATAATGTTTTAGCCATTGGATCAATAATTGGCTTCTTTTGTGGTACAACCCTGATTTGGCTAAGCTTCAATGCTTGGGACTATGTCCCACCGTTTTTGGCTGTGATGTATCCAATCGTGGCTATTTTTATACTTACTGTCCTTCTTGTGGGGATCTCGGCTCAGGTTTCCATTGTAGAAAAGTCAAATAGTTTCATTTACAAGTGGAAAAAGAACAGTTTGCTGAAAGTCGGAATTCGCATGACCAAAGAGACTCGACGCTGCAAGATGTTAGGAAGGACCCTGAGAAGTTTGCCGGTAGCTTGCAGCTCCTGTTGTAGCATTGATTCAAAAACTCCGTTTAGTTTCCTTCAGATTTTGATGAAAGCGGTGACAGATTCTTTGCTGGGGATTAAAATGTAAAACTCTCTCAGACACTTTAGCTGTGAATATATGATTCAAAAATGCAACTTTTTTCATTCTGACAATTAACAGTAAATATAATAATAATTTTATTGAAGAACATTATTACACTTTATGTCTTACGTTTATAATCAACTGTGGAATAATATTTGTCAACGTATTTCGTAGTCTTTTACTCATGGGCTAGTTAAGTTTGCTATGTAATGTTTGAACAAAAAATGTTTTAATATAATATTTATGTGTATTGTGTGTCACTAAAACACATTTTCTTCGAAAACTTTTCACGCAATATTTCAATTCTATATACAGATGAAAGCATATTATTCATATTTTGCTCTTGAGCCTAACACGTTTATATATTATGTAATCTTTTCCATTGCGAACTTCAATTTTGTCATGTTGGCTTGTCATGTAGCCCCAATAAATGATGCATTAGCCGATATATAGTGCATCGCTACATAAGCATGAAGAAAGAGGTTTTATACAATGATCAGTTTTAGGGTTTTCGTAGTTCCTATAATATGTCTATACTCGGTTTTTATGAACTGGCTTCCAGAACAAAATATGGGAACATTGTAAAATGTTGTAACTATTATGGTTTATGCATAAATTTAGCAGCTCTTTCTTGTTACATTGTGGAGTTCCATGCTATTTATTTTTAAAAACACATAACTGACATGAAATAACATTCGCAATTTATGCGCAGTAAATATTGTTTGAGCTAACTGTGCGTATCACACAGAAAAACAAATAAGAAATATTGAATTTCGGAACCTCTAAGTTAATTTTACATTGAAAAACATTGTGTGGACTCATGGGAATGTAGGAGCAGTACCTAGTTTACTTCATAAGCAATTACTCGTAAGATTCGTATGTAGTAAGAACACGGAAAACAAAATTGGCCTTGTTGAGAAGCTGCTTTATAGTAAGCAAGTTACAAAATATAACTGATCATTAACTTTGGCTCAAGAATTGAGAATTTTGTAGTTGAAGCTTGAAGTACAACTTTTAGAAAATAAGTAATATTTCCTTTCGAAATGCACCAGCTTGTTAAAAAGGCGTTTCATACCCATCACCTTATTTTTGGCTGGTGGTTTCCTTGCAAAATCGGTTGGAACAATGACAAATCGTCTATTCGCCTCAGACTGGAAACAGGAAGGTGGCAACTTATGCCGTGGTACTTTATAACATGGGCCATGATATTCGGTGCGGTCATAGGATCAATTACATTCCTACTCATTAGGGAACTATTTCAGCCGTCTACACGATTAAATGCCATTCACGTCGGCCTGTATTTTGAGATTGCAGCTCTGTCCTTTCTTTGTTGGGGTGTTTGCTTTGTTTTTGAAGGATATTGGGATGAAATAGTCGCCGGGTTTAATCAGCTAGCTAATTTTGAGAATGATTGGGAGCGGAGGTTGATAGGTAAATACATTTCAATAAATTTTCTTTACAAATACT
Source organism: Orchesella cincta (assembly GCA_001718145.1). Lineage (NCBI taxonomy): Eukaryota > Metazoa > Arthropoda > Collembola > Entomobryomorpha > Orchesellidae > Orchesella > Orchesella cincta. The sequence continues at coordinate 248,355 of LJIJ01000055.1, read as the reverse complement.
TGTAAATAAATAAATGTAGTTAATCCTTCATTTCAGTCATCAATTTGTACACGGACACTTTTTCTTGTCGTCAAAAAAAGCAACGCTTGAAAATTCGGAAACGAACTTCGGAGGAGCTAAGCGGACTCTTTCTAAACTTCTTCATCATCTCTGGTGCTGTAGTGGTTATGCCAATTGGACTGACAATTGGAGTCGTCACGGATCTAGATCCGTTTATTCCAATATTGGAGGATTACTTCCTTCCACCTGCCGCAGAACGCCCCATACTACTAACCTTTACTGTATTATCTTTACGACTAATTATAGCACTTCTTTGTGGTATAGAATTTTGTCGTTTTTTCTTCATAGTTCTGCTTATAACCTGGTCCTTAGGACAAACAATCAAAAATTTACTGACAAATATTCTTGAAACGAGGGGATTAGAAATAGCTTACCATAAGTTTACACTGATATGGTTGCAATACAGCTTGATTAAAAGTCCGTTTAACAACGTACTCGCAATTGGTTCCGTTGTTGGCTTTGTTGGAGGAACTACTTCCATTTGGTTGAGTTTCAATTCTTGGAATTATGTTAGCCCTTTCATAGCATCGGTATTTCCATTCCTGACTTTTTGCCTTCTTATCATTCTTCTTGTTGGTATTTCCACTCAAGTGAGCATTGTAGAAAAGTCAAATTATTTTATTTACAAGTGGAAAAAAGAAAGTTTGCTTGAACCCAGAGCTCGTGTAAGAATGCATAGTTTACGCTGTAAGATGTTAGGACGAACGTTACGATGTTTGCCTGTGGCTTGCAGCTCTTGTTGTGGAATTAATTCAAGGACCCCTTTCAGTTTCTTGCAGATTTTAATGAAGGCTGTTACAGATTCTTTGTTGGGAATTCAAATATAGGTGATAAGGGTAGTCAGTTTTTCATAAACATTTTGGTTGGGAAGAATCGAATCATTTCGTAAATGGGTATGTATTTTTTTTAAAAGTTTTGGAATGTTTTTAGTTCAATAAGTTATACAATTACAATCTGAAAATGAAGACGAGCACTGACTTCTTTGTTATCATATGTAAGAGAATGTGTCTTAATTGCACATAAGAAATAAAATTAATGTATAAATATTATGGCTTCATGCAGTGTGATTCAGGTTCTACAAAAATGCAAAAAGCTTTGATTTCAGCTGGACCAATCTAATCTAAAGGTCTAACATAAACGTAAATATAATCATTCTTTACTCTTGCTCACATCGCAAGACAACATGTAGATAACTTTGCATAATTTAAAATTTGTCCAGAAATTCGTTAATCTTTGTAAGGAACGGTAGTCTGAAGCTTGTAAATTGTTTTTGCTATTAGTTTTATCGTATGTATGTAAGGAGTAGTGATCAAACTGATGTGCATATAAAAACTAACCATTATAAATTCCATATAAAAAAAGGTTTTAAAATATGTATACTCATACTCAAAAAGATTGCATAAACAGCCCGAGTTTGACTATTGTAGGAACTTAGATTTTAGTGTTGTTTTGTTTCTTTTTTCTTTCTTTCTTGGTCAAGCCAAAAGTTCAATACAGTAAATTTACTTGGAAGGGAATGGTTCACGTATACAGGGTAGTAGTTTGGAACTGTTGTTTTGATTTTTACTTTGCTTTTTACGCAGTGCTTACTCATGTAAAATTTGGTTCCAGAGAATGTCCCGAGTTTATTATTCGGGGTTCTAATGTTTTCCCATACCAAACGTTATATTTAAAACATGTGCATGAATAATAAAAGAAGTACAAGTAAATATTAAATTACACACTTGTCGAACAATTTTGCTACCTCATGAAATCTTTTATTATGTCAAGACGGAAATATTTCATAGTTGAAATAATTTTTATCAAAATTCTATTCTATCACAAACTGCAGAAGTTTCAATTGCAGGTTCGGGCAAAATTCAATTGTTTAACTGAAAATCAGAGATGCATCCAAGTTTAACATTTATGGTTCCCAAAAATGCATCCGTTTCTTAAAAAAGCATTTCAAACCCACAATTTCGTTTTTGGTTGGTGGGTCCGTTGCAAAGTACAATGGAACAATGACGACAACCCAATTCGCCTAAAACTGGAAACCACCTGGTGGAAACTTCTCCCTTGGCACTTTATGACTTGGATTATAATTGTTGGAATAACCGATGGAACAATTAGCTTCCTGCTACTTGGAGAAATTTTTAAACCATCAACTCGCCTAACTGCTATTCACATTGGCATGCATATTGAGATTCTGGTCGTGACTTTAATTAGTTGGGGAGTTATTCTATCATTTAATGGATACTGGACTGAAATAATTTCTGGCTTCAATCAATTGGCAACTTTCGAAGAAGAGTGGCGGAGGAAACCAGCAGGTAAATACATGTAGCAAATTGTTCAATTTACAAGTATGAAAATGAATGAATATTATGAACATTTTCATATTATAATAATTGATACAACAATCCAGCTTCTCCGCACCCCCAGTTTCGTATTCGGAAATACACATCAGAGGAGCTCACCGGAATATTTCTTACGTCTTTCATTTTTCTCACAGGGACAGTGGCAATGCCAATTGCTGTTATATTTAGCGTTGGAACAAATATTGATCCATATTGCATGTTGTTGGAGGAATACATCCTGCCACCCATCTCAGAACGTGCTAGCCTTGTAAATGTATTTTCGTTGATTGTTCGACTAATCCTTGCATTTTGTTGCGCGATTGAGCTACTTCGTTTCTTTTTCATAGTGCTACTATTAACATCTTCCTTGGGGCAAATAATCGAGAGACTGTTAAAAATTATTTTGGAAACTGATCACAAAGATTCATTTAAAAAATACGAGTTAGTGTGGCTTCAGTATTCTATTATAAAAAATCCTTTCAACAATGTTTTAGCAATTGGCTCAATAATTGGCTTCTTTGGATCTGTAATTATGATATGGCTCAGTTTTAATTCGTGGAACCATATCACACCTTTTCTAGCATCTTTGTTTCCTTTCCTGGCACTTTCTATTCTTATCGTTCTGCTAGTAGGGGTTTCCACTCAAGTGCGCATTGTTGAACAGTCAAATTACTTTATTTGCAAGTGGAAAAAAGAGAGTTTGAGACAAATGGGAACTTGGACGCGGAAGGAAATGCAGCAATGTAAACTGTTGGGCAGAACTTTGCGATGTTTGCCGGTAGCTTGCAGCTCTTGTTATGGAATTGACTCAAATACTCCATTTAGTTTTCTTCAAATATTGATGAAGGCAGTGACAGACTCACTTTTGGGGATCAAAATGTAGAAAGCAATTTCTTCTCCATTGAAAACCTGAAATATGATTTGTAATGTGTGATGCATTAATGTCAAATGTGATATCAAAAATGACAATTGGTTTCCAGTTAACAATTAACAAAAACAATTAAAACTAAAAATGAACTAATTAAAGTCAACAATCGACCCAGTCTTGACCACTTTTATCATTCTATAATAAAAAGCAGACTCTTAGCAAAGTAGCTAGAGGATGTAAAGAGCTATAAAATGATGGGAAAGATTTTGAGACCCTTGCCAATGTCTCTCATTTTTTCATATTAATTCGGGTACATCCATTACGTTCTTGTATATTTGATGAAGTTAGTAACAGATTCTCTGTTAGGGATTAAACCTTAATAGTCATGCGCTGCTAAGCTTTGAAGTTTTAAGCCCATAATTTAGGCTAGTTCAAGACCTAATGTTTATCTTAAAAAGCCATAACCATTATTTTCCATGTCTTATAATCTGGCTCATCCAGTGAATTACATGACTTCAGTAAGCCGAAAAATGGAAAACAAGCAATTTCTAATACACGACTTGATATGCCAAATTACTAAACCCAAGTGCATCATGATTTTAACGTTAATATTTTTGATCTATATAGAGATATCTTTAGAAACGATGTCTTAATAAGTTATTCTGCTACATTTGTGGTGAAGTATGTTGTTTTGAGAATGGCAGTTGAATTGCAATAATTCACTATATAATATTGAATGGTGCCACTCTGTCGTTTTCTGGAGATAAGATGCACTCGGGTTTCTTAAAAAGACAATTTGTGTCTACCTCAGTAGGTACTGATTTCTCACGCACCGTGTCCCGAAAGCATCCATTTCATGTTCATGTCCTCAGTCAGTGTTGATTTGAGAACTTTTATAGCATAAATTGAATATTAAACTACGTCACATCAGCAAGCTGCCGAAATGAAATGACAACGGGCATTTGCTATATACTGAGAATATTCAACAGCGACAAATTCCAATGAAGTGTCTCCACGATACTTCAAATTCATTAGGCGATATGCAGCCATAAATGCATTAAGTGATAGTAATAATAGACCTATATATTTTAATATGTAGTTTTCGAGTATGTCTTTAATGCAAAATGCAATTGAATGCATGTATCAGTAATGTATAAGAATAACAATTTGATATGATACCAATAAAAAGACAAATTCAATGCTCCTTCACTCATTTTCTTTGGAACTTTTTTGTTCACATTATGATAAAGTTTATGAGATGACCTGATTGTGATTGTGTTCCCTTCTTGCCATTGTCATTTATAGCACTGACTTGAGACAATATAAAAATTTCAACATCTCATCCTTGAAATCACAATCAGCTTTCTATATAGCTTTCCATACACCTTTCTATATATGCGCATGTAGTGGCCATTTTGTCCTCGAAACCTTTTTTGGCCGAAAGTTTTCATTTATTCAACCCATTTTTCATCGATATTTTGTTTAATTTTTGAAATTCATAATGGGAAAGTCTGGGGTGGTTTTAAGTAAGCAAAAAATTTTGCGGCGAGTATTGCGACAGCGGAGACAACGGCCGGTGACGAAAAAAGGGAAGAAAACTAATGCTGCAGAGCCTCCGTCGCCACCTCATTCTGCAAGTGGGGACAATGCAAATGAAGTGCCTGTAAGTCGCGAAATGTAATTTTTCTTTGACTTTTTGGAGAACCAGATTAATATGATAGATTTATAAAAGATTGCAAGGGGTTTAGATTGAATTTAATATCGATTCTTCATTACTACATTAATAGGAAATCAATCAGCCTCTGCAGAATGACGACGCTGTTGTCTCTAGTTCATGTGACAGCTTTTGGGCTAACATGTTTGCCCCTGGCGTTCTTCCACTGGCTGATCCTTTGGTGACGTCGACAACCTCAGATGAGGACGATTTCTATCCCCTTCCAAGGACCCCTGGCAATTCTCCATCACCATCGGATTCTCCATACTCATTCATACCATATTCTCCGATTTCCCCATTACCAGCATCCAGTCCATCATCACCACCTTCCTGGTCAGATCTTTTCAATGTAACCGGTTCTTCAGATGCAATTGACTTGCCTTTAACACCAGACTTTCTCCGCCACCACCATGATGATGATGTTGAGTTGAGTTATGAAGACATGAGGTGCTGAAAAATGTCGTTTGATAGTTGGATAATAATTTTTCATGAAATTGAAACGGTTGCTTGTTATGTTTGTGAATGAAATGAGAAGGAAAAATGAACGTATAAAAGTAATGTAAATGAACGTAAAATGTGGATTTTTATATAATAATTTGGATTGTATCTTTTAATCAATGGTCTTCTCAGAATCAATGTAATAATGATGAGTGATAATTTGATAATATTAATAAATTCTTCTGCATATACTATTATAATGATGAATTTTGGAAAATATCAGGCTATTATTTTGCATTTCATTCTTCCTAATTGCGACAAGAAATTTATTTTTTCATGATTTTCCATATGCTCATAATATGCTCATTGCGTTTCACAAACAGAATCCTCTACAAGTGCAGCCTATACGATGCATACATAGCAAAGGCATTAGGATGAGTTATGACACATACTGCTTAAGATCTGGAGGTAATTAGTCTTTTGCATGTCTTGCTTGAAAAGATTTTGAGATTTGGGTTTGCATTCATTAATATCACATCTTCACAAGAAAAATTCTTGGGAAAGATAGCAATTACACTTGATAATACTCAAGATGCCATATTATGCTGAAGGCTGATGACCTGACTGAACTAAAGCGACTTCCGATCATGTATGAAAATTGAACTATAGTAAAAAACGGAACCCATAAAAAGGTGGGTTAATATCAATGTTCTTCATTACATTGCTGCAGTTGAATGTGGCAAGAACAGCATCCGTTTTGAAAAATATTAGCACCCACGGTTCACCCACCCACCCAGTTATAAAAATGGGGAAAAAGGCGACAGGGATTGCTTTCACCCTTGTTGTGATCACAATTTGTGACACTCTTGGAGGCGAACCTGGACAGCCCGGTGGTATATTTGGAGGAGGAGGAGGGTGGTGGGGGAGGTGGACAACCGGGAATGCCAGGTGGAATTTATGGAGGGGTGGTGGTGGAGGTTTTTGGGGAATACCTGGAAGACCCGGTGGAATTAATGGGGGAGGAGGAGGAGGCGGTGGAGGTGGCCAACCTGGACTACCTGGAGGTTATTATGAATACTATTATCCGGGACACTACTTTACTTCATTGCCTACAGTGAACAATACGAAAGAAAGAAAAACTTGGCTCGCAGCGCTTTTCCGAAAATATCTTGCTGAATTGGATGAGGACGACGATTTATTAGTCCTTCGAAAGAAACGACATTCAAAGATAAATTAAGAAATTAGAAAAAGTGGAATCTCAAGTATACTATTTACGAAACATTGTTGAATTGAAATTTTAAATAAAGCAAAGCAACGCATTCCTGTAAAAATTTCTGACGTTCTATTCATTACCTAAATTACCACGACAGATTGTTGACGTTGCTTCACTGACGAAAAATTATTCCTAATTGGCTCACTAATTAGCATCCTTCTCGTGAGTATAACCCCACCGCATGAATCACACAACTTATATAATGACTAACATGTAATGTATGCTGATGTTGCGCAAACTTTTGTTGCACAAGGATGCTTAACTCATCGAGATAATGAGTTTTTCTTCCAGCATCATACCTGTCTCATTATACCCAGATAAAGAGACTAATTAGAGCCGTGCTGAATTGGAGACTTTAAAGCGTTGGAAAACGTTCTGGAAGTTTACTCTAAAGTGTCTGTTCGTGTCACTGTGATCAGTCCTTAAACATCTTCCAGCACAAGAACTTACATCCATAATCCAATTTTTCTTTTCGGACAAGCCCAAGTTTTCGGTTATCCACGATGAAGGTTTCCTCTACCCTATTTTCAGCAGTCTTCGCTGCAGCTTTCCTTGCTGTTGCTCTTGGAACGACTGGTGAGAAATTTGAGATTTAGACAAAGAAATGTTTCGGTTATGTCAGTGTACATATTTAGAACTTGTTTTCCTAAATTTCCAACAGTTTCTCCTTTGCTGAATAAAGGAGACAACCAACCTGCGGCCAATGAAGTACCAGCTCATCGGGAAGAACAAGCAATGAATGAGGCGACAACAATCAGCACCACAACGACTACAGAGTTGTCCTCTTCTGCTCATCCAGAAGCTCCACACAACAGCACTTCCGGAAGCAGTAGCAACTCCACTCATCTGCCAACTGCAGAGAGTCATACTGATAACAAGCCCCATAGTTCCCTTGCTACTTCTGCGTCCATCTATTTTGGACTCATTTTGGTTGCAGCGGCTCCTATTCTTTGCTAAAATATTATCTTTTCGTTCTATACGTATTTCAATATTTTTCGTTTCATACTGAATTGGGTCAATAAAGAAGTGAATATTTTTCAATGAAAAGGAAATTTTCTATCGTATGCAATCATTTGTTAATTGTCATATCATAAGTCATATTATAACATAACTTGATGCTTTCGAATTTGTCTGATGCTCATTGGCTGAACGCAAATATTGAGCTGAAGAATTTTATCGCAGTATCAAATAATGAATGCATAGAATAGAAGATATCGTATCATATGATAAAACTATAGCGTGCCCATTGATTGAATTTATGCTAAGTCTTACTTTACTATTCATTCTATATTCGATATCCAACATGAAAATGTAACTGAAACAGCTTTTACTTCACCAATCTAACATGCACGAATTTCAGAGAAAAGATGACTCAAAGAAAGTTCACACTGCATATTTTGGAAAGGTGAGTATGTCATTAGTATGTAGTAGTCAGTAATCATTAAAATAGAGCTCTCCGATAAGACTGATTGAACAAGACATGAAGTACTATTTTTCTATTTAAAGCTGCACCAAGCTAACACGAGCTAGTATTCATACGGAAAACTTTGTGGTTAGTGTATGTGAATTGTGAATGTAACTGAAATTGGACGCACAAGTTTTTAAAACAATATGGCTCGTTCACTTTTAATATCTGTAATTTTAGCAGCAGTGGCTATAACCGTCAGCGTTGCGACCACCTCAGAGAGGCGTGGTAAGTCTATGAGAGTAAAAGTTCCTATATGATTCGGAGGAATCGTGAATAAAGTTTTTAAATTCTTATTTCTAGAACGACAACTTCGTGCTTTGCTTGGAGGAGGAGGAGGTGGGGGTGGTGGAGGCCAACCTGGGCAACCCGGAGGTCTCTTTGGAGGTACTGGTGGAGGAGGAGGTGAGTTAAAACAGTCGAAACTTTACCAACCTATTTCATACCATCGTAATTCCAACCAAGTAATCTCGTTTCTCAGGTGGAGGGTATTTCGGTGGTGCCGGTGGAGGAGCCGGCCAGCCTGGACTTCCCGGAGGAATGTATCTAGATGACGACTATTCAGACTTTACATTGGAAGACATGCTCCCAATCTTAACACACGCGACTAAAAGACCTGCATCTGCCATAGTCAAACCCAAGGTCAAACTCGGCCCCAAGTGCAAAGATGTCAGTGGAGTCAAAGATTTTGTAGAAGGCAAACACAAAAAGAAGGAATGGTTGACTTACCTCCTCAAGTTGGTAGATGACGGAAAGAAAGCATGTGCCGAAGATTTGTCTGAACAACTTTTGGATCAATAGGCTTCAAATCAACCTTATCTTTCTCATTACATACGAATACAATCATATTCAACCAAGTTTTCAATAAATCCTTTAGTCCAACATTTAAATGCCAACGACATAAAAATATTTAGCATATTAATTATAACAGTATACCAAAACCAGCAAAAAAGTTAGTCGGTCATAAAAATATCCTAAGCGAATTCATTGCATAAAAAAATGCTCCTTTCTCGTCTTCTGTATTGCGAACAACGACGAAATGAACAGGGGCGTCTTGCGAAAGGAGAATATTTCAGCGCTAAGCATATCTCTTATGTACATCCCTCCTCAATAATCGTGTCGTCTACAATTTGCATCCCTTTGCCCTTTGCTTTATCGGATATAGACGAGTTGTACAGAGTACAGAATATGTCAAGTCAAAACAAATGAGATGTTTTGTGCTCCGACAAAATTTTACTGAATTCTATCAGCATCTTTTTAGTGCAACTTTTCGGCCTTAATTTTAAGAGTGGGTTTAATAAGTTTACTGTTGACTACTCATTCACTCAACTGCCTTTTTTGTGTTTGATGAGGGAAAATCATGTCATTCCGTATGCAAACCGGTGGAAAAGGGGGTCGTCCAGGTCCGTTAACTCGTTCTCGAGTCAATCGAAGGGGAGGGGATGACACACCTGTAGTTGACATGGAGGACGAGCCAGAAGATAGTGAGTCGTCACCCTCTGAAGTCGACGAACCATCACCTCAGGAGATCGACTTAGTAGATGACGACTTTGACGAAGAGATTCTGATTGAATTTGATAATGGTGATAATGAAAATGATAGCGACGTTGAATTGTTGCTGAATACTGATGATGAGAGGGAGGAATCTTACGCAACGCCTGCTGGAGGTGAATCTGCTGCAACATCTAATCAACCCAATCATGTGGCGGCTTTGGCTAATGCGTCATTGGCTATAAGTCCTGCAAGGCTTCCAGTGTTATCTATTGCGGCACAGCATATGATAGAAAGAGCTGGAAACCACACTTCTCCTCAGACTGATTTTTCACGTTCCAGAGCAGGGACATCAAGACAATCGGACCCTGAGGTGGTAGCAGTTATTAATCGACCACGTTCACTTTGGTTGTCACGGGATGAAACTATAATACTGACTGATACCGTTCCAAACTCCGATGATGATGATGATGAAGTCGAACTCGTAGTTGCTGGTGAGCCTGCTCGTCCACCGTCTCCAGTTGCTGGTACAAGCCATTCATTTAGTGCAAACAGAAATCGACTTGGTGACATTCCACCTTCCGCAAACCATGAACCATCTGCTTTAGAGACTGCCGATGAAGAGAATGAAGACTTGGAAGATGAGGATGCTGAGGTGAATGGTCCACCTCAAAAGGTGGCTAAGCTTGGTATGTAAATTCTGGTTATATGTTTTTATAGGCAACATTTTTTTAAACTACAAGTATGACAAGTATGACTTACTTAATCCGTGATCTATTGGAATTTTTGTTTTTATAGATACAAGCGTTCGCTCTGAGGATGACGAGGGCTTCATTTGTTCGATTTGTTATGATAACTTTACAAACTCGGGGGAGCATAGAGTGTGTTGCTTAAAGTGTGGTCATGTATTTGGAAAAGAATGCATTGAAAAGTGGATTCAAACACAGAAACGATGTCCTCAGTGTAACTGTAAAGCTCTCAAACGTGACATTCGGATCCTTTACGTTAAAAATCTGAAAGTGATGGATACAGCAGAACTGGATAGAGTTAAAACAGATTTGCAAAATTCAAAAGAGGAAAGAAGTCGTGTAGATTTATCGTAAGTCTATTATATATAAATAAGTTTCCTATTTTAAATGTGTGAAACTAAGACTGCTACCAAATATAATATTTGAGATGTTCTTAATAATTGATTTACAGTAATGCGTACCTGCGAGCACAAGTTGATTGTAAAACTAAAGAAATATTACGTCTAGCTGAAGAAAACAAAAGGCTCAAGCTCGGCCGTTCATCAAATGAAACTCAGGAAGTTATTGATTTGGAACTTGGATCTGTGCGTACCGCTGAATCGTCTAATCAGCAAAACAATGCGTTCTCCTCACTTCGTATGCCCAAGATACAACTAGTGAAACATTTTGATATAAAGGAAGGTAATGCTCGTGTTGGAGCCTACAATGAATGGATGAACTTGCTTGTGGTGTCTCATGGTATTACCAGTGCTTTATATCCAAGTACGTATTTCAAGACAATCTTTAATTGTTCATTATTTCACAATTTTCACATTCCGGTACAGGCTAAAAGTAAAATGGTGTAATTTTTCATTATAGATGGGTGCTACGGTATTAAGAAGATTAATAGTTTAGATATGAAAGCATTCCAGTCTTTCCCAGTTCATCAGCGAGCCCTGCGAGATATGGCTTTCAGTCAAGGTCAAAACGACCTTCTTCTCACTGTCGGTTTGGATAAGAAAGCCGTCTTATTCAATTGCAACAGTAACTGCCCTGTACAAACCTTTACGACACAAACTCCACTTTGGTCATGTTGTTGGAATACCGTCAATCATAATATTTTCTACGTGGGAAGCGTGATGGGGAAGATTACTTCATATGACATTCGAGCTCCACAAGAACCACTTAGTACATTGGACATTCCTACTAATTGTAAGGATGCAGTGGCAAGGATCAAATTCGTTCCTCCAGCTTACCAGAATCAGTAATTTCATGCCAAAATAGTTAACTTGATCATTCTAATTGATTGGTGCGGTGTACATGAAGTAATGATTTTTTTAAAACTTTTCTAATAGAGCGTTCAATATGAGTGGGCTCTTGATCCAAAAGTTAAACTCAATGTGGTTTTGTGAAATGCTTGGTGGAGATGATTCGGATCCAAGATTTCACCAGCTACCCCTGGAAGGTCCATTTTTAAATGCAGATTTTGAGCCATCATCAAGGCATGTGTTAGTATCTTCCAGACCCAAAGTCAGTATGGGTTTGAAAGTCGGTGCCTCACATGTCGTTTGCTCTCTTGGCAAAGTTTATTCTGAATTAGAAGAGCGAGATGTGTTTTCCTGCGAAATCGTTCAAAGCATTACGGTATAAATCAACAGCTAGTAGTAAACTCATTATTTGTGAATTGAAACTTGACTGTTCACGCAATGTGTCTTTTATTTTATAGGGTGGCTTTCAGGAAGCCTCCATCTTATGCAGATCTGCTCTGGTCTCCCCACAACCTGGTCAAGTTTATGTAGCAGCTAATGGAGAAGGAATCCGTACAGTTCGCATTTGGGACGTTGCAAACATTGAACAAAAAGCTCTTGTTCGGCTCAACCAAGATGCGGCCCTGGATTTTGTTCCTGGAAAAGTAAACGAGATGAATTTCTTGGGTATTATCACTGATAAATCAGTTGATGTTTATGACATGAAGTGATGTAGGGTAGTTACGTATTATATAAAAGTGAGAATCTGTGTTGGCTTTGTTGTTTGCCTTACGAAAGTAGTAGTAACTGATTTTATACTTTTTTTAAAAAGTAATTGACGAGTCCGGCCGAATAATTGGTGTGAAATTTCGTTGCTCAATAGTAACAATTTTTTTGAAAAACTATAGTTTTAAAACAGAATGTAAAAAAGCAGAAAAGTAGTTGCCGAATTCATTGACACAGACAACATTCCTTATCTTTTGCCTAAATTTTCTTAATCTATTTAATTGAAAAATGAAGATAGACACAAGTAAGTGCCTAAAACTTTACCAACTTTGCCGAAGAGGGAACCTTTTTTGCCTCGCTCAATTTTTTGGAAAATAGGCATTTATTTTAAAATTGAGTAACTTTAATCTCAGGAAAATTACGTTGGAAGTCCCCAAAAAAAAATTTAAGCACGGACACAAGTGTCAATCTGATGACTGAACCGAATTCAGCATGCATATTCCCCTAAATAATCATTTTCTCAACTCAAGTCGGATGACCTTTTTATGTTTGCGTGCGCACATCTTTTAAAAACGGTCACCGATTTGGTTAAAAAGTATTCCCTGGAGTTGTTTTAGTGCAAATACTCCTTTTTACTACAGATTTGGTGCGAATTGAGATTATTAAACGGAACGTAGCAACCTCAGACATCTGAGCTAGACGGACACTTCGTAGCGAAAAATTCATTCTTAAAATTACTAAAGGCTACTTCAAAATATTTTTTAAATTTTCCTCACACCAATTATTTCGCCGGATCGTCAATTGTAAACACAAAATGTGATGACCACATCTATATACAGCTATAAACAAAAGTTTTGATTATTATTATAAATTGCATAAATTACTATTTTGAGAATTCTGTCTGACTAAACATATTATAAATACAAACAAACAGTAATGTACTACCAGCTTTACATAATATTAGATATCATAATGTCATTAAGAATTGACTCATGAGATCGTGCAACTTTGTTGATCCCTGTTTCAAAGGCTATACTCCACCAACTAACTTTAATTTGATATCAACTGTTTTTGCCCATAGTAATCAACTCAGCTTTCAATAAAGTATATTGTCAGTTTGGACTATCGAATCGAATCGATATACATAATTATATTAAATTTTTTGTGTGTAAGTAATTAAATTGAATTTATGCGTTATTATACAATTACAAGCATGTTCGACATTTGAATTATTGATGATTTCATTATTAAATTCACTCATGGCTTCTGATAACTTCTGTCTGTATTCATCATATTATACGCTAGTAATATCCTTTACGTCTAAACAGAAATCTCCAATATACACTTGCTATTGAGTAATATGCCCGGTTCCGCACGTAAGAACGACTTTATAATACGTGCATGCATCACTCAAGACAAGAAATGAAATACCCTTCTTTCCACAGCGGAATCGGATAACTAAAAAAGTACATGAAAGATCATTTCATCATCTGTTTCTTCTGTATTTGTGTTCTACTGGTGACGTGAAACTGTTTGGTAAGTTATGATATTAATTTAGTTTTCTAAAATATAAAATGTTGTACACTTTTGTAATCTAAGAATTTTAAGGCAAAGCTTTATTTTAATCGCAATTTTTGTCGATAGTGCTTGTTACAAGATTGTCAGTGTTTTTAATATTCAGTTTTGTCAGCAGCTGAACCATATCGAAGCAGTTGGTGTTGGTATTACTTTCTAAAAATAGAACTATCTTCATATCCTTCGTTTAGAGCTGGAGTGCATTTTTCAAACTAATCTAATTCTACTTGGTTTCAGAACACAGGAAGAGAACGTGAATCCGATACTGATCGACTGAGAACGAGGGAGAGGTGTATATTTTCAATACTTGGAATCTACAATCAGAAAGTTTGGAAGGAAGATTTAGCAGTTTTCATTTGCTGTTTTGAACAAAAGCTTACTTGTCACCATGTACCACCTACGCCCGGTTGCTGGTGTGCCGGAAAAGATTGACTTGCCGACGTGCATGTACCATATCAAACCAATGAATGGGATTCAAACGACGAGGTGAATGAAAATTAGTTGTCAAATATCTATATTCATTCCATGTGTTGAATCTAGTATAACTAGAAGTTTGGTATAATTGTTTTTAGTCTTCCTAACGGTCTTGCACCTGTGAAAAGAGTGAAAATGGATCCACAATTTGAAGCTATTGAGGAGCGACAGCTCCAAGTGATTGCTAGGCTTCGTCAGTTGCGTGATACTGTAAATGATATGATTGTCAAGAGTGGAGCAAAGGAAGGTCAAGGAAAGGTGTCAAAACAGGCTCCAGTCAATACTGCTTCAAAGGCCAGCACTTGCTTGAGTAGCGCTAGACCTTCCACTTGCGTTTCAAGCGTCTTACTAGATGCCACTTTGCCAAGTGTGAGTTTTTTTTGGAGTAATAAGATAAGTTATGCCATACTGCTTCTTTTTAATGTTTGAAAAGTTCATCTGTGTTCTTTTGACAGGAAGTTGTAATTGAAGCAAACCCTTCTCGACCACCATTATCCCTCGTCTTCTTTATGAGTCTGAATCCGCAATTAAGAACATTGACCCATGTACATTCATCTTACAGTAAAAATGTTGACGGGAAACTAAACTCTTTGTTTACGCGAGACACTTCGGGATCGACAATTCGTGTCATTTGGAAGGATGTCAATGGTAATGAAATGAAACTCGTTTTGATAAAAAGTTTGTACAAATCTCATCATTTATTAATATTTCTGGTAGCTGACTAAGAATGTGTATATTGTACTAAAATAGGGACACGATTGACACCTCTGGCGCTGGGAAGTCTGGGTGCAGAGGGGGAAGCAAACGTTGCGAGATTCCTTTCTCGTGTTCTTGCTAAACCGGACAGCGTTTTGAACTACGATGCTCTCACTCCGGAAGATCTTGTTTTAGTGGACGGTGTATTGGAGTCAAGTGAATTGGTAGACACAGCTCCTGATCATTTCCTCAATTCTCTTCAAGCCTACTTGCAGCGAAGGGGAAGTAGTGGTGGAGTTTCCAACAGAACTATTGCAGATTATGTCGGATATTCTACACTCCGCTATTTGACCAAGCAGAAGTCTCAGCAATCATTACAAAAGTCCCTAATTGACTGGATGAACAGTTTAACTAATGAGGTGCCCGCTCTATGTTGAATTGATAATAAAATGTCGATTTGTTGACTCGTTTGAAATCTTTGTCTTGTATGAAGTTTGTATTTTATTTAATGGGGCAGATCTAAGCGCTGGTGTGTAACAGATAGAGTAGGTGTTTTTCCTTCCAGCATCTGAAATAAATATTGAATTCGTGCTTTAAAACGAACAAATTATTGTTTTTAGCTAACGAAGTTTTTTATGTCACCGTTACCTTTCGATAGTCAATCATGAGTTCTTTGAACTTGCAAAAATCCGTCAATGTAAACAGGAGTGTCTGTAAAAATGCCAATTCCGTGACAAAATATTGGAACAGTATTCCAAAATTGCTTGTAACCAGTTAAGTCATATTGTCACAAACCTCAATTTCACATGTCATATGAAAATGATGTGCAGGGGTCTGGTGGTTTGTTTCCTCAGAGCAGTCTTCATTCCTGTATATATGTATATAAAGCAATTTATAGCGTCAGTTACCAGAACTATTAGGATTAGGACACACAGGATTAGACGCGTTGTTAACTTACACCATCAGGGCACCGCTGTTAATACTGCTACTATTCGACTGTTGCTGCTCCTCAAGCGTGCCATACCATCGTTCAATGAAATTTGAAAATGAGAAATCATTCCCCAGATGCCTCTTTACATGAGTCTCAATCAAGTGTGCCATCTCCTTGGAATAATTTTGAAAGATCATAAACTGCTCATGTGTGCTTTCCGAGTTCTCATCCCCCTCAAAATCTTTCCAGTATTTACTCAGGTAGAAACTCTGAAGTGCTTGAAATTCTGAGCCCACTGCCACATCTTCAATCGCTCCAACCACCGTATCAAAACTTTGATAAGTCTCCGTGGAAGAATGACTGGGATGACCCTCGTCATCCACGTTCACTGGGGTTGTGGCTATCGGACATGCAGGGTCATCCTCATCCCCTTCGTCTATTGAGATGGATACTGCAGGCGTGGAGAAAGGACCAGCAGTGGATCCCTCTAGATAGATAAATTGAAATCCAATTTTATTTCCCGTTACAAGAAATCATATCTTGCTTAAAAAATTTACGAGAAAACACCTTGAATGATAAATGTTGTACTTCCTCTTCTTTCAGATTGCTCCATGATTGATTTTGTCACAAAAATTTAGACACGCTTTAACTTCCAACCTCTAGAGTAAAAACCATTTACACAAAAACTATTGATCCTTCCCTTTCACTTGTCAATTATTGAGTTCTGCGTAAAGGAGACGTGGAGGTGAAGTGAAAGTTTTTCTTTTGATGGAATATATTTTTGTTTGTTCTGCCCTGCTCTGCTCTCATTTAGTAAGGAAAGGAATGTAATGTCACAAAACAATAAAATCTTTTAAGCTTTTTATGGCATTCCAACCAACCTTGACTACCTGGTTCTGGTCCTATTGTTCCTCACGACTCGAAACTTTCAAATGCCCAAGCCAACCCAAGCGGTTGATGACGACGATGGCAGTAATGTGGCAATAAATAAAGTGTAGGTTTATTTATGTGTCTTTATTGATGGGAATTTGGAGGGCAACTATAGTACTGGAGAAAGTAAGGAAGAAGGAGAGACCTCAGTTTTCTGTCTCGCCAAATCGCCCAGAAACAACATTGAGCATAGGAACACGGAACACGACAAAAAGCTCGTGCTCTAATCATTGTTATTATTGCTGTTCAATACAGAGAGAAAACCCCTGTTCCCATCGAATTTTTTTGGTTGCATGATGTGATGATGACTACAGGCTTTTGCCACCTTGAGCTTATCTACACAAAAAGTCGTTTATTTACGTGACATGAGTATGACTAGTACACATGCATACAACATGGTGGGTCGCTTGGCAGTTGAGAATGAATGGACTGCACAAAAACAGATATTAGCTTTTCGTTTCTCTTTCTCTCGTTCTTTTCTATCCATTCTCATTACACTGAAAAAATAATCATTATATTGGTTTTGGTCAGCACTTTTAGCTTACAAACATATACACACATAAACATGGTTGCATGTGAGAAGGGGAAAGAAAAATCGAAGAGAGAAAGAACCCATTTCGTTCACGAACCCGGCTTCGCTTTAGCAGGAAATGAAGGACTGGAGTGGTGGATTGACTCACTCCATACTCTGTCTGTCTATACCAATAATACCCATGTACATATATACTTATGGACCCAAATGAAAATGGATAATGACAAAGGAAAACGAGACGAAAATTGCTATCCCCGTGCAAGCTAAATGCTGTGTACGGAAGAGCACCGAAAAACAGGTAAATACACATAGATTACATACCTAGTTTCTTTTTGCACTTGCACAAGCTACCACCAACCAAACAAACATTAATTTCCCCACTTAAACAACAAACATGAGCATTAATCAGAACTAAAGACTTTTTTCCACATCATCAACTTATACCTACTATTACATATTATATAGATTATAATTAGAAATGCGGTGGAAAACGGGAAGAAATGAAAAGTGACTTACAATGCATCATAAACGCCTGTCTTTAAATTTTACATCTTTCGTGAACTACGCTTTATCATCATACCTGACTTTTACCTCAGCTCAGAACCATGGAAAGCAATTGATCCGTTTATTACCTATGTACTTTTATTGACGTTTCCTCCTCCTTCCCATTTGCGTCGGTTACACTCTTGTAAAGTGACAAGTCACTGACACTGTCTTGGGAAATGACGTTAGTGTTTCGTTTTTTTTATTCATTCATGGACGACTGAATCAACTTTTTATATGCTCGCGTTCCTGTTGTTTCTGCATGCACGACATCATAAGCTAGTTCTATAGGTAGACAGGCATATAGTATATACATATACGCTTTTACCTTGACAGGACATTAGTACAGCTTCGTATTAATAATTTTTTTATCCTCTTACATTAAATTCACTATGATGGGCTGAACCCCACTTGACATGACTACTTAGGTAAAGTTCAGAGGAATTTAGTTACTGCCTAGCCAATTTACAATTGATTTAGCTGCTGTGCGTGATCAACATTAATACTTTGGAGAAGGAAACCCATGAACAAAATGGCACATTATAGAATGCCTAGTAAACAGTTATGGAGGAATTTTGTGGAGGAATTGGAATGTAGTTAGTACACAATTACTTTTTGAACTCCATTTCCAAGCCTAAGAAGTGGAAAACAAAGTCTGTCTCTGCAAGACATCCAGGTAAAACCGAATTTTCAGAATGCCCCGTGTAGTACATATATACAAGCATTCTACTCGTTATTTCGTCCTTGTTCTCGTCCTATTATTCAAATAAAACTTTAGGATATTGATCCCATTAACAGAATGAATAGAGACATAATAATTTACTAACGACATTGCTTTTCAGACAGTCAGTACCAGGAAGACTTCTCTCCATTCTTTCTCACGGTTTAAGTACAAAGTGAAGACGACACGGTTTGTCTCATGCAGTTAATAATGTATCCTGCCCAAAATTTTGGGGTATCATGAGATAGCATCGAAGTAAAATGTTCGCCTATTGACAATTGGTAAAATTCAATTTATGCAGTAAACTCATAAATGATTAACTAACAACAATATATAAACTGAAACTGAAACAACGGAAATGAATAGCTAAATCCTAGATTTACCTACTGCGTAGCTTATGCTTTTGTATGTTTCTGAATAAAATGGAGAAATCAATAGTCCTCAAAATCAGAAACATGATTATGATTGATACGATTTGCAAAAAAAAGGTTGTTAGCTGACAGGTACCGGAAATTGAAGGAAATTGCAAGTTCTTGTCCCCACCACACCTTAAGTTACTTGAACTTGGTTGGGCAAAAGGCACACGATGACTAACTGACCTTGGGCTTGATGGCTGCTTTATGGCAACAACGACGGAACGAACGTCCTTGGATTTTTGGAGGTCGATTTAGGATTTATTTAAGATAAAATAAGGAAATGAACATTGAACGTGATCGTAGGAACCTACCGTATGATCAAGTAAAAGAAATATCTGAGAAACCAGGAACCTACATTAATTATATCATAAAATAAGTTGTACTATTGATGACTGACTGTTTTAAACTAAAATTTTCAATTTACATAAGTTTATCGAGACCGGATATTGATGGTAACTCCATCGGTATGTCATTTTCACTTCTATCTTGATGTTTGATTACAAACACGAAAGGTTTGTATGACTGCATTTTGCATATCTACATCTTTCTTATAAAATGAATCCATCCGCACCGCACATCCCAGTCCGTCCAAGAAATTTGCATCACCTGTACTGTATTTACTTTACCAAAACACACTTTTAGAGGTCAATGCACTTTCATTTTTTGTACTCTACCGTATTCCATCGCCCGGATTTTCTTTGTTCAAAGGTTTGGTTGGTTGGTTTTCTGTGGAAAATGGTTAAAATGCATTTGGATTGTAGTTGGCGTTTTGTTTACATTTTGAGAAAACAGTTTTCTCGACTTCCGAGATTTGGATCTTTCGGATACTTGGATTGCGAAGAAGGGGAAAGTTGGTTACACTATTCACAGTGATTAAGTGTAGAGTTAAATAGGAATTGTCACTTTAGGCTTGTCAGTACTGACAGGATGGCACGGTGTTTACCCAAGTTTGCGATGACCAACAACAACATTAAAATCCAACCCATTGATGAGTCCATGATGACGAGGCACAGCTTGAATAACCTTGCTGAGCGGAGGAGTTCGACGTGGTCCAAGTTGGAATTAGATACTGTAGAGACGCGAGTAGAGTATGTAGCAAAAAAATTGGAAGACCCAAGGTGGGAGGGGTTTCATGACATTGTGTTCCACGTGGGAAGTGAAGTGATAACGCCGATAAAGTCATCCAAGTTGCTGTTATCAATCAGTCTTCCGTATTTCGAAAAACTGTTTGCCACGAGTGGGAAGAGTTCCATTAAGGATGATGAGGAGCTGGAGGAAGAAAGAATGGAAGTTGGGGAGGAGAGGGCTGCTGAGTTTAAACCGGAAATTGTAGTTTTTCGGGATTTTGAACCTGACCCGTTTAAGGCAGTTTTACAGGTGAGATGAATTCGCATATTTTTGTAATTAAATTAGGCTAATAATAGCATAGCATAATAATAATGGTTTATTCATCCTTTCCAGAGCTTGGTTGGGGGTAAACGTCTGGATCTTGCAGATAAAGATTTCGACTATATTTTTGAAGTCGTGAAAATTGGACAGCACATCAACTATTTGGATATAATCAAGCAGTGTAATGTCGCCTTGGGTCCTTTTGCCACCATGGAAGGAGCTTGTAAAATGATAAATCGTGTCTTTTGCGACCCTAAAGCACAAGAGAAGGAGTTGAGTATGTGCCGCTCGTATGTTCAAAGGTCTGTTTTACGTTTATTTGGTTTTAAATACTTTTTTTATTTGTTGTTAGAATCATTAAATAAGGTTTCGTTTGTTTTCTGTCGGTTCGTTTTTATCATATATAGGTTTCAGGAGAAATTGATAAGAAGTAAAGCCTTTTTGAATCTGTCGCAACAAGCCGTCCTCGAAATTCTTAAGACTGATCTGCAAAAAATTGAGGAAATTGATATATTTAACGCAGTTATAAGGTAAATTACCTATATCAATGCATCTTCTCCCACTAATTAATTATTGCAATCCTCTTTATTTTAACGTTTTAGGTGGGCAAAGTTCAACATTGATCAGAAAGGAGAAGTAACTATTGAAGACGGAGTGAAGTTAAGGAAGGCTTTGGGCGACATCCTGTATGAAATTCGTTTTACATGCATGTCTCCAGAACAGATCGTTGAGCTGGCCAAATCAACCAATGTGTTGAATTCTTCGGAAGTTGTCAACTTTATAATGTTCATCAATGGTTGCAACGGCATTAGGCCGTCTGTAGGCCAGTTCAAGACGGAGCCAAGGAGCGGAGATAATTAATATAAGATAAGAAATTAAAAATTGTAGCACGTCATTGTCTAATAGGAACTATACGCTTTATAGTAGTTTTAACTTGTTCACTGTTTTCGGACCATCCGAACATTCAGAACTACTACTGACAGGAGATGGTTTTATCTCAATGAAGCGAAATTAACGAGCAAACAAAATATAATACGTAGTTAAAGGAAATAGAGAACACGATAATTGCATGCATAGCTGTAAGCACGCTTTGAAAGATTTGTATATGAGATTATTTTTTACGCTCTCTGCTTATGAGTAGAGACAAAGCTTTATATGATTAGTATGACAGTAAAATTGAAACCGGAAATTTCATTGATGTTTTTTATTATTGTATTTATTCGCTCACCGTTGGCTGTCTCGGACGGAGGAAAGGAAAAGGGCATACTAAAACCGGTAATTAGCATCTAACGCGAAAAATGAATACATGGGAACTTTTTTCTGTTGTTATCAACTATTTATATCACTGGTGATTTTACTCTCGATAGTCTACTGCTTATGATCACTTGCACTTGTTTACTCGAAAAAATGAAGAATGATGTGTTTATACTCGTAGGCGTTATCATCAGTATATCTCACTGCTTGCAAGCACTCAACTGTCGTGGGAAAATCCTTTCCTTTAACAAAAAGTATTAAAGTATGAACTGAAGTAGGCAGACACTAAGGTGGGCATTAGCTGTAGATACGGTGAGACGCTGGCTATTTAAAGCAATAAAACGCACACACATGACGCTATTTTGATAATATGAAAGGGGATATGATGACCCAGAGACACGATGATCTACTGGCCGACTCTAATCCACTTTCATTCCATCCGCTGTGATATGCGGTTTCAGTTATTCTTTGCAATTTATGGGAGTGTAATTGATACTTCTATTCTATTGTTGGTTCTCGGTGCATTTTTTAAATATCACTACAACAATCGTAGTGTAGTGTCTATTTTCAGTTTCATTGAAAAGTGGAGCTTTTGTTGGGAATCGCGATCAACGAACAGATTTGATTTCGTTTTCATTTCGCTTTTCATAACGGTTGTAGGGACACATAATGAAGCTTTGCTCACCGTTCCATTCTGAATTCGGTAGCTTCTGAGAAGGACATTTAATAGATCTGTATGAGTTTAAAATAATGTAGTTCCAGTATTTTTGAATAATTTGGTGACAAAATAATGTGGGTCTGTTCGAGACACGTTTTAACCCAAGTTAGTTGAGTTGTTATTAGAGCTAGTGTTCTTTGAGACGACAAAACTGAGTAAATGGCGTGTTTCTCGAAAAGTGTATAAAGTGTCTAAATAGGAGTTTTTTGAGGCTTCGTTATGGATCTCATGGGTTTCAGATGCCAACATATTCGGCTAATATGGATACTTTTGGCAACTAGCTTACTTTGTTCTGTTGCGTACTCGTGGCGTATTTCCCGTAAGTAACTCTTGTTCCATGAATGGTTTGAATATGTGTGTCTACGGCCATCAACAAGTTTATGATGATTTTATTCATTTTCATTTTAGAAAAGTGTCCGCATGGACATTATTATAATGACGGATGTACAGCATGTTGGTGTGATATCAGAACAGGAATCACTAAATGTGAAAGATTGTTGCAGTGTGCTAAAAGAAATGGAAATGGTATGCAGAATAATGTTCATGAATTTTGTCAAATTATTTTACCCAAGGTCCCTATAGTTTGAATGATTTTCGCATCGCCTCTACTGTTTTAAAATCAGTATTTCCAATTGAAAATATACACACCATTTAATTTTTACGGCATTTTTACATATTCTTTAGCAAACTGTCCAAGAGGTAGGCACTATACGGACAACTGTGGAAATGAGTGCACATGCTACGACTCTACAGGAGCTGTGTTTTGCAATGAAAAACGTCGCTGTCCACCACCCACTGTATCACCTTCACCTACAGTGATATCATCCCTCAACAATAACGTATTTCTAAAAAGGGTAAACTCATAAATAGTTTTATGAAACGAGAATGAAATTCTATTGTAAGTAGTGGCAGTGCGTAAATTTTAATTTCCCATATTCTAGGATGGACTTCTTGCGGTGGATGAACCTCCAATGATAATGGAAAGCAGTACACCGAGACCGTTTTACAATACTTTCCCCAGCAGTACTCAATCCAGTATCTACGACAAAATTGCAATTTCGAGCACTCCGCATCCTCAGCTACGAATACCTGGCAGAAGCGAAGAACTTATTATAGAACCGGCAATTATAATTCGGAAGAAAGGTAGCAACAAAGCTTCTGTTATACGAAATCCTCATTCCGCTAGTTCTGTTACCCTCTCATCCTCCTCTCGTCATGACGCTCCGTCCATTTTTACTCCCACGCGAGGAACTTCAACAATTTACCTAAATGATAACAAGCCTCAAAATTCAAGGCCACCGGTAGGTCCGCTCCATTTGTATGAAAAGCAGTTAAAAACGATTATGGACATTAGAAGAGCCTATGCTCAACTCCTTAATTCAAAAGTGAATGTGAATCTACGTATGACTCCAAGTGGTCCACCCAACAATAATTTAGATTTTAATAGAGTTGCAGCTTCACAAGCCAATTCCAATCCATTTTCAATTGATCATCCACGTCGGTTTGACTCGGAATATGGGAATGCAACTGTGATTACGAATACAACTCCCTCGTCAAATTTCTTTAGTCCAAGTCAACAACCAGCTCCTTCATTACAGTCAACGCCTTTTTGGCAAAAGCCTGCACTAATCCGGAAGGAAATAAAGAATGTGCTAAAGCACTTTTCCCCAGTGCCTCCACTCAAGCAACTGGTGAATTATGTGACAACCTCAACAGAATCTTACCTTTCGCAGTTTCTCAAATTGGGGAATAGAAATAGACAAAATCTGGAGCAAAATACAAATTTCCCAATATTGGAAAGTACAACCAATCTTCCACAACCTTCAACAACCATATCCAATTTGTACGGTAATAACGGTATTGTAAACGGGAACAGTAATTCATGGCCTTACTCATTTCCAAGCTCATCTCCGGAGCCATATCATAATGTGAACCAATTCGCTCCACACAATAATATTCCCATTCACCAAGTTTACCAAAATCACAATTTTGCACAAATTTTTACAACTACCACAAGCACAACGACACCGTTGCCGCCAGTCCCTTATACACCTTATTCGAACAACTTGGAGCAACAGAGTAACAATATGCAGTACCATTCCTATTACCCTAACCAGTTTCAAAGGACTGTAAAACCAACAAGTTCATATAACCCTAACCATCCTCATTTCCCTTTTATGACTGATCTGATGCAAGAAATAGCTAGAGTTGACAATTTTCAATCGCCACCTCCGACTATCTCAACCTCTCGAAGTAGTCCTGATCTGACCGCTCTACCAACATTCTCAACTCCTGGACCACCATATGCAGAAGTTGATGTTGTGCAGCCATTATCATTCCTGCCACCTCCAAGACCAGAGCCAGCAACACCAACTCATCGCAGTTTTACTGTGCGACCTCCGCCCTCAAAATCACGCTATCCTCCGCGACCGACTATTCGTGTCAATATGGACAAGCCAATTTACATTCCAAATATTATGTTACCACCTCAGCCAAGGCCTTCTATTAGGAGAAACTTTGTGAGACCACCCTTTTATCAAATTCATCGTCAGTATGTAGTGCCCAAACCAAAGCAGTATAGACTGGTGTTGAAAGGTGGTTTGCGAGATGCCGCAGTTAGAGTGGATGATGTTGTGCCACGCTTTGTGAGTAAAATTGCACACGAATTCTTTAAAAAGCCAGAGATTTATGTGCCTAAAATCAGACCCGGTAAACCTTTGACACTTGAGAAGGTTGTGCTAAATCACAAAGAGCTAGTTCCAAAGGAAGTTGTGTTCCGTCAAGGAGCTCCACCTACAAAAATGAGGTTTACTCCGAATGCACAATGGACAATGAGAGAAGAGATGGCAAAAAATGGAATCATACTAAACGAGCCCATGTCACCAACTCGTGATTATGCAAACAATGATCACAACGTGATGGAAATGGACGCTCCTATGCACGCTATTCAAACTTTTGAAACACACACGAACATGGGAATGGGACATTATCCCGAACCTGCTCCTAGTAATTTTAATAATGCGGGTGCGCCTACCAGTATTAATGACCAGCTTAATCGAATTCGACAGCAAACCCAACAACAACAGTCTTCATTTTCTAATCAGAACATGTTTAATAATCAACAACAGCCGCAGAACCAACAACAGTCTTCATTTTCAAACCAAAACATTTTTATGAACCAACAGCAATCTTCATTTACAAACCAAAATACTCATCTTAATCTTAATCAACACCAGCAGTATCAACAACCTTCATATTCAAACCAAAATATTCGTTTGTCTCAGCAACTACATCCCCAATTTTCCATTCTCCTTCCGTCCCCATCATCTCCACCTCAGCTTCAACCACCCAGGATGTCAATTGATCAACAGCATCAGCAAGAGCTCCAACATCAGCTAAATTTACTCGCCCAACAACATGCAGTCAATGCAGCAGCAGCATCGGGCTCAACATTGGGCAACGGTTTTCAATTTGACCCTAATGAATTTGACGACTTTAAGCGTGACGATGTACAAGATGTGCTTCCGAAAGAGCTTCAGATTCCCGGCGTGCAACAAGTTATAGTTGATAAAGTAGTAGTTCATGATCCTATGGATCCGTCTGGCCCGATAATGTTCTCAACAACCACTGTGCAACCACCTCGTAACGGAAATAGCCAATTTTTTATGGGCACTAACCGTCGGGAAGGGAGTTTAGGATTGCAACCAAATCTCAACGGTGGACCAACTCCACCATCGGTGCTCATTCGACATCACGGAGCTCCGTCACCAAGTCCTGCATCATTAGCAACCCCAACTCAACAACCATCAGCATTTGGTAATAATAATTTTCTCGTAACGGTTATCAGCTCAACGCCAAATCCACTTGCGACTAGTCCGGCATCAGGAATCCTGCAATCTTCTCCCCAACTCCATGTCGAAACTAATTCTGGTGGTGGACAAAGTCTTGTCAGTCAAATTCAGGAATATCTTGCGAATCAAATGGATTTTGGGGCGACCCAGGATCAAGCTGGGTTGTATGGAATGATGTTTCAATCACGAAGTGGTGTTCCTGCTGACAGTCCTTCCGAAACTGAGACTCATGCTGAAGACGTATTTGAAGATCAAATAGCCACTGAAACTCATGTTGAAGACATATTTGAAGACCAACCAGCTACTAAAAGGTCTAGTGAGGAGGAGGTTGAAACTGATCATTTGGCTAACATTTTCTCCCAAGATTATCAACGTAAGCATGGGAAGAAAGCGCCGCAAGTGATTGTTATCAAAGTGCCATTAAATCATAGTGATGGTCCGTTCCCAAAAGTTGTGGAGAAGCGAGGTGGAGAAGAAGTGGAAATTGTAGGCGGAGCCTTACCCACAAATTATAAGAAGGAGAATGAAACCGTTTCTGATGAGGATGACGAGGAGATCATTATTGCTTCGACTGAAAACAGTATTGTTACATCCACTTCAAAATCAATTTCTTCCAGTGAAAGTAAAAGTGGAAGCAGAGAAGATGACGAAGGTGATAATCAAAGTTCCAGGTCGAAACGCCGGAGGAAGAAGAACAAGAAGCGAAAGCGTAGAAAGAAAGGAAGAAGAAATAGGAATAAAAGCTCAGAAGATGTCAATAAAGAAGAAAATTCTAAATCTGACAAAAGTAAGGAAACAAAAAGCAAAATGGGGGATACTGAAGAGATGAGAGCAGCAACAGCACCACCAAACCCACTGAAGCCGAAAACAAGTTCCAGGCGGAACTGGACTGGAAATCGAAACTAATGTCAAATATTTGTGAGCTGAATCCAAGCAGTCCCCTTTGTCTCACTTACCGAAGCATCTGCCTGCTCATGACTTCAGAAGATTAAGCTTAAGAGAAGTAAGAATTGCCATAATTGTTACTCACTAATCAGTCTTAATATCTTTTGTCAGTAATTTGACATTAGTGTTAAGCCTAATGAGTTTGTATATTAGAAATATGCATAAATTATCCAACTCATATCATTCATAACGAATTAACTTGCCGAAAAATTTCAAAATTTAAATTTCATCCTTTATTATCACGCAATTCAATTCACGCCTCGGACAACCCAAACCTAATCATCTTTTTGAAAAGTTTCAAGAAGTTGCACGTACTGTTACGTTGGCTTACATCACAAACTTTTCAGCTGTTCTCTACATATCATATTAATTATGGGCTGATGTTTGAAATCATTATTATGTCTCTTTGGCATACTCAACTTATTGGGTAGCATTCACATAATCTGTTGTGAACTCGAAGCTCGAGGTCTTTGGCTTTTCCTCCTATATGTATGAGCAGTATATCAGGCTATATACCTGAATGAAAATAATGATCAGTGACATTATGTAATGAACATATTATATAACATGTTAACCGTATCCCCAGGCATCTTAACTGACTGCCTGCATTTACCAAAGTAAAAGTAGCTGATCTTGTATCCATATCCATACATGTTTAGTGATAGTGACCAAATCAAATGCATGAAATTATTATAGCCAATTTGATTGCGTGTTGGACACTTTTTTTGGGGGAGTTTAATATAGCAGAACACAACACTAACACGCTTTTAGAAAAAGTGCCTAGCCTGTGGTTTTCTTCCATCCTTAATATGCATTATTAGATTGATTCGGTACAGGGCCAAATGAGCTTCAAGATATAGAGTTCCTTTGAAAGGTGAAGGATGTGGATTTTGAATGTGTGTAAGTAAACGGACACACTCACACACACGCACCTTTTGTACGTGCGGACATAGACATGATTGATTAGATGCACTTACCTCACATAAGGTAAAGCGATAGCAGCGATGTGATCAGTTGATTGTGAACAACGAACTATCTTGACATTTCTGTAGTTCCCCTTGTACAAAATGCAAAAAAAGAGAGAGCTGCAGCCTGCAAAGCTAAATGTAACAAACACAAGGTCTGTTTTCAGCACCAGTTGCCTGTTTATGAAGATCAAGGAATCAGTGAAACAAGCACTTGTGCTAGTCCAATGCAGTTTGAATTTAGCATAATATGAACCGTATATATATGCATAATAATAATCAAATTGGGTAGGAGGTGGTTGACGTTGCTAGTTACAGAAAAATCACTGAGAGCCTTGCACGAGAGCAGTGTTTCCTTCGTTTGGGGTACGCATAATTAATGATATTATCATTTTTAGTAGTCTGCATCGGAAAAAATCGCTGCAATGTAAATACATTTTCAATTTTACAAGTCGTATATGAATAAAGTTTTATCATATCAGGTACATTTTAGGTAAGTCCTACTCATTAGCACAGCGGCATAGCAGGTTCCCTTTTATTACGGTGGCTTATCGTCAACAAAGACTGTAAAGTAACTGCCAACAAACTCTAGCAAAGACAGAAGCAAGTTGTTTTAAGCTTTTCTGAAAAAAAAATTTCGAACATAACTTTGTACCTCTTGCAAGCGCAAGCATGCTGCTAGCAGCTATCTATGTGTCTGCTCGTTTTTTGCAGAGACTTGTTACTTCACTTTGCAGCGAGCGATGCGACGTGACTTTGCAATAGCATTGAAACCACAAAAACTGACTGCTATCTGACTCTAGCACTTGCTCTGCTACAGTCAGCAGTAAATGCTACATATTCAGATATGTATATGAATGAATGTCTGTAAGTACTTAAATATGATTAGGATGGGATTTCTATAGTATGTATGTACCTAGGCTACTACTGACGACATGACAATTCATATGATTTTTCCCAGAGTGTGTATATGCAATACATGTTGACGTGTGTGTATACAAATAATATCCTTTTGCATCAGAGATATCCACATCATCAAACGAGAATTTGTTAAGACACGTAGCTTTAAGCTATGGTTTGTTTGATATTTCATTGTGTTTATTTCAGTTCTTGACAAATTTTTAAGAGTTAAATCAGCAGAACGAAAGTCTCTCCATATAAAAAAAAATTGGTGATAGTATTGGGTCACACGAGTTTGAATTGGTTTGGTTGTGATTAGGCAATATTGTTAAGGTACGCATATCTCATAATAAGAGGCTATAAGGTCTCATTTCACTAATACTTTTATACCGGTATTACGCTGACAAGTGATTTGATTTTTGTGCATATATATGAGTTGTTGCGAGACTTAAGGGGTGTTGTTTTTGCTTCTGTTTTTTAGGCATCCGTAACTGTAATAATACTCCAAACCTAGTCTTGAACCTATTGCTCAACCCATACGAGAACAATGGATTCCAGTAGAGTTGCAAAAGAGCCCAGTGAGGAGGACAAGAAGGACGAGCTAACCCCAGAAGAACAAGAGGAGGCTGACGTCGGGGCTGCTGTTGCAAAAGCTGGAATATTCGCGTTAATTGTGGGAATCTTTCTACGAATTCTAATGATTTTCCGTGGAAGGAAGAGCAAGTCAAAATAGGATATGCATTTTGTACTTAAATCAATTAACTATCCATTTGTTTGGGGAGCTTTAATCTATAGGGTTTCTTTGTAATAAGATATATATGTTATAGAGAGAGAGGGTATTGCACAATTTACTAATAGCTCAAGAAAAGGAACGTCAAAAGAAAAATAATGAGATTGAACTTCACATTGAAAATATTTAGATATACATACATAATCTTTACAATGAGTCATATGCTTAATGGCCATTCGTTGCGTGATCTACTTTGTTATTAGTTATTAGCATAGGTATGTACGTACTTAAAAGCTTATTAGATGTCAAATAAACTTAGCGTAGAATATAGCATACCAACCAACGCGCATGTGAGTGGTGTGATATGCGATCCCAACAATAAAAATGACACAAACAAAGCCAGTGACTTTTGCGGGTGGTGCTGTATAGTTTATAGAATAAATGATTGTTATCGTTATGTACGTGTGCAGCGTGAGACTGAGCGAATCGACTTGTCAAATGTAGTCGCGAATGATTGAGATTAATAAAGCAAAAACTTGTTGTGACTGAATTTAAAATAATTGCTTCAGAGTTTTTATTCAAACATTTTACACTAAATGTAGAGCATGTACATTAAAGGATGATGATGATATATTGGGAAATGGAAAGGTAAGGTAGGTAGGGTACGTTACATTAACATTATAAAGCTACACACATTTTATGTCTTTCACTGTTGATAACCTTGGTCCTTAAAAGCTAAGTATATTGCGGCTAATGTAATCACAACAACCCATATTCTCTGAAATTAGCATATTTAAACACGGAATGCTGCCTGTATAAACAAACAGTTAATATAATCTTTTATGTACAGAATATGTACATTGTACAAATATATATATTTATATATAGAGTTTTTAAAGAATATTTATATTTTCTGTGTGATCAACCATCAAGCTACTTGTTGATATTTGTGTTGATCATACTTAAGGAAAAATATATAATACAAAATCTTTGTAAGGATTAAAATGTCCCTTTTATAGCAATCTATGATTAGATAAGTACGCTAAAAGTTTGAGGATGAGCGATAGTTTTCACACTTGAAAACCAACTCTTCCAACTTTGTATCGAAAGCCTCGGCATCGTCTAACTTTCCTCCGAGCCAGTCGGGAAGGATCTCGGGAGAGACGTGGGAGTGAAGGGAATCCAAATCATAACCGTGCACAAGGAACTGGAGAAATAAGATTTTATCATTAATTAACCAGTTGGAACGCAAAAAATTTTCATGGAGAAAACCATTTCATATCATATTTGCTTACCCGACTCTTCAGCTTTTGTGAGAGGAACGGCTTGGCCATGGCAAAGAGAATATGGAAAAGGTATGAGTTGCGAATGACGTGAGCTGCCTTATACCTGGATGGAAAACTGTTCTGCTCGAAAGAATGGAAAGAAAAGCTGGTAAAGTTTACGATTGGTTCATATTTCATCATTTAAAGCGCTGGAAATGCACTTTTACTTACAACAAACATATTGCACGCCTTGCGAATCTGTCCAGGTGGGCAAATCCTCATGTGACTCAGTCCAAAACTCTCATAATCTCGGATTAAAACGAGTCCAGCTCGCTGCGTTTCCTCTGAATTGAGCATCTCCTCACAGTACAAAAGGAACACTTTGAGAATGTCATCCAAATCTGCTACTTCCGGGTCCCATTTATCTATTATAGAGAAAGCAAGATGCGGATCTGTTACAAAGACATTCTTTCATTCCTTCCCGGTCCCTCATGCATCCACATTTCTTGCACTTCCCCTTCACATCATCCTCCATGAAAATGCTTATAAAATTTTTACCAGTTCGGAACACAAACACTTGTCTGCCATAAGCATCACGATTTTTTAGAACACGAACCATCCCACTCTCATAAACATGGCGAACAGATGAAGGGCAAAAGTTGGCGAAGAACGTGGGATACTTCTCTCTTCGCACTGCCACATAGTTCTTGAGCTACATTCCAAATCCATATATAATTTTATTACTTAACAAACAAAGTATAAATCTTGTTATCCCACATTCTTCATTTTGAATTCGTTGTTTTGATTACAAACATTCTCCTTTATGAATTATACAACTATTTGCATATCTGTAATTAGTCTCTTACCGTGTCTAACGAAAGCTTTGCTCGACACTTCTTAGACCGGACAAATCTCAAAAGAAACTCATCCTTAAAGCAGCATCCTTTCAACGATTTCTCCTCTGTAAATTCAGAAAATACAAAACCTTCATTCAATTTTAGCCCCTTTCAAAGAAAAACGAAATGCGGATATCCGACTGTCTGATTGTCAGTATAAAAAAACATTCATTCGATTTCCTTCATTCATTCGTTGTTGAAAAAAAATTGTCGACTTTTGTACCCTGAGTAAACCATCATCATCATCATGATCATCATTAACGTTATCATTTATTGTTGTGCGCAAATTGAAGCCAAAATATTGTATGCCTAAAAAAGACGCATTTGCTACCACGCTAACTTTCAATGCAGCTCATTTAATCAGACAAACTTTACTTGCTAAGATATTCGTATTTATCATCATCATCATCATCATGATTCACACACAATAACAGAAGCAAAGTTGATTGAGGACTTTAATAAATGCATCATGCATCCCTTTTACGATGATGATGATGCTAACTGATGATATGGCTAATAGGTATACATCCCTACGTCTGTCTACTTATAAGTACACACACACACTCACCATTCGCATGTGAAAAACAAATCTTGTTTTGTGGGGAAATGAGAAAGTGATCTGAATTGAGAACAAGGAGAAGAGCAAAGAAGGAACCACATCCACTATTGACTATCATCTACATCCACTCCACCACTTCTCTTCTCTCTCTCTCTGTTTCCTCCCTCTCAAAATAAAAACAAAAAATATGATAAAAGGCCTTCATCATTTAACTACCATCAACCATGGTATATTGAATGATATGGTGCTTTATAATTTTAACAAATTTTCATGCAGAAAATGCAACAAAGTACAAACTCCTCTGAGATAACAATCTTGCATGCAATTGCAAATTGCAATGAGATTCCAACTGAAGAATTCATCCTTGTTCATATTTATGAAGAGAGAAAAACGAATTAATCAATTGGTTATTTAGTTTGTTATTGCTGAACATCCACAATAAGCTTCCATTATATTGTGCATTTTTATCATTGAAAAATTTATAGATGGTTGAAGGTGGACTGCAGCAAAAATATGTTATTGCAAAAGTTTTCGAAGGGAAGGAAGGGAGGATGTGTGAAAACCCGTTGTACTTAAAGTGAAGGAGCCTTCACAATGTGTGCATAACTGCGAGATTGCAGTTTATAATCCTCTCCCTTTCAATTCAACCATCATTGTAAGAAAGAAGTAGCGAAAAATTAGGAATCTTTCTGCATTCATGCATATCAAAGCTATTCACAATGTTTAGTATTGAAGTGAGTATTTCAAATGTTGAAACAAGTTAGCACATTATAATGACTTTGTAAAAAAAAGAGTCCGTGTGAGTCTATACACGGCTGAATAAATACATGCTTAATGGAGTGCCTAACTAGTAGAAAAAATACTAATTCTCTTCGTCAACCAACACAAGGATTACATACATAGGTGTCTCTACTTATATATACATATTGCAATATGATGTTGCCCATGAACCTTGCTGCCTTGATCTCACTAAAACAAAACTGATGTGATGGGGATGATGATGACGACAATGTGGACATATATAGTCCCTATATATCGTTGACCACTGCTAGACTTGAAATCTTGACTGGGACAAGGATATACATTTGGAGTGGAAAAATGAGATTTTTTTTCATCCTCTCCCTTTCTTTCGCTGAGTCGAGTCGAATCCTTTTGTCTCCTATATGCATATAGCGGACTCGTATATTTGCACCCCTTAGTAGCTTTCTGCGCTGCGTAGGCTCGGGGAAAAACATTATACGAAAATATTATACACCACATTTCACATCACATCTCATGATTATGATATGAAATGATGTTGATGATGATGATGTTGTTTTATGTCGACAGTCGTAAATCAATTTAATATAGTTTTTTATCTGCCTCACAGAGGGAGAATGGGAGTAAAATAGTTAATTTTGTCAAAATATGAATCGGATGTTGTTGATATTAAAATTTTACCTCGAACCATCTCCTTCAGCTTGACAAGGCATTCTGCTTCTTTGTTGTTCATTGAAGGGAGCTGTTGTTGCAGTTGTTGTTTACAAGCTAACTGGTGCTCCTTGAGACTTTGATGGCAATTTGATTTTTCTGGTGACTCCATGATTAGATCACTACCCATCCTGATGAACAAAGGAGTGCTTGAACTTTAAAAGAGGGTTCCTTTCTCGCACAAAATAATAAATTTCCAACAAACACGCACACACAACACTAAAGATTTTCTGATTCCGACACGGATAAATTATATTTTTTTAATCTTTTCTTTTGTGTTGTAATTTTTTGCAATAAAAAACTATATTCCACTTTTTCACCCTCCACCACTCCGCTCAAGGGATGGATAATCACTGACGTAATGTCGTTTGGAAATTCCAATCAAGATCTCCAAGTCGTCTATATATTGGCAAATTTTTTTAGGCCAGTAGTATCACCAGAAGAGGAGAATGAGGTTCATCCCTGTTCAGTTTGCACTTGCGAACTTGGACAATCAATTCGGATTCCCACCAGCAATACCAAACCAATAACATATATGAAGGCAAGAGACTTTTTTCTACAGATCACTTTTCATATAGGCAGATACACAAGACGAGATTTAATGCTAAATCGCAATCACAATCACATCATGATCATCACCGTTCTTCAGTAGCTGAGAATATGTGTGTGTGTGTTTGTGTCTCACTCTTCTAGAGCTGCTCTATTCCTTCACCTGCATCTAATAAAAATATACTACTTTAGCACTTCAATCAAATCCACACAGCCGTAAACGTGTGAGGGGATCCCCATATATCCGCCAAAATAAAAATCATTTATCAGTCACTCACTAAACTGAGTTAGTAGTGAAAAACATGCTGAGATATGCATAGACTTTTTAAAAAGATGCGTTTTATTATGAGATGCAGGCAGGTATGATATGGTGATGCTAATAAAATGACTATGAATGGTATATTTCGAGTATATAGCTCAACAACTGCAAAGAGCAACCCTCCTCCTCAGTCAGATACTGAGACGCTGGTGTCCTTCTCTTTAAAGAAAAAGGAATTGTATATCGTTGCAAATGCAATTCAAACCACTCTATATCCCTTTTTTGCACAGTGTATGTATGTGTGGCTTTTCCTTGCCATTGTTTGCTAAATGTACACACAAAACACAACTAACTTACCTAACATACAAAATCATTATCATTTTCGTTAGTGTTGGCAAAGGAAAGAGAAATTGATGTCAGTGAAGCATGATGATCACTACCAAACCACCACCAACTTCATATGTGTTACTGCTGATGACTATTATGTGCGGTTGCTCGAATGTATTTCTCAGTAAGGTAAAGGTTCCTTCGTATTCATGAGTTGGAGTACTTAAAAAATACGGTGGTATGCTAAAGTACTTACACTACGGTATATATTTATGTAGTTCGGATCGAGGGAACCACTGTGATCCTAAAATTGAAGGGGGTATATACACAAAAGGTATGCTAATCCTCGTTGCTATTTCAAATCTGAGACAGCCAAGTATACTGTTAGTCGGAAAAAACTATACCAAAACCAAAGTCAGTATTGGTACGGTACAAACTCAAAATAGAGTTTGAAGTGGATGACGCTGACTCATATTCGAAATGATGATTGAAACATCTGCTCTTTCGTTGAAAGAAAAGTAACTGTGAATTCAGACAAGCTGGGCCAAACCAAGATGATGCGCTGTAAAGCTAGTGTATTTCGAAATCGTGTACATTTTCAAGTTATTTAATAATGGGCTATATTACAAACAATGCAATTTTAAGGATGTGAGGAGCTACAAAAGGATATGCATGGGGATGTGATGAAATGGTATCTACGAGGATGTGAGGTTATATTATGAGTATTCTCTTGAGGAATGGGAAAATACCATCGCCTGGTCTAATGCTACCTACAGTTTACACTAACCAAATCCGAATCCTTGTAAAGTTTTAAAGAATACAGCGATGATGATGATAATGACTGTTTCAAAGTTGAGCAAACTTTAGTCTAAGAAAATATAAGTGTAGCAGTAATGATGATGAGATGAGATATTGTGCGCATGCCTGCATTAATTTTTTGAACACGTATTATATGATGAAGATAAGCTCTTATGAAAAATGTAATTTTAATGAAAAGCTCAACCTCAGCATAATTCACGTATTAATAATGACGAGTATTGTTACAGTTTGGGGAATTCTGGGGAAAATTACAACGAGGTGGGTAATAGCCTTGCGTTTGGGTGATTCCTACAATGATGATGATATGATGAGCCATCATTAAAAGGCTATTGCATGCTAGTAAAACTTAATTTGCGTTGAAATTTCGTTTCCTACTGCAGTCCTTTTTGTCCGCAGAGCAATATTTATAGAGTGGGGATTCACGCTCAAGACAAAAGACGTATTTTGTGTTTAGTTTGTTTATTAAGTGTGTATGCATGCTACACGCGTCGCAAACCGTTGCTAATAATAACTTTGCGAACACAAAAGGACGATGACAATGCCGAACTGAATGGTGTTGATGGATATGATGTGCAAATATGGAAGAGAGTGCTCCACTGCAGTGACATTGTTTCTTGGGATGACGAGGTAACTTTTATACACACCATAACATCGGGTATAAATATAGCTTAAGAGTTAAATTCTAGTTTTGAGATGCACACTCATCGTTGTTGTTGAAAGCAGAATGGTATTGGGACTTCTGTTTTTAAGAAGCCGAACAAGGAACCATTTTTCAAGATCAAGGTAATAAAAAAGTATGCTTGTAGAGTAAACAAAAGTGTAACGTGCAGTATAACAAAGTAGATTTTTTGTTTAAAAGAAGCAGAAGGCAGAAGGGAGGCACTGGATGGATGGGTGATGCACATTGCACAGCAATAAATAAATTCTAATCATGAATTATAAATTGAGTACAAGCTCATTATCACGCTTATTCACGAGGGTATAATAATTAAAGTAAGACAACATACTCTTTTTTGAATGTATATTATAGGGTTGTGTGTTAAAAGTAAAATGTACAGATTTTTTACAGTCATGATGGTATTAGACGGTGACGGAAAAGCCAATTAATACTTCCTCGTTGTTGTACAACACAATTTTTTGTGGTTAATGTAAGCTCTATGTAAGATTTGTAGGTGTCTAAAGAAATATTTCGGCGATTTGAATATTTAATACCGCATTAGGTTCGTCATTCTTTGGTTCATGTATCATACCTCACAAACAATCATTGTTGTAGTAAGCTTCTGAAGAACCAGTTAAAGTAAATGAATTTTGCTGAATGATTAGTATATTTGATCATAATTATTTTGCACATTCAAGCTGACTCATCCAGAATCCTGGAGCAAGCTCGTCAACAAAATATCTAAAACTCCAGGACGTTCTTTTACAAATTACCCCAAAATGGCTACACTGGTTGAGATTACGAAGTTGATTTGATTACATAAAATATTACTTAACCACATCCACTTTTGAACACGCAATGTAATTCTTAATGGAGATATGTAGTTCCCACGAAGTTACCGCAATTTTTAAATCCAAACGCCAGACTTTGATTAAACCAACAATCGTTTTAAATACAAAATCTCAATTACAAACCACAGTATATAGCATCATTTTCCTAATGTTTCGTTGTTAAATGTCGAATGTGTTCTGTGCAGTTTTATAGCTTCGGAAAGACTTGTTACTAGCGAGTTACTTGTTTTGCATGTGAACTGAGAAGTTCTCCATTTACGCCCAACATAATGTTTTAAAGTTAGTAGATACTACTACGACTGGATAGGTCTCGATGTACAACGTAAAACTTTTGTTTCAACCTATGTGGACTTGGATATACTTTTTTTTGCTATGCATTGATTAAGTTTAAATTACAAGCAATACTTTGAGTAATTGAGCATATTATATATCTAACCAGCAACTAGCGGCATACACACATTGAAAATCTCAGCCACTCCAAGTTGTTTTCGTAATAAAAATTTTTTTGGCACTGCCACCATCGCCACAAATTATGTTTTGTAGGTTCCTGGAGCGAACGCTGTCCTCGTCATATAAAAACGAGCATTATCATCTTTTTCGGCAAGAGATTGCAATTTGACAGTTATCTTACATAAATTGTCAAAAAATTCCGTGACTAACCAAGTTGCATAACAAATCAAAAAGCGTAATATAGCATATAACGAAAAAAAGGTTTTGATCTTTGTGATCTTGAAAACAATTTGATTACCAATGCCAATTTTGGGAATCCTTGAGGTAGAGATGTTTACAAACATATTTCATGTCGTGTGTGAGTGAATGAAGGTCCGGCATATTCTTTGATAATTTGTTTACGAGTTCAGGCGAGTTCCTTGTTTTGTGGAATTTAATTTTTGGTAATAAGATGCACGTGGTATTGTAACTTGTAACAATAAACCCCGTCAACAAAATCTTCCAGCCTTTATGTTCTGCCTTGCATCTTTATTATGCAATTATTGGGCATCAATGCACAAAAAGCACAAACAAAGTAATTAATTTCAATCATTGGTCCAAGAAAAGGCCTTTCCGTCAAGTCAAACTCCTAAACTGTATACAATTTTATTATAAATGAGTCATCCTTATATTCTCGTATTGCAAGCATGGGCAATGGACTGTTAATGCAGCAGGAAGCTATTCATATCCGTTCTTGTTCGCATTGAAACTTGCACTTAAGGAGTCAACAAACAATTTAAAGGTCACAACCTTAGCAGGAAGGTGGACCACTTACAAATACCATTAATATGACTATAAAGAGTTTGCAAAACAACAAATTTCATGTGTCCATGATCTGTACAATTTGTTTGCTATCTGAATCAAACTGTATTAATCTATATAGCTTATCCCTATTCCAAATATGATGCATGACAATGACAGTGACACCAACACACCTTGCAGCCCCTTATGTATATCATATATAAATGATCCCTTCTTCTAGCTCCCAACACCAGAATACTCAGAGGCTGGCAGGGTTCTGAAGAACTCGTAGAGTTCCAGAAACGATGGTCTCCCATCATGCAGGTTCTTGATCCCCTGTTCTGCGAATTTCTGCGTATCTATAGGTTTATGCCATAACTCCAAACATTCAACTTTGTGGAGAATTCCAACAATTTCAGTTAGAAGGAAACCTTAAAATAAGGAATGATTATTGATTACATACGTTTCTGATTGTGCAAGAGTTTAGTTGCAAATATATTACATTGTTCATATAATTTTGCTTACAAAAAATTCAGAAAAAAATTATAACGAGATTGGTTCTCATAAATCCAATCATTTTGATGAAATGAGCTAACACAACATGTTATGCAAATGTTGAATGGAAACTGATGCGAATGAATCAAAGATCGTTTATGAGTCAAAATTGTTAGTCATTTTATTAGATGTTTTTATAATTAACTAGTAAAAACTGTACACTTTATTTTATCAATGTTTTAGATTTAAAAAATGTAACTTTACTGTGTAGTAATTACACTTTAATTTGGCTATTTGGTGATTTCTGGTTGCAGCCACAACCTTTTCAAATAAATTTGGTTGAATAAATTAGCAATTTTTCTTTTTCGCCGGGGGTACATCCAGCGCTGGGTTGGCGGTGAAGAAATTTGATGGTCGAAACATGAATGATGCTCCCCTATTTTCCAGAACAGGAAACACATTAACCATAAATTTTGCGTGGTTTAAAGCATAAAATGTTAGCTGCTACTTACTCAACAGGCATCAATGGATAGTCCTCCACTCGTGGAATATGTGTCAACCCGAATGAATGCCAGAGAACAATGTCAGTATCTCGAATATTACCATCCTGTTCCGCCCAAACGCTCACCCCTTCTCTGTCTCCGGGGGCTTGATTTATGTACTTACCCGCAGCATACAACTGTTCATCATCGAATGGTGTTACCCAAACATTATGTCTGGCAAACCCAGCCCTCTGATAAACTCCACTGTCTGGACCTGCTAAAATTCTTGCAAAACCTGGGGCAACAAGCTTCCACCCAACCGGAAGCTTGGTGGCAGGATGGATTACGCTTTCATTCGCAACTATCCATGTTCGAGTCAAGTCTGGGTTTGTATCTGTCCCTGATTGAGAAGCTGTTTCCAAAACCGTGTGTCTTGTTGTGAACCCTTGTCCATATGGGTTGGCTTGGCTTCCTGCTGGCTCCTCTAATGGCACAACTTCTTGGATGCAAACTGTATTATTTATACCGTCAATCATGGGATCCAACCGAGCACAAAATATGTGCTGATGATAGGGTGCATTTATGCGTGTGGCCATTATGGTTCCATAGCCTCCTGGACCGCAGTTGGCTCCTAATCCTAGTTGATGGGTACTCAAAAGACCGGTGGCCTTAATATCTACCTCCATGGTCCCGTCTTGGAAAAATATCCAGTAGAAGAGGTAGTCGTAGTTTGTGACTGTAGCTATGAAACTGATAACAAGCCGACGGGAGCGAGCTATGGTCACGTTTCCGTTGCGGAACTCGGTGTGCTTTTGCAGTAATCCTGAGAGTAATGGTAATGAAAAATGTAAATTTAGTTTCCAGCGAACTTTTAAAAATGAGTTAAGTTTGCTCGTTGTTTTAACCTGCGTCCTCCTCGTGAATGCAAATAGCATTCCTTGTCACAAATGGCTCCCCTTTGGAGTTGGCAAACACGGCATCCATGTAACGAATCTCGCCCAGACAGTCACAGCCGTTTGTAAGAGGATTTGCATTGTAGCCAAGTCCGTATTCACCCAAATCAAAGGCGCTTTTACGATAGTATGGAATGCGAGGATCGCCATACGGAACCACCTTTTAATATTTGCATGCATATTTTATATAGTTAAAACTCAGGTAGGTGGGAAAAGCATATTGGGTGATATACCATTTCAGAAATTGCTGCTCGGTACAAAATACTTCGCTTCGTTCCATGGTCATCAAAAGTTATATTATGGAGAGTTAGTCCTTCCCGGAAATTGAATCTACACAAAAATCGCAACAGTTCCCAATTAAGTGCATATGTTTTAAAATTAAAATTCGTTGCTTGAACACAATGTACCCAATGATCATTTCCCATCTCTGCCAGGAAATTGAATTTCCATTGATAGTAAAACTGGGCCCTTTTGGTTGCGAGATTTCCAACGGTTTCACGTCATTTCGATAGTAATCTTTTGGAAGGACTCGAGGATCATATTGAGCAGGTTCTTCGGGAGGTGGTATCGGACGTTCGGCTTGAGTAGGCTCATTTCCAGGACAAACTGGGAGGTCCACTATGTCAATGACTTCCTGTGATATCATGTCAACGGCTACAGATAAGATATACGTATATTAGACATTTGGTTTCAAATAAAAAAGGAGAAAATATAAGAAATAAACTGCTTCACTCACTGACGAGGAAATCCAACGGGTGTCTGAATGAACAGAAAGTTAAAAATACTTTAAATGCGTTCTGTAGTAAAAAAAAGGTTACACAGTGTGAGATTACTTACGCATATTGGTTATCTCCGTCAAATTGTCGTTTATACAGGTACATATCCATAAGTCTTCTGTTTTCAGCATCAACTGGGGTGTTGTTGTACCCATACGACCTGTTATTATTAGCACACTTCAAGTTTAACTTTATCCAAACCAGAAGTATTCATTTAGCAACGAAATTCATACCATGCGTCACAAATTAAATTGTTCATGTCAGTAATTCCAGCCCTTTGAGCGCGATCCATGACGGCAGGATCACTCCTCACAATATCTTGAACAATCAGAGGGTCATCTGAGTTGAAGCTGGGTTGAGTACCAGGAGGAAGCTCGATTAGTTGTTCAACCTGACTCGTGTCTAAATTGACGGTGGCTTCGTAAGCAGCATTGACAGCATCTTGAGAGAAGACTGCCCAAGCTTTCCTAGCTGGACGACCTCCACCAGTGGTGAGAAACGGGAGAAGTTCAGCTTTTGTTGGCTCCTTCATACTCACTGAGGCAAAGATGAGTTCATTTACGATCCCAGCGTCTTCTGCACTGGGTCGGATGAGCTCAACTGTACGGCGTATTTCATCTTGGCTCAATTGGTTCAGAGGATGAGAAGGGCCTACTGGTTGAGGGTCTCGGTTGTTTTCTTCGGGGGAAGTGCTTCCACATGGACCACAGTCCCCTATTTCTCCTGGGGGAGGGGGCTGTTCTTCTCCAGAACCTGGCGGTGGTTGTTGTCCTGGTGGAGGCTGTTGGCCTGGGGGGTTGTTGTCCTGGAGGAGGTTGTTGTCCTGGAGGAGGTTGTTGTCCTGGAGGCGGTTGTTGACCTGGTGGAGGCTGTTGCTGGTGGAGTGTTGGCCTGGCGGTGGTTGTTGTCCTCCTCCACCACACCACCTCCTTCTTCTGGTGGTGGTGGTTTCGGCTTCGGTGGGCGATTTCCCATATTCTCTCAATTAAAATGATATATGCAGTGGACTTCTGTCAGATTTGTTGATAACTTATCAAATACACACAAAAATGAGCTGCCGGCAACCTTTTATTAGTGAGAACCAGACACGAGGCAAGAGGTTACAAAAGGCAACAATTTGGTTTCCAAACTTATTTCGAAAGCAAAGGGCCAAGTTGATTAACTGGCGAGACTGTGGCTCACTCTGAAATTATATAAAATGCATTCTTTCCGTTAATGTTGCTCCATCGTCATCTCAGTTTTCACTTTCTGTTTAATAGACTAGACGGCAATCGCAACACCTCAATAATGTCTTTATCGCCTTCAATAACCACAACTAAAGTATTCCAGAAGAGGTTTTTAACATGCCGTAAAGAACAAAGCAAAAAAGTTATATATATAATGCGGTTTCATGGTGCATCCATCATCCATCCAAGTTATGTCGAAATTGCAGAGGAAATCACAAGTTGTAAGTGACCACACAATAAACTCGAGATAATGTGCGATAAATTTGTTTGCTTCAG
This sequence comes from Orchesella cincta, assembly GCA_001718145.1. NCBI lineage: Eukaryota > Metazoa > Arthropoda > Collembola > Entomobryomorpha > Orchesellidae > Orchesella > Orchesella cincta. Next base: position 205,351 of record LJIJ01000055.1, on the reverse strand, counting down.
CAAGCATTAGCATTAGTAACAGCTACAAGCCTGGCATTACTCAATAGTGAAACAGCGATTGTCTGATGTGGCTTCATTTGATTGCTTAATGGAAATTTAGTTAGTAAACTGGAAGCGGATGTCTATAAAAATCGTCTGGTGTATCCAATTCCAAAAATATGCAGTTCGGTAATGAGATTGTGACATGCAAGCGGAAAAGTTTCAGTTTCAATCAAGCTATCGCTAGTGCGGGGACACTGATAAATTACATACAACGATGTTCTAATTACAAGCTTAAAGCAAAGCCATTTCTAAATATTATGCTTATGAATTTCATGACTAATTTCAAACCTGCAAAATTTATATTCATGAATAAATTAATTTTTCAGGTAGTAGATTGGGCAGCTTTTTAGGTTTGACCTCAGAAGAATAGCAAACTGCACCTTGTAGTTTATGATATGACCTCGTCAACCCGAGGTCACAATGAATTGTTTGCTTACCATTTCAGTAAATTACTCACAATGTCCTTTATTTTCATTTGTTATTTTGCTTTGTTTAAAAAATTGTTTTAGTTCGATGGCTCCTTCAATACCTATACTTTCAAGGAAACCGAATAATTTCAATTTCTTAGAATCCAATTATTTGCTTGAAATACACATGCATACATCCTTTGCTGCGTCTCGACTGAAGTCATAACTGCCTAGTGTTATGTTTGATTTGCGAGTTTGCATTATTGGTGCAGGGCCTTCTGGTCTCTGCTCACTCCGAAATGTCCTTGCCAGTTCAAAAAACATTGGCGTAACATTATTCGAGCAGCAAGAGGATATTGGAGGTTTGTGGAATTATTCGGGGGCAGAGGTCAAGCTTTGGGATTCCAATGGGAATCCGTTGGTCTTCCCAATGTACAACGGTTTGAGGCAAGAAACAGCATTTGATATCATCAAAGCAGGATAGCCTTTTAAAATTTAATACTTGCACGTTTTATTCAAATAGATGCAATCTTCCGAAACAACTCATGGAATTCAGCGATTTTCCGCACAAAACCAAGACCGATACGTTTGCAACACAGCAAGATATTCATGATTACTTGTTGGAGTACGCAAATCATTTCGGTTTGTGGCCACATATACAGGTTAAATGATTAAGTTGAATATATGCAGTCATGGTGTGGTTATAATGAAATTCAAATTCACTGTATTTTACTTCCTCAGCTCCACTCTAGAGTTTTAAACGTAGAGCCGATGGGAAATGGAACCTGGCTTGTTGCAGTTCAAAACACAGAAACATTTAACGTGGAGATTTACACATTTGATGCTATCATGTGCTGTGTTGGGTATGTCTTATTTCTGCATTAATTATTCCTTTTTAAAAACAAGACATCTACTAATCAACTTTTTAATTACCTATATCATAGGATAAATTTTTATCCCCGAATTCCAACAATTGACGGCGTGGAAGTGTTTCAAGGTGAAATTCTTCACAGCAAGTATTTCAAAGAATCTTCGGATTTCAGCAATAAAAAGATAGTGTGCCTTGGGTTAGGCCCTTCTTGTGCGGATTTATGCTTAAAGTTAGCTCCTGTAGCGAAACAGGTAGTTGCATGTCACCGTTTCCCAGGTGGATTCTGTCTCGGCAATCTTCCTTCTAAAGTGAGGGAAACTGTTAGCGTGACTAGACTGAACGAGAGGTCAGTGACTACAGAGAATGGAGAAGAGATTTCTTGTGATGTTCTGATTCTCTGCACAGGTAATACATTTAAATGCATGAATAATTTTCTTACTTGAATAATTTTATGCAAATTCTTAATTTTTATAGGATACCAGCCTCAATTTCCATTTCTTAGCGATGACATGGAAAACTTTGAAAATGATTCCGTAATCAACCACTTGCATAAAAAGATGATGATTCCAAAGCATCCAACATTTTGTTTTGTCAATGCTCATGGTTTAGCTACAGAATTTCTTGTTTTGCAGATTCAGGTTGAAACTTTGTTATGCTTTTTACTTGAAAGGTTTTTTACAATTTACACTAATGATGAAATATTGAAATATTCGTTTTACAGGCAAAATATTTCGTTCGCTTTCTTGAAAACGGCATAAAATTACCTTCTCTCCCTACCATGGAACAAGCTATTGCTAAAGAAAATTCATCAAAGGGCAGCAACAAAACTCGGAAAAAACTGACAGAGAGTCTCAGAGGGGAAAGATTTGCATTAACGGATGTGCAATCATATCTCGAAGATTTGGCAAGGGAGGGTGGATTTTTGGACGAGTTCAGGCACATCCCACTGCTACTCATGGTATTTCAGTGGGTTATCAGGCGAATCTTTGGATCACTAGCAGTTTATCGACAGGACCAGCTACGAGTATTAACACCAAACGTTTGGAAATACAAATCGGTAGCTGCTAAACCGGAGGGGAAGGACTCAGTGAAAATATTTCATTTGAGATCCAACGGCTTGGTGACTGTCAAGGATGTGGTTTGAGTAAAAGATAATGCTAGTCTAAGCAAAAATTAATAAATATTTCGCTGTGTACAGATTTGTTTGAATTATTTCTTGTAATAAATGATGAAAGCTTTAATTACCAAAATACCAAAGAAATACAACCCTGAAACTGTTTCATGATGATACATTTACATACAATAGTAGTTCAATAAAGTTGAGTATTAAGTTGTAGTTGGACATGACACTGTTGTGGATTGTGAAGCATCAAGTTAAGCATAATGCAGTGGGAAATGAAGAGCAGCTGGGTGAATATGAGAATGGAGTACACGAGAGGCTGGGTGTTGCTGATGAACGTGATAGTGACGATGACCCAGGTGGTGGTGGTGAGAGGTTGAGTCATGGACGTGTGCATGTGGAGCGTGCCCTGCAATAGCAGGACGGTGCTGATGATGGTGATGCACTCTGAAACATAAATTTTTAAAATGTAGTAAAGACTCAAACTGTTGCAACTTGAATGATGAGCCAAAATTACCCAACGAGCGGTGGCAGAGGACGGTTAGTGAGGTAGGAGCTTATCCCAGGACGAACGTGAAGGTGGCTACTGTGTGGCTGTTGCCCAAGTCCCACAGGTGTTGGTGAATGCGCATGAGGATGCGGAGGACCTGAGCCTGAGTGGCTTGTTGGTTGTTGTAGTAGAACTGTGTGATGGTCTTCCAAACGAAGGCCACAGGAATGGAAAGGACTGGGCGTTTTCTGGCACTGCAAGTAGCAGGGCAAGCTGAAGAACCAAAAAAGTTAACAATAATTGATTTCAATTTGGTTTTAACAAAGGAACAAAATTAGTGATTTACTTACCCAGAAACAAAACAGGACGTTCTTTGTCCCCATATTGAATTCAAGATGATACAAAACTGTCAAATATATTTGTCTTGATGGTTCAGATGACGGAGCAGAAGTGGAAAGAAATCTTTGAAAATCTTTCTTTCATTGATTTCAAAGATTGTACATAATATTTACATTCATATGCACCCGTAGGCTTATGTATGCGTCAGTTTTTATTGCATTTCCTTTTCCTGTTCTTCCATCATTTTTTGTGCTAAGATTGCTTTACATTGCTGGACTCCATGCACGAATGCATTACACGCGGCAGCTATCAGAGTTCATTATATCTTGGCTAACCTCAAACAAAAAAATATCTCTAGATTCCTTCAGGTATCAATAAAAAGTAAAACTCAAGCCAAGCAAAGCCATATAATGTATAACTTGTTCAACCCTTTTCCTGTGAAGATGAGTATAAATTTCAACCCCTGGATGGATATTATTACTGTCGAAAGAAAGCTGTTCATGCACGCACTATATTATGCATAGCCTGGAGCAAACGCACATTCTTCCGTAATGGAAATAATAGCATAAACGAGCACAAACAATAAAATACTGGATTGCTGGAACGGGAATTGAGAAGCTAAACATGAGCTAAACACATTTCCCTTTAACAAACCGATTCTACACGCATTTACCACAGCTTCTCAAATCTTACCTGCCTCAGGCACTCTCTTACTTCATAACCGATGATGATATGACCACATAAAATGATTTCAAACATTTATATATACATATATGATTGTTTACTGCTGGAAAGAAATGTTATACCTGACTTTTTCCCATATAAAATAACAAAATTCAGTTATATTTGTATATACCATATTTACATTACAATGCAACAATGCATCACAGATTTTACCCAAATAAGTTGATGATGAGCTTTGAAAAATGATTTAAAATTATAGTATAATACATTTTTCACAAAAAAACACTCGAATAAAATAGATTGGGATGTCTACTTTCTATCTAGGCTGGTCTCACTTGAGCTCTCACAATCCAACAAATTTGAGTGTCTCCGTTTTCATCCAGGAGCTGGTATCTCACGTCTGCGGTAACCTGTGATGGAAGAAGATTTTTATCATTTTGTCTGTGCATGCAATTCAATTTCAACTTTAATTCTCTATTACAGTGGGATAAGAAGGCGAAACATAGAGATCCACTCCATATGTTATGTAGTCTCCTGCTTCTAGCGGACATTCACCTATCGATACGATATCGTCACAACCTTCGGGATTCACTCCATCCCATTTCACAGGTGCACCAAAGACAAGAGCATAAAGTTCAGCTTGGAGTCGGTTCACGGTTTGATCTGTTTAATTAAAAGACACGTGAAACAATATACAGACTCTTTTCCCTAGTTTTTTTTAGAACACGATGAAAGTTTACGGAAGTCAATATCCATTTCCATTGTCACGTTTTGACCCTTCCTGAAGATGCATGGGGCCTCTGTGCAACTGCCGATGAAGACTGCAACGAGAGTAGCTTTTGATTCTACGCCTAAACAAAGAATAACATACGTTATCTTGAAGAAACCATTTTATTTTCAGATTTGGTTTATTCCCGAAGAAAATTACCTGGACATGGTCGAACTGTAACTGGTGTGTCTGGTATGCGACAATTGACAAATTCAAGTTCTCCTATACTATAAACTAAAGCTAATAGCAATAGTACTGATTTCTTCATTTTGTACGGTTCAATAAGGGGTTTAATGTACAAAGAAGAGAACAATGTTCAGGTTAGGGTTCACGACAAAAGATTGAAACAGTTCGGGTTAAAAATCAATTATAAAAAGCAAATACTGGGTATTAATGACGCAGTCTCAGTTTCTGTTAATCAGTATTAACCTGATAGTTGGGACAAATGATAACGTATCCTGCTATTGTACTTACTTCTGATTAATTGGTCACACCAATACACTCGTTCTTGGTCGTGCTCATTTACGTTCATGGAGTAAACTAACTCTTATCAAAGTTTAGCAGGTGTTTGGGATGAGAACAGGTGCATTTAAGATAAGATTACATCTAATTTTTAGATCATTGGCTGCTGTTGGCAGTTTGGCATTGTAAAAAAGAAACTCACCGTTATAGGACCACGTGATGAGATTCTTTTTAGTTTCAATTACGCTTTGGAATATAAATGTCGTCCCTAATTTAAAAATCTTTTCCTTCATGTTCTTTAAAAGTGATAATGGGTAGGAGCAGCTCTAAAAATATACAAATATGAGTGTAATGTAGCATGGCGTAAGATTGTTGCATTCATCAACGTATGTTGCTTCGGGGCAAAATGAGAAGATTCTGTAATTTTACATTCGTAAAATGCATTATTACTTTGCACTTTGCAGATATACTGTAATTCAAAATGTGGCTGTATGTTAAATAGAGAAATGATATAAAGCTATGGTTCAACCATGAAAAGTTACCATTACATACTAGTGCATTCAAACTTTTCAAACAATTCATGTACTAATATCCTTATAGGTTTAAATTATTGCAACTTAAATGAAAGTTGCAGCAGAGTTGATTTTGTCATTTTTATAACATTTTTATTAGTATCTGACCTTCCAATCCACTGCGGGCATTTGCTCAATTTTTTATTTATTTTTGTTTGCTTCAATTGAAACACAGATCTAGCGTAGTTGAGCATGAACATTATTCATCATATCATGATGCTCCAGCGTGGGTACAACACAACATGAATAACATTGATCCAGCTACAAGCTATGACACATTAATCATGTTCATGAGCATCCTTCCAGAGCCGTTGTTTTTTCTTTAAAACGCGAACACAAGACCAGTGTCAGTGAGTCCATTGATGACTTTTAATTGAAATCCCCTGCCTACTAGGGCATAGTCCAACATCCTCGTACATTTAGACAATCAAGCATTTAGAGCTAATACAGAGCATTCAGTCGAATTTAAACACTGTTGAATAATGACATTGAATACAGCTACTTTTATAGGATGCATTCTTCATCAATATTTCTGAGATTGTGCAGCATTGAATATCATCTGAACATCCATTTATAGAATATGAAAATTACATATCTTTATAACGTCAAAAAAAATGAAACTCGTTATCTTTTTACTTGTATCGACACTGCTATATGTGCACGTGCTTGCAGTCTCTGAAGAAGAAGAGGAACAAAGGATTCGAAACCTGATCATTCCTGGAATGATCAGGAGACCTGGAGGAAACTGGAAAGTGCCTTTCGTTCCTGGCTTGCCGGCACAAACGGGTATGACAATTGATCACACATTCAAAAAAAAGATTTATTTGATACAATAAAAATTGAATGCAGAGAAATCAAGTTCTACCTCTGAGGAGCTGACATCAGAAAGCTCTAGTGAAAGCTATGAAGATGAATACGACAACTATATTGAACCGGAATGCTCGGAAGACAAATTTTATTTTATTCGACGCAGGAGGTGTGTTCCCATACACTGTCCTAAAGTCTACGTTCGAGACTTTCCAAGGAGGGATGCATTTACTGGGGAGTGCTCAATGGATTTGTATGGAAAGTATATGACAAGACACTATGTGGAAGGGCTGAGAATTCAGAATAACAAGTAATTAAAATTACCATATTTGTGACTTAAATGAAAAGTTTTTGGAGATTATATGCATTGTATTGATTTTTAGACGACGTGCTCAACTTGAACAACCGTGCCGTCGTCCGAATGCTGGACTGGTTCCAAGTCACGCCATTTGCAGTTATGTTGGTTGATTATGAAGGCTATAAACGTATAGTTATATCTGTATTTCCAATGTAACTTTACAATAGTTTCATAGTACTTGTAAATTTAATGGTGTTACGAACGTAAGAATATATTCGTTTTTGTTATTGATTTGTAAATTGATGTGGTACAATTAAGCACAGTAAATAGTTAATTCAACAACTTAAACAGCGTTTGTTGTGACGTATATTTCATATTTCCTTTCCGGGAGGGTTTTCTTTAAAAAACAAAACCTGAAATAATTATGACGGATGAGTTGTGGGACTGCAAATAATTTAGCAATTGTGCCACTTAAAACAATTAAGAACAGAGTTTTTCTGTTGCATCTGGTTTGACGCAAATAGCTTGATGAATGAAAACAGAAGAAAACAGAATGATAATGATAAAGTTTTATTATTAAGTTTACAAAAGTGTACATAATAAAAATTTTTAAAGGGTTATTGTTTGAGTCTGTTCATATAACGCTACTGTTTCGTTCATCACTTGACAGAAGCCTTTACTATCCAGCAAATTTGTGTTCTCTTATTCTCGTCCAGTAGCATATATTTTACATCCGCAGTAACCTTTAGAAAATAAATAATTTTCTTTGTTTGCTTTTGGTACATTACTAACGGTTCAGAAATACGCATAATTTATATAATTACCGTAGGGTATATTGGATTCACATAAAGATTGACACCGTAGGTGATATAATCCCCGGCACTAAGGGGGCATCTAGGTCCTTCTGAAATGATATCCTGGCAAGCTTCTGGGTTAATACCGTCCCACAGAACGGGGACTCCTAAGACAAGGGCGTACAGCTTGGCTCTTAAGCTTTGTACTCCTTCCGCTTTAAAATTAAAGTGATCCTTTTCAAAATTTATATAAAGTTGGGTTAGTAATGTTGGTATTATGATAATTGTCAGCTTACAGAATTCCAGATCCATTTCCATTGTCACATTTTGCCCCTTTCTAAAAATGCATGGTTCTTGTGAGCAATTCTCGATGTAGACAGCGGCTAGTGAAGCTTTGGGACTTTCACCTTAATTTAGAATGCATAAATGTTTTAAGCTTAATATGATTATGAGGTAATTTTGTAAGAACACAAGCGTACCTGGACAATTTCTGACTTTAATAGGAGTTCCGAATTCTCCCAGTACTGATGCAATAATTAACACAAAGAGACAAATAGCAGCAGGAGGTTGGAAAGACATTATGATTTCTTTCAGATTTGTAAGTATTAATTCGAAAGGTTGCTATTTGTTATAATCAGACTTCTGAAAATAAAATAACACTCGTTTAATTTCTACTCTACCCCGTATTTATACCAAAGGAAGTAGCTGATACAGTTTACTAGCTGGGAAGTAAATCATTGCGGGTTGCAGAATGTAAAACATTTATACCAATAATTCCCAAATTGGTTGCAGTCATTCAGTACGGTACGATACTGTTTGTTGGAATTGTTGTTGTTCTAATTTTAAAATCTTTTTGGGCCATAATATTAAGGTTAATTGGGTTATCATCAACAATTATGTTAAGCAAACATGCACCTGCTCTTGCTGCGCTCGTGACGTGACACACCGGCGAAATCATGTGTAAATTGTGCATGGATGACTCATGTACGTTGCTTGTAACCTTTTCCACACACGAGTTTTGATTTCCACTTATAACTTTGAGTTTGGGTAATTGTGTTGTAAAAGTTAATAACAGCAGCACAATGTATCTAGCAGCAATCTAGTAATTATTGTTGAAGGTATAAAACAATTTTAGCGTTAAAGCTACATATAAGCATTTCCAACCTCAGTCCAGAGCAAGTAAATCAGCAACTTTTGCTTATAATTGCATATATCGTACTTTTTTCAACTAAATGTAAATTCGGTTGAATTGAATGGCCTGAATAAATGAATTGAAGAATTCGACTGACCATTAGAAACTGGAAATTAGTCTTAAACGCAACTGAAACGTTTCTAACTGTTCAGAGATGGTCATTTTAGGATTTGCAACTAATCTTGATTGAAACAAAGGAAGGTATTTCCTTTCCTACATATTTCGGATGTAGTTAATTAGTAAAACTACTTTATTATGGCTGTTAGCATATATTTAGTGGCCACTTTTAACAAGTACAGGTCTTGTTATACGCCTTCAATTGGCTCTATGTAATTAAATTGATAACAGATAAACCTATTTTAGAGTTGAAACCACACCAAACTTTAAAATAAATGCTGCTGACTCTTATTGTGAATGAATGAATTGTATTTATTTGAAATTGCTGAAGTAAAATGAATTGTCAAAATAATAGTTTTTGACTACTAGTGTAGATTGGGTAAATAAGTTTTCATATTCATCAGTACAAAAAGTCATGGCAGTTCTGTCCGGTACTCCTAGTTGCGGGCTTCCTGAACGGAAGCTTTTACAAGCCAGCATACTAGCGTTTCCCGATTTTCATCCAACACGATATATTTGAAGTCTGCAGTAAACTTCATGAAAAAAAAACAATTTTGATATTTGGAAATCTCTAAGGCAAAACGGCATGAAAAATCTATGAAACCGTGTAGTTACATACCGTAGCAATATGTTCGGAAACATAAAGATGACCACCGTATGTTATGTTATCGCCGGTTTTCAGAGGACATCTAGGACCAGCAGAAATGATATCGTTGCAAGCTTCTGGGTTTCCACCCCAGTTGAATGAAATTCCTGCAAGTTTGGCATATAAATGTGCTTCCATACTTTCCACTGGTCCCACTATTCAATATATTTGAACTTCTATTTCTCACTACTTATGCATAATACACGATTGCTTACAGATTTCCAAATCCATTTCTATCGAATAGTTCTGCCCTTTCCTAAAAATACATGGTTCCTGGGTGCAGTTCTCAATGAAGACAGAAGTAAGGGATGCTTTGGGTGTTTCACCTAATTTCGTAAATCAAAATTGAATCAATCAGATTCAAATATCTGATCGTTTAGCAGTTCATTTCAGACTTCAAAATGATTAAGAATACAACCTACCTCGGCAATTTCTAACTGTTATAGGAGTATTACGTTGCCCTGCTACCACAGTTAGTATGGCAAGTAGGCAACAAGCAACTGCAATTTGAAGTGACTTCATTGTTTGGCTGTGCAGGCTTGCTTAATCAGAATTCAGGATGTGGCAAATTGTATTACTCGCTTTTGAGAACGAATTCTACAAACTGTTTAATTGCAATGATGACTTTTTAGTCCCTGATTCAGTATTTATACTAAATTTTTACAATCCAACGGAAAGGCCCATAATCTGTCTATGTCACAGTTTTAAATTATTAAGAAGTGTACAATCAGATGCGTGTGTGATGATGATATGCAAAGTCAGCCATTAAGGCTAATGGCTGACTTTGCACGAATGTTTTAATATGGGTATCTATATTCACCATAGCTAACATTCAGCAGTCGTCTCATGCGAGCGATAGCCACTGTCCCGTTGTCTTGTCTTGCTGTTCGGTTGTGCAACAGGCCAGGACATTCTGTTTCTTAAAACTAATTTTAACGACATACATCAATACTTTTCAACCGCTAAATATGTCACAGACATTAATAAATTTTCAACACAATTTGTATTATCTTCAGTAGAAGATTTGTTGTTATTTGTGTCTCTTTCTCTTCAATAAAATTCTAAATTCAAATTTATCAGTTGCCCCTTTTTTATTTCTACGGAACCTGTTTCGCTAGATTTAAGTACAACACACAAAGTTATTACACAAATAAGCATGATTAGCAATGCAATGCTATTTCCACAATTGGAAAGGTGTATAAAGATAAAGTTCACGAAACAGGTGCATGGAGAGTCTTAATGTTTGACAAAATCTCAATTAAATCCACTTTTGGAAAATATTTTGATTTATTCGGTTATCATGAAACCTGGTAAATAAATAAGCACCTGTGTGCCTTGCATTACGCATTGCTGGATTTTTATACCAGTTTTGAATGTAGTCACAATATAGCATTGCTTATCTTACATACACCTGCTACTTGTTTGTTCCTGTGATATATATATCAACTTGCGACTTATGCCGAAATAAAAAACGATGTAATTAACGATAGTAAAATTCTTTGACTGAATAATGATATCATATGTATGTATGTATGTGTATTATAAATAAACTTCATTCCGTACCCCGTACATTTTGAAATCAATGAATATACACATCTATCAAGAATTAAAATATTATCATAACGCTCCAAATCAAAGGGAACGTTAAAGCTCATCATTGATACCAAATTCGTTCGTACCATTGGGTTTGAAACATAAAATCCTTCATTCATATTTCGTATGAATAAATTTTATGAGGCCTTTTTATTAAACTCAGTCTATTAACTATTCCATTGTTAAGTTTGTATCGGTCCATGCCTAGGTGTGTTTATGTTCTTATGTGCGTATAAGAATTTCGTTATCAAAATTAAAACAATGATGTAAAATGATGTACAAAAACATTGAGTATTTATTCTTAAGTTTAGTTTTGCTGTAGTATATCAGTCAAAATTCGGATATTGTTACATATTTGACAGCCTACATAGTTTACATACAAACATACACTAGTAACAAGTTACGTATCGAGATGTGTCAGCACCAGCACTTATGCAGTAAAGAGAGGAGGAACGATAAGGCAAATAAATAAATTTCGTTGACTATGTATATTTGAAACCGTTTGCGCATTGCTAATTTCCCACAGGCATATAATAATAAGGTTCCGTTTTTAAGAAAGATAGCCAAAGTCCCTCATTCCTGTAAAGCAAAAAAAAAATATTTATAGTTTCACATTTGTATAAAAACTGCATAAAAGTATAAATACAAGAACATTTTTTACATACCAGAGTAATATGAACTGCTGGTCTGGATTGAATGGGAAAATGTTAGATCAGCAGCTTCCTCTTCTCCGAGATTTCCTCCAAGGCTTTCTGGCAATATATTTTCACCCACGGCTTGTCGTAGCTTATTGAGGGATGAGCCGTGAAACGTAATCTGATAATTTGTAATCAAAATCAATCAGGCTCATCTTTACCCTAGACAATTTCTATCCACCTACATTAGAATGATTTCCTGTTAAAAGGAAACTAATTTTTAGCGGCGTTTGAACTAACCCTGCTCATCAATTTCCGGGATAAGAATGGCTTTGCTATCGTCAACAGCACATCATAAACGTATGGCTGATTCACTACGTGAATGGCTTTAAATTTTGCTGGAAAGGCACCCTAAATAAAAATGAACCCAGCAATGATTTTCCCATTTATAGTAGCGTTAGTTTATTACACATATACCTGGCAGTAAGTACGTGCAGTTTTCATACCTGCAGTACAGCAATGCATTTTTTGATCTGCGCAAAAGTAAATTGGCGTGCGTGCGAAACAGTGAGTCCTTTTAGATCTTGAATGACAACCGTTCCATGAATCTGAGTCTTTTCAGAGCGAATCATTTCTTCCCCAATCAAAAGGGTTGTCAGAAATACATCATCCAAGCTAGTAGTGGTTGGATCCCACAGTTCTGATAAGAATTCGATTATTCATTCATTATTAAAACGGAAAATAATTCAACTCTACACTTTTTAACAAATAAGTGATGTATGGAGAAATTTTTAATTTAGCAATATAACCTGCTCTGAAAAGAAGAATTTGTCGTCCATGAGCATCCCTATTCTTCAACACAACAAACATGTTGGTTGACAAAACAGGGTGCAGCACATCAGGACAGAAACGCAACAGCTTTTCTCCTAATCCGCGGCGCATCTCGTAGTACTGGAGCAACTTTTTTTTAAAGGAATAGACAAATTATGAATAGAATGAATGCACATTTAAAGAGAAAGAGATAAATAATATTTTACGGTTCTGAACGAAGCGTTGACATCGTATTTCCTTGCGCGTAGGAACTTTATCAAGAAATCATGGTCCATTTGGCATTTGAGTCGAGGCTCACCTGTTACAATTTAATGCCATTCACAATCACATTTCAGGATTAGTAAAAATAGACTTGTATAGGTTAGTAGGACGCAACGCTTGTACATTCCAGTAGTAATTTTGTAAAGACTACCATTAGATTAGACGTACCATTTATGAGATCCCTCAATTGAGCCACCTTCTTTTCCACAGAAATGTCAACCGACATTGTAAATTCCGTTGTGGAGTATTATGCAGACTTTCCAGTTAAATATCCACTTTAACTCCTACCAATTTAGGCAGTTACCCAACTGACTTCCGGTACCTTTTCCAATTCAAAATTGCACATGCACAACAATAGTCTACCCTGGTACAAGCAGTCACGCTATTTCAAAATTATAAATTAATGCACTCTGCATGCACTTCATATGTAAGAATATAGCAACCTCCACCACCAAACCAAATAACCAAAAACTGCACTGCGCTGCGCAGCACTGCAATAAGTGAGAATTTGCGTCAATTTCAATAATATTAAAGTATTACGATGCAGTTTAATAGACGTGGTTTTGGTTTTCATAGGCAGTCTCCCCACTAGACAATTTAGCTACACTCCAATCTCCAACTTTTAGACTCTTCTGACGTGTAATCATTATGGTTGTGATCATTATCGATGGCACCTGTTCAAAACAATATTGCTACTGATTTACTCTCAAACACAATCAAAACTATCTTTCCTTTCCCCCTCAAAAATGTACTCGTATCCTATCATAACATTAAACACGACGAGGAACTTGATTGTCGATTAAGACAAAAAAAAAATTGAGCAGACAAAATGCAATTCGATTTCCCTTTTCTTCAGGTGAACACTGCGCTGATGTGATCTGTTGAAAATGCAAACCTGCCTCTGATCTTAAGTTAGTTGGCGTACCTTTGCTTTGTATTTGTTGCAGCAGCCAAGTCGCTGCACCACTGACGTCTTGTGATTAAACAAGAATTTTAGAATAGGAGAACTGTAGCAACTTCTATTCTGCATTTAATTTTTACCTTCCCAGGCCAATTTGTTTGTTAATAGAGGAAAGGTACATTAATATCTGTTATTAGTTCAACTAACGTGCATCCATATCCACATGTATTTAAAATTATATATGTACAGAAGGGAAAAAGCATTAATGGATAGGCATTGTTCATCAAAAGCAAGCGAGAGAGAGAAGACAACAATCAGCGAATGCATTAATAATAACAGGGATACCTTTACGTTGCATTCTCTTCCGTCCGTTCTTGCAAGTTTTTAAATGCTTAGCCATTTATGAGAGAAATACGAGCCTCAAATGAATGTTGGACTTGAAGAATTAGAGATTTTACGAGACGAAAGGATAGGACAGGATGAGGAAGCAATTTTTTCTAGTGCATGTGCCTAGCTGTGTCTATATTCAGCTAGCTGTAGGCTGTAGGTAAGTTAGTTAAACACTTGTGGTGTGTTGATTAAAGAGGCGACGTGAAGATTCATTTTAAACCTAAGGATTAGCATTTTGGTGAAGGCTTTTCGCTGAAGACGCTGCGGCGGTAGCTATTGCTCTCCCAGCGATTCTCATCTTGCTTTTGTTTGCTTGTATACACTGCTTTGTTACGGAAAATGTGTGTCAGTAAGCGGCTGACCTTGATTTCTCTTTCTTTCTTGTAGCACCTTTGTGAAAGAGATGAAGATGATGCGCTACGTTATGTTGTATGCATATTTGAATGAAACAGTTAAGCAAGTTGTGTAAAAGCAGGAATAGTAGTGTTTGATAGATTGTTAGATAGTTATAGACAAATGTATAAGCTTTCGAAAGTCTATTTTGCATACTTTTGCACTCATTGTATTCTACATTCCCAGAGGACACCTTGTACATTTTCGGTAGCATCGCGTTGAAATCACGGTACGGAATCAGCGCTTATGATGATGCTATCCGTAAAAGCAGCAAAACTGCAGGGTTCCATGTTCATTTACATAAATGAATTAACCATCCCTGTACACTAGTACATATACTATATGCAGGGATAACATATTCATTGTACAGGCCGAAGTGTTTCTCAAAAATTAGTTTCAGAAGACGTTCTAGGTCTAGTAGCCCTCGTCAATGCTCAAAATAGAATGTTAAATTGTAAATTATGCAAAGAAGCTTTAAAGGAAACATCGGATTAGTTTGTATGCACAGTCTAGAATAATTTCTTTGTTTGCATATTATAATTCGAAAATGAATAGCCAAGAAGACCAGACAAATCTCGTGCGAGCTCATGGATGATATTTGCACTAAATTCACTACTATATAACTATTATAATTATAACCAGCGGCTGGATCCCTTCCTCCAAGAAATGAAAAATAAACCAATTATGCTAATTTTACAATTTACTACGGTGCCGTGTGAAATGATAGGGTGGCTTTGTACCCATGAACTCTGGATTAAATGCTTACATTTACACGTGTAAAACTTATCGAACATGCTAGTAAAAATTTGCATACGAATTTCATAAAAGTATGCACTTATAACTCATCATACCTTTCATTCATGTCCAGTCATTGTCAGTCATCATTTTCCTTTTTTAACACTAAAGTGTGATAGTTTGAAATAATAATAAAAATAGCTACTCGTAAAATATTTTAATTCTAATTGTTGTGAAAGATATTTTTTTAACTCGACAAAATGGCCGTAATTTCTGGAATTTTGAAGCTATTTAAAAAGTTAGGAAAAGGTGGCGAGTGGGAATTGATTTCTAGAGCTTATCACATGGTCTTTGCTCATGTAATGGGAGTCCAGGGATTATTTCTTGTTGTCGCTGGTCAGATTTCGCTGCCTCATATTATATTTGGTAAAACACAAATTTTTTTCGAAGTTTCTTAGATGGAAGTGCGTTGCTTGTCCATTAGTCGTAAGTATCTGTTGAATGTATAGGTATCACTATAACATTAACAGCTATAGGTCATTAGCTTCTCACAATAAAAAACTATGGAGCGTTGCTTCATGCTATCTTTTTACTTACTTTGGCTATATTTATTATGCCACTTTTACATCATTACATCATTTTTTGAATTACTCTTTTTTACTGGCGAGAGATCACCGACTCCACCACAAATATTCAGAGACTGACGCAGATCCTCATAACATTAGCCGTGGGATTTTCTTCACCCATATAGGTTGGACGATGATTAAAGAGCATCCACAAGTCACCGAAAAGGAGAAGACGATCGACTTTTCAGATTTGCATAATGATCCAGTTGTAGCGTTCCAGCACAAGTAACAAATTCCATTAAATTAATAGGATTTTGATTCATGCTGGGTCGGTGCATTTGATTTTAGTTTGATATTGCATAAATGTTTTTGTATTCAGATACTTTAGAATTTTCGATCTCATTTTATACCACGCCATGCCAATTCTCATCCCATACTATTTATGGCTTCCGTCCTTGTACATGTGTGTTTGTGTGAACTACCTGCGTTTCGTGATATCTTACAACACGTCCTCGCTCGGAAACAGTGTAGCACACACTTGGACTCGAAAGCCGTACCAAAAGTATGTCCTTACGAATAATGAATTTTATTGTTAACCTTTAGACATGGTTTAAGTTATCTATTACTTAACATACAAGAACCATTTATATTATGCTAACGCTTTACAGAGACATAGGCCCATCTGACGTAACATGGCTATCGCTTTTAATTGTTGGAGAAGGATGGCATAATTTCCACCATGTACGTTTGTTTGCGTAATAATGGTATTGTCCTTGTTATGTAATGATGTTTATCTTGAAATACTAGGCTCCTTTCTGTTTATTCATAGGTTTTTCCATGGGACTACCGCTCAACTGATATTGGACTTTATGTCTGCAACCTTGCAACTGCCTTTATCGACTTGATGGCGAAAATTGGATGGGCATACGATCTCAAAACTGTACCTGATCAAGTTATAAGAAGAAGAGCTGCGAGAACTGGAGATGGCTCGCATCCTCATGCACCTTTGTCTGCGATGATAATGGAAGAAACTGAAGTTGAAAGAAAAAACTCTTTAACTACTGATTTTAATGAGAATCAAACTACCATTGATAAACTGGATGTTGGAGATATTGAACCTGCACCATGGGGTTGGGGGGATAAAGATATTCCCAAAGAAGATGTTGATGAAACGATTGTGATTCATGGAAAGGCTGATTAAGCATGGAACGTAAACATAATTCTGTGATTTTTTAGAAATAATACTTAAATGTCTTTTTAATTTTAATACAGTAGTAGAAATGAATTTTAGCTTTTTTAAATTTTATTGTGTTCAAACATGTTTTATATAGTCAGTTCTCCAAGAACCAAAGAATTTGCGATTGCATTTTATATAGCATTTATAATTCAATTGAAACGATTAATTAAATAAATTGGAGATAAAGCTTTTAAATACCAATGCTCAATACAAAATCTTAATTATTTAATTTACCATGTAAAGTGAACAAACAAATACAGTATTACTATTATACATATACACTGATATACCTAACTATCTATCTACAGTACAAAATTAGTTTTCAAACATGTGAAATAGTTGGAGGCTTTAATGTTTACCATAAGTCATAAAAATAGTCTTCTTTAAGCTCATCGAGTTCCAGTGACGAAAAAGAATGTACCATACCTTAATTTTTTTTACATAGACTATTGAACGAAGATCCTAATTCATTGTCTACGCCACTGACAAATCAAACACTGCAAGTACTAGGAAAAACTCAAATCGTTCAGATCCTCGAGATCTTCTCGTCTGTAACGTCTTGTTGCACACAAGTAGTAGCTTTGTTCCATGATCAAAAATAAACTACCTGGATAATCCAATTCCCCTACTGAAGTATCGTAAATGCCATTGCAATGTTATACCAGCATACAAAGTACATCAATGCAACGCAACCTTTTTTCTGTCAAGACCAGTTTGCTTTGCGACAGCAAGGAGATCATCTGTAAGCCAGCGCTAGCATTGAATGCATGGATCTTTTTTATGAATTAAACAATAACACGTCACTGCTCTTCTGATACTTCCTGGTCTGGTTTGGACACTGGACACAAAGGAACGAGTAAACTGTGATCAAATAACTTTTCTATTAGAATTGCACAATGTGTAATATATCTGTGTAATAAGAATAAATAAATAAGATTCTACAAAATCCGATAATACCGTTTTAGTCAAACAAAAAACAATTAGTTTCAAAGTTTGGAATAATCATCATGAGTCTAATAAAAGAGGATGATGAAGAGTGGTTAGCAAACCACTTGTCTTTGGGCAAAGACGGTCAAATTACTAATCCCTTAAATCCAGTCCCCTCACCTTTGAAACACGTTGAAGGAATAGAGAAGCTTCGGAGGGCGCTCGCAAAAGAGCTTGCAAATCCTCTCTGTGTCCGTGATAAGTCCAGCAATTTACCACACCTTCTCTCCATCGTCAAGTGTATTTGGCCCAGAACTAATAATCGAGTTAAAAGTGAAGGATTCTGTGCCTCAGGTCACAATGACGCTTTACCGAAATGCCCTTCCGCCGTACTCAAACCGTTCGTGTATTCTGAAGGTCGAACAGGAAGGCTAATTGTGGACATTGTTTCCTGCGATGGTGACATTTGGTACAAGATTTCAGCCAGAAATCCAAAAAGCTTAGCCCTCGTCGCATCGGGTGGAGGCGGATATGGAAAGAAATCCATTATTGATCATGCCTTAGATTATATCCAATGCGCTTCCGAAAATCCATGCCTTTTCAAGCCCCCAAAGGCGAGTGCAACATTTCATTAATGCATTTCCACGTTAAAAAAGGAAGAGAAAGTAATTAGTTTGTTTATTCTTCCGCTTTTATAGGTGGTTGTAATATTCACGAGTGGGATAAGCGAGCTCGTAGCCGAAGAGCTGGAGTCAATGGGCGCTGATGTAATCGGGAAGCGAATAGATGATACCCAACTGGAGCTGCATCCTCGCATCAAAGTGTTGCAGGAATGTGATACGCAAGCACTCCAAAAAAGTCCAATTTCCCAGGAAGTGCTCACCGACAGCTTTGGTAAACCTTCCAAGAACTCCAATCCCAGTTTGGATGGTGTGGAACGGCTAAACCTTGACATTTCCACGTTGCTCGCCTACCTCTCAAATTTGACGAATGGGCATGCCAATGTCAAGTTCAAAAAGAAGATTTTGTCAGATCAGGCAGAGGATGAAAGACTGAGACCACAAAAACCTGTACTGGATAAAATCTTTGAAGGTATATACGTAAATATATATTCCATTTCGAGTAATTGTATAACTCTCCGCACAGACACAAAGGAAAAGTTGAAATGCTTTGATTTTTTTATCAGGAAGAAAACTCTTTTGTTGTGAGACTGCAGCAAGAGAATTCAAAACCATTTTGTCAACCGTTGGAGGAGAAGAGGAAAAGGCACGGGCGGCTAGATTCCTAAAGGAACAAGTTACCGTTGTTCCAGACCAACTCACAGATAAGTCGAAACTTCTCACGGTGTCTGGGAACATCAAAAAGAGGTCCATACTAATTTTTTCCACAGGGGATGCCATTCAAGCTGTGACCGTCACTTCGAATTCGGGTTTTGTGAGGTCGGCAAAATCACAGGTAATACTGATAATGATTCAATATGATTTCAGGCGCAAAATGAAATTTCAATTTCAAAGAAAAATGTTTCTATTTAATTTCAGGGTGTAGATTTTCCAGCCTTTATTCATGAATCGAGGGCATTGACAGAACAGAAACAGCTCTCTTTGGATCACACGCTATCATGACGGAGATTTGAAGCGATACAAAATGCTTCACAAAGCAAATATAATATTTCTTGGTTTAGTTTACTAAAAATGTTTCACAATTTTTACAAAATGTAGGTTTACTAATGTATGTCAATGTAAACGAGTATATTTGAAAGAACTACTGCATTTTGTATAATCAATGAATAACCTTAGATAATGAGTTCATTGCATGAATGTGTGTCCATGTGGTGTGGTCCACGTACGCTAATCAGAATTCAGAATGCATCATTCAGCAAACAAACCATTTTTGTAATTTGTTGAGCAATGGTATTTTTAAGGCTGAAAAAATATGTATACGCATATCTATGCTGGGGTTTTATGTAAATATATGAATAGGTTTTTTTGGGGATTATAGCTTTTTCCCACAGTATGCTATATAGATAGTGCATTTGTTGTAATACAGTTTCATTCATGCATGTTTATCAGGATTAGCTTTCAACTTACGATGAATTGAATAAATCACTAAAGTGGTGTTTGATACGTGACCATGAATGAGTCAATATATGTATAAATGGACAGAGTTAACCATGTGTTGAGGAAATTGTGGTGAATGAGATTAGCTAGTCTACACATTGCAGCATGTGATGTGATCTGATGACGATGAAATACCAAGTCAGTCGTAGTAAATAAATTGAACACGAACTATAGCGTTGTGAGTTGGTGTTGTGTTTTAAAAGTAAAAGTTTTTTTCAAAATGTAATTTGTACTGAATTCAATACGAATAAATGTGTGAATAAAATGTGAACCAAAAGTTTTGTGCTACGACTTTCTTTTTCATATATATAAAATACTCTTCACTGCTTTGCAAAATGGTCTCAAAGGGTTTCACATTTGTTATAACTTTAATATTTTTGACGCTATCCTTCCGGGGAGCGTATTCTGCCCTTGCTAGCAGAAGAACGTCGTTTTATATAGTGAACTACAGTGATAATCATAATAGCTCAAATTTTGAAGATGAGTCTTCTGAGACTAACTCACAATCAATTCATGATGGTTTAAGAACTGGAAATACTACTGAACTTCTTGAGAGCTCAGTCTCTCCACAAGTTCTGCAACCAAATGCAACTAGCTCTATTATGTGCTACTACAACATTCCGCGCATGAGTGACAGACCATATCCAGTGTTTCCAGAAGCTTTAGATGCGTCCCTATGTTCCCATCTTGTTGTGCGTGGAGCAAAAGTCGTGAACTTGACGTTAGAACCGAATGATATACTTGATGTGCAGGTAAGATATCATGAAGGGACGTACCCCTAAACAATCTAACAATTGTGAATAATATTAATAGACTTTTAAAAATTGTTTTTGGAATCATAGTTTTACAACAGAATTATCAGGCTGAAGCAGATAAATCCTAAACTGAAAGTTCTTCTTAGCTTAGAATCTGTAAATGATGATACTGGAAAAGGTTTCGTTCAAATGATCTCTACGAATGACACCCGTCAAAGGTAATAACTACACAGTAACTACAATTGTACAGATTATACCGTCGATGAAAGTCTGATATCTTCTATTTTATGTAAAATATTTTAACATTTCAAAAGATTTATTCGGAATACAGTCAACACAGTAAACCAACATGATTTCGATGGACTTGAAATAAGCTGGAAATATCCATGTTTTGACGGTCCCATTGAACAAAAGCAGTTGTTTGCTGATTTTTTACAAGAATTTCGGGATTGCATCAGCATCAATGGTTCTTCAATGCTGTTGACTGCTGCTGTATCAGCAAACAAAGAAATTATTGATATTGCGTATGATATTGCAGCCCTTGCCAGGTAAAGATCCTACTCTTTAACTCTTCATGGTTTGAGGGTTTTTGAAAAATGCCATTTGCAATGTCTATCGTTTTAATAGATCTTTAGATTTTATTTCATTGATGAGCTACGACTACCACACGTTTTCTTGGATGACTCCAATCACCGGTCCGAATTCGCCTCTATTTCATATGAAAAATGAGATTGCAATGTTGTCCACGTTGAATGTAGAGTGGTCGGCAAACTATTGGAACCAGAATGGAATGCCAGCATCTAAAATTATTGTGGGAATCCCTTCTTACGGCAGATCTTACACGTATGTGTGAATATTTCTCATAATTGAACAAAATATGCAAATGTATAAAGTAAATACTTTCTTTTAAAAACTTTTCGACTGTAGACTCACAAATGAAGAAAATCATAGCTATTATGACTTAGCCAAAGGTCTAGGCTCGACAGGCTACAAGGGTTATGTCACATTTCCAGAACTATGTGAATTTTTAAGTACGCCTAATGTGACAAGTGTTTACAACAACGTGACAGCAGAACTATATGCCTACAAGGGAGCAGAATGGATCTCATTTGAAAATGAACAAAGTGCAAGTACAAAGGTACAAATGATCAAATTCTAAATTACATCTAGAACAACCTGTATAGCCCCTGATTTGATATTCCTTACTTGTTTCATATCTGCGTTTTAGGCAGCTTGGATACATCGTTCAGGGTTTGGTGGAGTTGCCGTCAAAGATCTGAATTCCGATGATGCATACAAACAATGCACCAAACCTAGTGGATCTACTACAACTACTGCTAATTTTCCGATTGCTCGAGCGATTTACGATATTTTATATTCAAGTAGTTTTTAATGTTTTTAATGCATCAAATCTTTCCTCTACGCCCGTGATGTACCTTAATTTAACTGTATTAGGACTTCTTCCGTAAGAATTGTTATGAATGTCAAACACTCGCAATTTCCATCAAGGTACACAATCACTCATCTCAATTTTTATTTACATCCTTCAACACAACAAATCCACAATTTTTAATGATTTCAAATACACAGCTATATCTTACATAAGTATTTGTAACGTATTTTTTTTACATTAAACCCTGAAAAAGAAAACAAAGCTCAAGACACAGAATCCGAAATAGAAGCGATCATTAACCTTTGTGTATTTAACACACGTGTTTTGCATTATAATATATGTACGCAAATCTGTAATAATTAATATATTCGTAAGTCCCAAGCGAATTTGATTAAACTGAAAGCTCGTCATTTTGACAAAAGCTCGTCGCTGTCGTCACTGCAGGCTTCTTCTTTCTTTTTATCTGCATTTTCGACCATGATTCTCGCTCGTCTCCTTCTTGTGAGGAAAGATCTTTTTGAAAACATTGTGTTCATGTTCTCCTCATTTGTTTGCAAGTCTACATCAACGTTTCTCCTTCTGATTCTAATGGGAGTTTTCCCTTCTATCGAATCAGGATTCAAGATGGGAGTAGGCTCAAGTTTGTCATTTCCCTTCTGATTACATAATATACTTCCGTTTGTTACGTGACCATTTTCCGATTTGCCTTTAGGCACAATTTCTTCCTCTTCGTCGCTTTCTTCTTCCCCAGACCCTTCCAGTTCCGCTTCTTTGCGACTTTCATCGTCATTTGCTGAATCTGTATTTCGTAATTTATCCGGATTATCACTGATTTCCTCTTCCGCCTCCTCATTTTCTTCCGAGTCACTTTCTCCATTTTCCAATTCTTCCGCATCAAGATCCTCTTCGGACAATTCTTCCTGTTCCTCTTCTAACTCAGCGTCTAGTAATTCTGCTGATACATCATCGTCATAAGCTGATGGTTCCTCCACCACGTGTCCATTTTTCTCCATTTCTTCATCTTCCTCTTCCATTTCTTCTGACCAGAGCCTTGTAATAATGGGTTTTTTGAGCTTGAATGATAAACTAGCCACTTCTTCTTCATCTACTTCCGGTTCTATGATCTCACCATTTTGATCTACATCCAGTTCTTCCTCATTCTCATCTGCGTCCGAGCTTTCTGACAACTGATCAACATCATCGTCATCCGTATCATCCCCATCTACTTGCTCAACTCTGGCAGCGCCGCAGAGACGGACGCTTGATTCTTCTTCAGCTTCATCTGCATCTTTCTTCATCTTCAGTCAAAATATTTCTTGCTTTTATATTATATGCTTCAACCCTTGTATTTCTCGTTTCTCCAAAATTTCCGCAGAGCTGTACTCCTCAGCGTCATGATCAGTAACTTCCTCTTCACTTTCTTCTTCTTCCTCCTCTTCAGATTCTGAATCTTCAGGTACATCGGATAAATATTCAGAGACTTCCTCAACTTCCTCTTCTTCGTCCTCCTCATTTGATTGCACTGTAGTATTTGCTTTCTCACCAGCCATTTTCACTTTCTCCTGTTCTATCACAGTATTGTCGGCTTGAGCTTTCTCTTGTTCATTTTTAACTTCCACCTCACTTCCCTCGAAATTGACAATCGCCGACAACGGTAAACTAATTGGCTTGTGAGGGGTCCATCACCGGTCCATACGTCACCACAGGGTCCAACTCAATCCCCGCAGTCACATCATAAGCATCGGGGTCCATGTTATGGCAAAAAGTCGCTGGAAACCAGTTGCATGCTGCCAACGACGCTGAAAAGCTGTCATCTTTCACATCCTCTTGTTTCATACCCAAGAATTCTTCAATTGCCCCACAAACATTTCTAATTGGTTTCAATTTATTTTGCCCCTTTTTACTATCACAAGTTGAGGCAGAGTACTCTTGAATAATCGCCTTGTTCTCTTTGAGCACTTGTCGAAGTTTTGAGCAAACAACACTAATTTTCACCAACTCCTCCATCCTCTTCAGTTCCGGAAAGGCTCTTCCAAACTCCCCAAAGTGTCTAGTTATATCCCTCGCAAACTCCGCTTCCGGACTCAACTTTTGAGCCTTTTTCCTTGGATCAACGGTCATAACAAGGGTATTTGGTCTCACTTCCGTGCGCATTCCACCTACTCTGTAAGTTAATTGGGTGTGCGGCAAAATTGATGCTGAAGATGAGCAATTATCATCCTCTTCCTCAATCTCCTCAAAAACTTCTACCATATTTAGCCAAAACTTTCCACAGGATTCTGAATTGGCTTCAAAAGGGCTCTTCTTTTCATCCCTCCTTTCCGCCTTTCTCCAGCTAATTGGTCTAGCCAAAAATTGGAGATGTTCATCAAGTCTTGACAAAAGTCCTTCATCCGTTCTTCTCATCCAAAATGGGGCATCAGAAGATAATTCCAAGCCACTGGCTAAATAGCACAGTAGCATCGATACTCGAGAAAGGGTTGCTTGAATATATTCGGGAATTTGTGACCAAATTTTGGGGGAAGATTTACTATTCCCGTTTTGTTGGTGACCTAAACTAACTCTTGCTTCTTTAAAGGGATGACTACTCATTTTGGAGTCGTCAGGAGTTTGAAGACTGAAAATAATTTTGTCCATGATCCCACTCCTATTGAGAGAGACGACATCTCGAATATCATGAATGTCAAAGAGAGTAGCAGCCGGATTTAGAGTGTCCCTACTCAAAAGCAAGGAAACTGAGCCAGTCTCATAGTTAATGTGAAAGCCATCTATGCTCCGGTAAGATTTTATTGGATGTCTCAAGTTGAGAAGGCAAGTGAGTGGAGGTGAGAAGCCGTCTGTTGAGGTGAGAAATGGGGAACTCATCTTCCGCTCCACATGACCCATCGACCATCCCTTCAGGGCTAGGAGCTCCTCCATGGCCTTGACTCTGGCTTGGGGAAAGTCGGAGAGAGTGCTTCGGCCTTTCCAAACCTCGACAAAGTGGGTGTAAGCATGCAAGTGCTTGGGAATGAGTGGAGATTGATGCTTTTGTCTGACTTTGTCTGCACAAAACTGGCTGAGAAAGTTATTCCCGAGGGTTTCCACATAGACCAAGTCTGAGCAGTTGAGAGTAGAACGGTAACACTGAAAAATGCAAGATTAAAAGTGTGTTTGTATAAGGAATAGACATATTTAAAGATATAGGATTTGCAATACTTACCAGTGGATCAACCTTGGGAAAGTTGACAACATTCTTGAAAAATTTGGAGATCACGTGCGCCTCTGATTTTCGAATCAGATCCCGTTTTCTTTTGTCCTTGTCTACAGACGTGGGTGATGATGAGCTACTGTTGTCATCTTCTTCATCTTCAACATCCTCTTCATTTTTCTCATCAGTTTGAGAATTTTTGGCAGCTAGTAGAGCTTTGGACAGTTTTTCGTGACTGCTGAGTAAAACGCTGAGCATATGCTTGTGTGTCAATCCATGATGAATGGTTGATTGCATTTTTCGATCAACCCTCAACAAATTCTCGGCCATGAGCATAATGGCATTCCGATAAGCATACAATTTCCCCACCTCTTCCGTCTCGTCCATTGCTCGGAGGAAATGGGAGGCTGCCATCACAATCGCCCAGGATGCATCTGAACCGGAAGCGCTTTGAGCAAGTCGACATAAGCCAAGGCCGCGCTGAGTTGGTCTATCTGCCCTTCATCTTGACCGGATTGGATGGCTTCTGAAATTCTTGTCTAGAGTGACGATCGCGTGTTTAGCGGGCAGAGTGCGAGGGGGGTGCATCCATCGGGTCATCTTCTGGGGGCGGTCCTGGCATTTTGTCAGGATCTTGTTGAATTTTTGAGACATAATCTTTATAACCATAATCCATTTTAGGTGAAACGTCAGTCAAGATTAATGACGGCTTGTCGTCGCTGCAGTACTTATCGATTGCCGGGTATTCACCCTTTACGAGAGAAGATTGAAGGTCCAAAATCTCCTTGTTCACTTGAGACACGACTGCCTCATGAAATTGAATGTCTTGCACGAGCTTAGACACACATGGGAGAACCCGGTGCATGCATTCTGGTGCGGAAAGTAGGGCGGTTTGGTAGTCTTTCATTGCATCCAACCACTCTTCCTTGACTTTGTGAATTGTTCCGGAGAGAAGAAGCACCATGGCTGATTTATGGCCTGGAGCTGCTGGAGCATTTGGCTGCTCCTTTTGCTCACCTTCTTTTTCCTCTTCACCATCTTGATCTCCATTCTCATTAGAAGAAGGAGGAGGAGATGGTATTTTAGGTGGTGGTGGATTTATTTCCTTCAGGTATTCTTCTGCTGTGGCAAGTGTCCTCGTATTCAAATGTAGTAGGACATCTGTCAACATCTCAAAGTCATTAGTTTCCTGAGCACGATCCAGCAGCTCAGCTGTCAACCTCGAGGCTTCCTCCGACACCATTCGTATCTCATCTTGTTTTTCATCCATTGGGAGAAAGTGGGCTGCGGCGAGAACTAATTTTGCTGATTTGAGATTAGCCCTTCCTCGTCTCAGGAATGAGATGGTGGCTCGATGAATCCAGTAGCCAGGGGCTTCTTCAAATACGTCCGGCCACGTGCTCACAATCAGTCGAAACCCTTCCAAAGGATTTGAGTTGGAGGCGAGCTCTTGGACCATCTCAACAAGCTCTTCCAGCTCCTCATTATGCAACTCATTGACTCCACTCGAGGACTGCCTAGATTTTTTCTTGAGGACTTCCAACAATCCTTTGACTCGTGTTGCGTGATAAATTCCTGAATAAATCTGAGCCCCTTCTGGATCCAGTCCTTTGAGGGCTCTGGATTTGTGGAGGAGGTGAAATAAATTACCTTTATTGAGGTGATACTCACAAGCCGCGTAATGAGCTCCATTCCTTGTAAAAATATTGGCCAGCTCTTCCCAACCCTGGGGGCTGCTGCAGTAGCCAGAAAGTAAGAAGCAGAAGTGGGCTAAAACCGGATCAGAAACTCGGATTGACATCCCGAGCTGGAACCAATCGCCCCTATTTTTGTCACCGGACTGGATTGCAAACATTGTCCATAACATGGCCAACTCAAATTGCTCTTCTTTTAGGGCTTCTTGGATAAGTTGCTCCCACTCGGATTGTTGGAAGGAAAGAACGTTCCTCATGGCCATTCCGAGACAAATTATTTCCTGTAAATCATCCTGACAGATGAGCTCACTCATACGGGAAATCATCAGCTCAGTTTTCTCCTTGTTCTCCAACACCCAAATCAAGTTTTGGATGAGGGAGCGACGGAGAAAAGAGTGTTGCGAGCGAAGAAAACTTTGACTCTTGGAAGGGCCACTTTCTTCGGATAACGAGCCAAGTTTGGAAATTATCTTTGGTATATTATTGCCATTTTCACTTGAGGACGCGTTGTAATTGCATTCTTTTAGGAGACCAGCCGCTTGGTGATGCAAAACTGTTAGGGACGACCATTCTGGAGATTCCCAGATGCCTAACACTCTACTAGGTAGATATCTGCCAATTTACAAACGAATATACCGTCAACAAATACCTTCAACCTACTTGTAACGTTTTTAAATGCATTTTCATAATTATTTTTACCTGGGTTCCCAGTTAAACATTTTTGTCCCGATCAGCCCCTGAAAATAATTCATCAGAGCCGGTATCCCCTGTTGGTCCGAATAGAATATTGCCCGATACGGATTAATGACCATATCCCAATGCTGCGTCTCGGTGACAAACCGTTTGTCACAAGTGGAGCAATAATGGAAACTACAACTTTGCTCTGCTGACTGTTGTTGTTCCCCTTCATTATCACACAATGTTTCGGACACTAGTTGAGAAAAGCAGTGGAAATAATTGTCACTAAGCTCATCAGCGCACTTATCATACTCACTGGTCCAGTTGCTAATGCTTTCTAAAAGTTGACGGGACATTTGTTGATGACCCACATCATAGCATATATATCCAGCTGGAATGAACGCTTCATCTTGAGCCTTATAGTCTTTGCTTGAGCTCCTCTCCACATCGTACTTTGCCCTTAACGCTTTATCCGATAAGATTCTGTGGGCTTCAATGGTCAAGTAGCAAAGCTCAGTGTCCTCATCTGGTCCCATTTTGTCGAGGTGGACTTGTAAAATCCTTTTCCGGAATGCCTTTGTAACCTCATCTTGGGTGGCGGTTGAAGAAACACCCAAAAGGGCATAGTAGTTCACACCAGGCTTGCCAACCGTTGGATTCTTCATGTTTGCCTTTTGTTTTTGCAAAATTAATTGGATGGAGAAATCTTGTTTATCCAATCAAAGGATGATTTATTTTTCCAGGATGATGGAAAACTAATTAATTAATCTCCAAGAAAAATATATGAGCCATTTTAACGAGCGTATTTTTATGAGCTTTCCAGAAAATCACAAGGAAAAGTTTAAATGGAGCACATTAATACTATCATCATCTTGATTTGATCGTTTAGGGCACATTATTCGGCACTTTTGTTTGTTTGGAAAAGTCTTGTTGAACGAAAAGGGTAATATTCATGAGCACAAAAAAAGTCATTTGACCTGGCTTCCCTGAACACTGATTCTGATTATGAGTTGAACATCACCCATCCACGCTAAGCACCCAATAACGACGATGATGATGGTGATTTCATGATGATCACATTGAAAAGTAATGTAATGATAACAAAGGAATGATGATGTCGATCTTATGGCAAGATTTTTCTACCACCAACACACTTTTTGATGATGACGATATTATGAGAGCGTGAATAGCAATATCCTTTCACTTCACTCCATCCCATCATTGGATCGGCAATAAAAGTTCATTAGACTGACTCAACTCAGCCAGCTTGTGTGAAACTGATGGAGGAAACCCAAGAATTGGATCCGATAGAGATAAAGTCTTTCGAGATAAATCTTAATAATATTCTCGACCAAAATGGTATACTAATATAGACGTTTAACGAATTGTAATTCAACGTCCCTTGCGGAATGATAATAATATAGACTATGGAGTAGATAGTGCTGAAAAAAGTGATATTGTATTTTAAATGGAGTGTGCAGTATTCACAATAAATGTTGAAGTTTCCACCAACATGACTAGACCACGCACACAAGTAAAAAAGTCAGAGCCAAAGCCAGAGATCTGCAGCAGCCAGAACAAGTCTGTCTTTTTCTAAAAATATCTTTTGTGTGGTGAAATGTATGGAGGTGTAGCAAGTATTTGGAGTGAACTGGCATAGTTTACATGGGGAAATTCGGATAGTAATAATAGGATAGCGTAAGAAATAGGTACATGAGGAAGAAGAGTAGGGAAATTCTTCGCTAAAGGAAAAATGTGCTCTTGCAACTCCAAGCGAGCTGCTGACAAGTTGCCAAAAGTCACAAGAGTAGTTTAATTTACGCCATGCATGCATTATGCTTTTAAATAGTGGATACGATCAAGATAGCTTGGCAAGTGACTCATTTTGTTTATATCAAGGATTTTAGGTAGGCGAGTGTGTAATAAATATGTATTTTCTGAGTTAAGAATGTTGTGTGTACATTTTTCTCTTTAATTTGAGACTTTCTTGTCAATGAAACCTGAGGTTGAGGTGTGATATAAAAACGGAAGTCTGATGAGAGTCAAGTAAGGAGCAATTAACTTTAGTCAAGTTGCCAGAAGCCCAAGCCAATGCCCGATTTTATAAAGGCAGAGCCAGGCTACTAATGATGATGATATGATGAGGATGCACTTATGCGATGAAAGAAAAGCTTGTACTTGCTGACTTGATATATTTTGGCAGCCACCGAGTTTCTTCTAGTCACATTAAGGATTATTATATAAAGTAGTTTTAACAAAAATGTGCTTTTACCGCTGAACTCTACCATGCTAGTTGATTGATATAAAAGTGTTTTGTCTAGTCAGCAGCAGAAACAAATACAAAAGCGGATAACTCTTTTGATCTGTTTCATTTCACGAGAGCAATGTGAAAAATGCCAGCTATAAATTCCCATGTTGTTGAGTTGAAGAGCAAAATACTATTAATGAGGAAGAAATAAGCGGATCAAGTGGTATTTTGTTTAGCTTCTCATGGCCAATGCCAAAATGAGCTAGTAAGCATATTTTTCCCATTAGAGGATTTCTCACAATTATTTCATAATAGAGTTGAGGATTCCCTCGGATGATTGCGTATTGTCTTTGCGTTCAATTGTCCGAGAAATGAGAGGCACTCAGGCACTAACTAAGTTGTGGATGGATATTGTCCTTGTCTTAAAAGCTTTCATTTCCATTATGATCCAGCTCACATTCTCTGATTCGTTTATGGAGCCACGAGCCCACCTTAACCGAATCAGGAAATGTGAAAGTAGAATAACATGTAGCAAGCTAGTTTCTTTTCGTGAATCGCATAGTAGGAAGATAGGCGCCTATTTCCTTTTAGACTAATGAGACTTCAACAGTATAAACCGAAACTATTAAAATGTAAATTCCTAAGCCGAAATACGCTCGAGGACTTCCAAGAGGATTCTGTGTTTACATTACGTGTTCACATTGGTTAAAGAAAGCAAGGTAAACCCATTGCTCACAACAACTGCAGCATTTGAAGTTAATCACAAACTTTGACTTTTGGTTAAAATGAAGAGTTTTGGTATTTAAAGACGTACCTTTAGATATAATCGAAAAAATAATTACTTTCTTGGTAAAATTAAGATGCACGTGTTTGTATTTGATACCTTTCATAATTCATTTTTGGAAGTCAAGAATTCCGTTCGCTATGACTCAACTAATCCCGACCTACTTTTACTTCAAAACATAACTCAAATACTGCCCCGAGACTCAGGAGTTGAGTCGAAGAATATTTTATAGTTTAAACTAAAAGATGATTTCAAACAAAAAAATTTCTACGAATGCCTTCATTTCCCTTTAAATTTCAAACATTTCTTGCAGCAAGCGTTATACAAATACATTGTAAGACTCAAAAAATAAGTTGAGTCTTCGACGTATTTCATATTGTCGTCGAGATGTACATGGAATTCTAAATTATGAAATTGATATCAGGCGTTAAACCTCCCTAAAAACCACAAATGATGAATAAAAGTCAAGGAAATAAAGAGAAAGCTGAATACATTGTTTTCACAGCAGTTACTTCTCACTCCTCCTCATCCGGATCAACTCCAAATATTTTCTCAACCACGTTAGAACACAAAATTAAGACGGCGTGGGATGAGTAATCCCTTCCTAAAAGGATGGCTGAATATTAAAAAGCACGGCATCACGCCTGCAGAAACAGGATTGGAAATGGGAAAGTAAACAAAGACTTAAGTATGTGAGCTGCATACTGAATGAACCAGCGGTGAAAGAAACTTGGGAGGTCGAATGAATGACAATGAAGAATACTTGTATATTTTGATGCTAGAGAAAGGAAGTTCCATACACTCCCATTTGAAGAAATATAGCTGAATCGAAACGAAAAACAATAATCATTCATGGTGACTTGGTACGATGCATACGTGTCATGTTGCAACGTCTCAGGAAGACAAACCACATCGTTGCTTCTCCGTCGTTGCATCTGGTGACGGGTGAAAGTCTCAGGGTTTCAAATGAGAAATTACGGATGAGATGATGACAGTGACGGTGAGTTTTATTGCCCATAAACCCATGTAGGATGACTGTCAGGCATATTTGATCGGCAAGGTAAATGGGACGAATATGACTTTTTTATGATAAAGATGACAATGACAACTGTTGTTTTTTCACGTGGAGAAAACACCTGGAAAAGAAAATGGAGGCTTTCCTTACTGAGCTGTGAGCTATAATATTCTATTACGTTCAGAACAATGACGTCGTACGTCAGGGATTAAGTGCATATTATTTGTGTCACTGTCACTGCAAACATGTTCTAATTTAATACATCAAATAGAGGAGGAGAGACATGGGAAAGGACGAAAATTGTCTCATATCTTAGCTCAAGTATGAGTCCTAGCCTTTCATTTTCTGTCATAAAATGTATGCATGTAGTTTCTGCAAAGTCTGGGTGTGCCATTGCACCATAAAACCACAGTTTTATGACTTTATTGCATCAGATGACAGACATTAAATTTTGATCCGGATGATAATCGCTGACTCTGCGAACGAGACAAAATGGTGTCTTCTCCGAGTTTCAATATTAAAGGTGATTATTTTATGTCTATTTTTATCTTAACCTTTACCTTTGGATTACCTTGTAATGTGAGGTGACTTTGTCATTTCATTTTCTGAGACGGCTGACTGTAATTGTCGGTGAAATTTGAACTGGAGGTCATGACTCATTCGGATTTCAAGACCAAAAAGCTGATGGCTGCTTGCTCTGCTGATAATTGTGAGAACCATGCATAATGTCTAGACCGCAGTATATTGTATATTTAGGATAAAAACATTATTTGAATAAGAAAGCTTGCAGTGCATTCATGCTTACTGTGAGTACATTAAACATCAGTCTGCGTATTTTTCTGGGTGACTGAATATCTAAGTATTGTGAGGTTTATCAATTCAAAGAAGGTAAGCATGTTCTTCATCAAAAGTAATAGGTTTCTCTCAATATGAAATTTTTCAGTCTTTGTTAGATAGTTCATCTAAAATTTGAATACCATACATACTCATTCATACAAACGAAGTCATCTTCAAAACTTCTAACAAGAACGAAACCTGAAGATTTTAAGTAAGGAGATCAAAAGCTCATGAGTTTCTTCATTCATTTCACCGCACAATGGCTTTACTTTGGTTTCTCTTTGACCTTTAAAGTTGCTCACAATCATGACATAGAATATAAGCAGATTAATCAGTTGGTCAATATACCATTCTTCCTTAAAATTTCATTACCCACTTCCCAAGAACTTCGATGTACGTAAGAATGATGCTGTTCTTCAATTCTGCGTCAGTCAGCGGTTACTCGAGTACATGTTTTGAATCAGCAGATATACAGCTCTTCGGAGATTCATCAATTCTCCGACACACAATGGCTCAAGTGTTTCAATAAAAACAAAGCCCAACGTCTCCTTTGATGTTTCCTTTAAAATACAAATGATGCAAATTGCACTTATCAATTGAATGACAAATTTCTCAGGAGAAAAATAAAAAACTCGACAAAATTCGTCAAATTCAATAGTTGCTTCTTCGCAAGAAAACTTGAAAATTTTCATGTTATGTGCACTCGGATTATTTTTAACAATTGAAACAGAAAAATATACAGGGAAAAAGTAAAAGCCTAAAGGAGCTCATTGAAAACAAGAATATATGCAATAAAATACCATCAAATGAAACACAATGAAACGTATGATGATAGCTAGGGAAAAGCTTGAATTTTGATCAAAAGGTATATGAAATTAAAAAGACATGATTATGCAAATAGAAATGAGAGATAACCATTTATATTAAAAGTTGATATACCACAATCAAACTATCAAAAACACGTTTTGCACAGGCAAAAATGCAAATGAATCAGACAGGAGGGTTTTTATTCAACGAGACATGAAACAATCTCCTGTTTTATTTTTTATAAATAAATTATTTCGAAGAATCCCGAAAATTTAATGTTGATTTTCTTGGATATCTATTTTGAAGAAAAGCAAGCTTAATTTAACTTGATGTCCGGATTTGCTCGTCCTTGAATTCATAAGAATGCCGATTCACAGAAAAACAGACAGCTTAAAATAATGAGAAAAGCGGCTTACTGTTCAAGCGGCTCAACAGTAAAGGAGTTGTTTACATTTGTACAAGTTTACATTGAAGAACAAGACAGTTTTTGTTTCTAATTAAAATAACCGTCTTGGATTTCATCACATAACATGTCGTTTTAACAAGTTGATTGCGAGATCTACAAGATGAGGACAAGTGAGAAAACATATAGTGTGTGCATAATGTAACACCCAAGTCACTTTCACTTGATGTCCTACATGCATATTTTGCCTCAAGTTTTGCAACAACTTTCTCTTCCCTTGAAATCCCTTCTTGTTCCTTGTCACTGCTCTTGACACATATTGTCCTCCCGTAATGAATAATAGTTGAGTGAGCGAGTGAGTAAGGAAGATGCCTTGCGGAATGTCAAGGGAAGGACCATTCTCGTGAAAAGTAAAGAATTAAGTAAACAAGCACAGTTACCTAAAGAGGTAGGCGGATGTGACAACTAAACCAAACTAATTCCTCTCCATTTATGTACGTCCTTTAGAAGATTTTATCGGAATATCTTCCTGCTTCAAGTGCTTATGTCATGAATGTACTTAATTTGCAAATGTAGACATTGCCGAACATTTTTGTCTTCTGGGAAAGAAACAAGCAGGTACTTGAGAAAGCTTTGTGACTTGATGAGCTTCCCATTACACAGCTCTCATCTAATAAATTGCCATTGGCGGGTTTTAATTTATGTGATTCGTTTAGCGTTTAAATTTGCTACGTAAATAAGATTCAATATTATTTCCGCATGAGACAACAAACCAACGATTGTTTGTGCATTAAGAAAATTAGAGTTCCCTTAAATCCTATTATGTTGCCGTTCTTCATTAGCATGTTGTTTGCATAATTTTCATTGTATTACCTCATGCTACTTTTAAAGACCATCACTTCATCGTTGTGTTTGGAGGAAATTTACTTTAAAAGCACTCCTCCACACTCATCAAAATTGTTCAAACGACAAGAAATTCTTAAAAAGAATAGCCCACCATGAATTTCAAGGAAGTTGTTAATTTTTTATTTGAAGCGTGTCACATCCACGTTTCAGTGAACCGTAATGAACCGACCATTCGACATTGGAACGGATCAATTAAAGAGATAACGAGACAACGAACCGTGGCCCATTCCACTTCAGAAACTTTGCTTCTGACAGTAACGAAGCACGGGGGAAATGGGTTCTTTACGCAGTTTTCAAGTGAATTTACAAATTGGCAAAGCTGCATAACGTCTATGGTTGTAAAGAAGACATTGATCTTGTGTTGGAGTTGGAGTACATCATCATATTATTATCATGCATTCCTTTTGTGAATCATCTTACATTCTCACTGGAATGGAAAGACGTTAAGGTATTTTGCGTGGCATGTGCTTTTTATGCAACCACACACCTTTCACCAAAAATTGAATGGTTCAAGTGAAATTTGATCCGTAAAACGTGCTGTACGTGACGTGACGATGCTACCATGCTCTTTATATTTGTTCAATGTAGATCAAAATCTTGTTCATGCATTTTATGTTATGCAATGCCAATTAGGTAGGTCTACACTATACCACGATCGCGAACCAAACGGAAGTTCCACCGATTCACCTATGTTCACATGAAAATTAAATTGAAGGGTTATTAACATATATTTGGCGTGCAAATAGTCTATAAAAAATTCTGAATGGAAGTGAGGAGTAAACAATGCAAAAACTGAATTGCTAGTACAAGCTGCAATCTCTAACTTTTCTTTGACTACCGATCTTTGTTAATTATAAATCACTAGCAACACCTACATTTCTACTACCTTGTAAGCAGACAGCCTTTGTGTGGTGTTCCAATTTCCTAAATGGGGATGTTTGTGCTAAAAAAGTTTCCATTTTGGACGACTGAAAGTTTTGGTGAAGATGCAGTAGGTTTTTGATGCTCCTTTCTTCTGTCTCGTAACTTGTAATCCGTAATTCAATTTGTTAAATTCCCTTAAGAGAAATTGTGTGAGAGGGGATACAGTATTTAAGGATGGAAGATGGAAATGACAAGAAACTTGATTGGATTTAAGTCTTCAGTAAAAGCAAGAGACAGGCATTTACACGCATGAAAATTGCATTCTTTTGCAACTAGGCTGGTGTTTCACATAGATATATTCTGAAGTATATTATTAAATTTAATATAGATGGCTTATACATAAATATCTTTAATTTGTCATGTCTATCTGACCCTTCCAGATGGACACTTTGTTGTTGTTGCAAAACAATGTCCGTAAATAGTAATATTTCACATTTCTTGATTAAAACATAGAAACTTAAAGATTTGCCACGCGTTGAATCAAAAATGCATTACCTTTGGATATACTAAACCAAAAATACCATGTTTGCTTTTTCTTATTGCTTTCACGTTTGTTATGATAAAATTAATATCCACGTCCATCTTATTGGGATGCTGGTTTTTCTTTATGGAGCAGATCAAGGTCACCCTGTTTGCTAACAAATATGCGGTCAATGTATTATATCGTTTCTCATGCAATGCACCCACGCATAAAATCAGACCCGACACAGAACTTCGTAAGGTATTTATACAGAGGGATTTTTGGGGAAAATATTTGTGTTTAGCAAATAAGTACGAAAACACTTTTCGAACACAGTTACAAATGGGAAATGAAAATTGAAAATTGTTTCATTAAATCTTGTTTGTGTGCAATATGAAATACATCCTTAGCGAAACGGGTTGCATGTACAATGTAGACAAATGTCAGCAGATTGCTAGAGAAAGTGGAGAGAAAGTATAGTGTGCGGGTAAATTGGAATAGAATGGTTCATGTGGAAAACTCATTAACAACTGTAACTCCAAAGTGAATCCAAGTTGAGTTTTTGCGTCTATTTCCAACATTTGTGAGCAGAACAGAGCTTATAATTGTTTCACCCGTTACTTGTTCGTGCTGGGTTTTGGGTTTCTACGCGTTTTAATATAGGTTTGAAACATTGAGACTTGTTTTCTAAAGGAGTGCTTTGTTACTCAATGCGAATAAGAGTAACGAAATAATATATATAGTATATTATTTGCGGCACATGAAGCATGGAATGTGAGCATTTAACTGACTTCATATTTTGTAATGAGTATAAATGGTGGTGATGGTTAGATTGATGTTCAAATTTGTTTTTTGACGACATTCAGTTGCATGACCTTACAGTTACAGCGTACCGGAAGCCAAAAGGGCAAAAGTTTAGAGAACTGGAATACTGGAAGGTATTTTGCTTGTTTCGTTTGAAGCACGGTTTGTGTACAATCATTGATTCAGTGCTAGCCTTGAAGATTGGATATTTACCCTTGGGTATTTCAATGCAACCGGTAGAAGCCTTGATGGTGGCTTGTTTACTGTATCATAAGCATTCTGAATTATACTTTGAATGATAAACAAAGAAACTAATTTTCCAATTTTAAACTTCTGAGAAAAAACTGTTCATATTATTTTATGTCCTTCATCATTTCATTCCTTGTAAGAACAGTTGATTAACTGGGTCATTATATAGAAGGTAAGTGTAGTAAATGACCGTAAAATCAAATTTGCAACTTGTCGGAAGTTTGGTAGAAGCTGGAATGATTTTGAATCCTAATAAAATACCCGTGTCAGACAATTTAAATATAAATTATTATTGTAGTTTCCACAGATCTGCGTCGTATCGTTTCCGATCAGAGATTAGTTATTTCTTTGTGAATTTCGCAATATTTCAGCTTCTTGAAACAACGGTTCCACTCCAACCAAATACAGAGTAGGGTTGCTTTCAATATTAATAAAAAATGCTCACAAATAACTTCCCTGAACCTAATCGTAAAGTTAAAGGCGTTTTTTGTCAAAGTTCCCAACTTAAAACCTAACATGGAGGATTATTTTAACATTAATGTCGTTCGATATTGTTTCAATAATTTGTACACCTACATTACCTACCACTTTGCAAATGTTGTATGCCCGGGAAGATATACAGTTCGCGTTACCATTAAGAAGTTAAAAATACATCTACAAAAATACGAGACCATTCGTAAATGTCAGTGAATGTAGTTTTGTGAACTTTTAAGTAGCATCCCGATGAGATGACGAGCTGGGAGCTTCAAATTAACGCTTTTTGCTTACGCAACAGCAAACAAGCAAAATGGGTAGTACAAAATTCAGTTGAGCCAGATTGAGTACAAACCATTTATTATGTAGCCATTTGAACATTACTGTTTAATTATAAAGGAAAATATTTGCTCACTTGAAAAGAGTATGTCAGATTATATAAAACCAAAACCTTCCACTTATTGCCGCAGTACACTATCTTGGTTTATCTTGACTTTCGCTTTCAGAGAATTTGTTATGAAACCATAAAAACATTTTGGTCTTTAATTACGTATATGCGTACTCATTTAGTTTTTATTCTGTTTATCTTTCTGCATTATACTATCGTAATATGTGCTGCGCATATTTGGCGTATTTGCTTTTTAATTTCTAAACATTAAATGAATGACGAAGGATAGGAAATGAAAGTTTGCCCCAAAATGTGTTTGATTTCCAAGGAATTGCAATGTAACAGGAGCTAAAGAATGAAATAGAGAGTATTAAAACGAACAAATATTTGCTGAACATGTTCTACCCAAATCAAAGTTGAATATTGTAATCATCACATGCATTGTGTGGGTTGGGACTTCTGAGAAGAACACTTTAATTTGGAACTAAGATACTCTATTATGTATATTATACAGAAGTTGATGGAAAAGTTGAAAGTGAAATAGATACCCTTATAAAGATACATTGATGTAGCCCGAAGGAAGGAAGAATGCAAGCTCACATTATCAGCTCTTTCCATTTTGGGACCTCCAGCATCTTTTCTTTGTTAACCAAAGGAAGTGCTATTATAAAGGGACACGTAAATACATCCTTTATCCCTTTAATATAGTACATACATGTACAAACTCAAGTAGAACTTTTAAATTCTGTCTGCTTACATCGCATCAGCTACTAGTCGCACACTTTTCTCAGCTCCTCTTCAATTTGTCGAGACGAGTACTGACTACAAATTTTCTTTCTTCGCATCTCCAAGACCAAAGGTAACTGACTCAACATGAGACCACGCAAATGGAATGAGCGAAAGGAATAAAGTTGGCAGTGGGTAGAAAATAATACATAATATGAAGGTTGATGCATGCGTTCTTCCCTTTCGCTGGGGGATTTGAACGGGATGAAAGAAAAATTAATGTGCGAGTATATAATCCGCCGGACTTTCACGTCAGCCCTTCTACTAGTCTTCCACATTGAAAAAAAAACCTTTCAAAAATGAAAATTGTAGGTTTTTCATACTTGGCTAGAAATGAGAAAGAAAGCGTATCAAAATTATTATGTTTTCGAAGAAATTAGTCCAGTTTGTCTGATTAAATTTCTGAGTAACGGGCATTAAACTAAATTAGGTGTGCTTTTTCATTTTCAATGGATAAGCAAGGTGACACCTCATACAAAACTACTATAACTTTAAAAAACGTGCCTTATTTCCAGCTTTCAATGAAGTGCCTGGCATATGAATTTGGAATTTGGGTAGTTTCATCCATTTTTTCGAATAATGAAAGACCGTTGCTCTTTTGTAACTGCAAAAGCTGAGCAACGGGAAAAAGTGGGTGGATTATTCCAAAGGCTGGACTCAAAGCGCAGAGGCTTTACTCATAAATCCATCAAAGTAATAAAAACTGCAAGGCGCATCCTTTTCCATCTCCTTTTTAATCCCCGGGGCATGTTGCCAAGTTATAGACATGCTCATATTGACTATCATGTATTTTTACACAATGCCAAGGCCATACAACCAAACTACGTAAGAATTTTTTTCTTTTCTTCATGTTTTCTCAGAATGAGATGCTGAGACATAATAGTTCTTTATCATAAATTGGCATGGTTCTGGTCATTGAAAGCAGGGATCTGAAACCGCTGAATCCGTTTTCACTGTGTAAATACCGCTTGTGTGCTTAAGTCAAATAAGAAACTAGGAGTCTCGTTTTTGATCAAATAGTATGACGAGCTCGTTAATGGATCAATTAAAGCTATTGTACGAGTAAGAAATGCAACATAAAGGGAGAAGACTTTTTAGTTTAAATAACAATGAAATAAGAAAGTTTAAGAAATTAATAACTTTAATTTCATTAATTACGCATAAAAGACTAGCTTCAGAGACATATAATTTCTTTGTATTAGCTATTGTGGAGATTAAACTATTTTCGGAGAACAGTTGAATCATCCACTTTAACTCCAATTTAAATATTTCTCCATGAAGGGCAATTTGCACGTCCTTTAAACCTTAACTGTTGCATTAGAATTTGCAGTGCTTTTTAAATACAGAGCAAACACACTATCAAATTTTTTCTATATCATTGTGTTCTGCGAATCCCTTGCTTTCTGGCCTAAAAAGTTCTATTTACACTTCAATATTGCAGAGGATCCTCGTGCACATTCAGCAACACATCTTACAAGTCATGTACTACGGCTTTAAGAGCATACGATCTACTTTCAGTACAAAGAAATATTTCTCGCATTTATATCATATTAGCGTTTAACCTTGCGCAATTGATGTAGAAAAATGACGTAATGGTAAATACTTACTTACAATCAATTTTCAATCGAACCACCCTCTTAATTCTCCGGCTCCCTTGGGAAATTAAGTCTTACCTTACTTAGTTTTTCCTTTATTGTAGGAATGATAGCCTACACAGGTGTAGCAAAAGAACGATCCTATGAAATCATCTAAACCACGCCATCAAATGTATCATCATGGCTAAGTGAGTACACTTAGGCACACAGACTTACATAGGTAAAGAAAGCTAGTGCGCCCCCAATGAATTTCTTGTACTGTTAAGACGTAATAAATTATCTACCTATGCAGCCCACCCATTTACTTCATGTGTTATGC
The DNA here is from genome assembly GCA_001718145.1 of Orchesella cincta. Taxonomy (NCBI): domain Eukaryota; kingdom Metazoa; phylum Arthropoda; class Collembola; order Entomobryomorpha; family Orchesellidae; genus Orchesella; species Orchesella cincta. Next base: position 164,446 of record LJIJ01000055.1, on the reverse strand, counting down.
ATTCCAAGAAGGCAATAAAATTTCATTTCCATGTTCTTTCAACCACCTGGATGAATACGTTGCTTTTTCTGCTACTCCATTATCATATCATGCAACTTTCTTTGGCTTTGAAGAATACGTGATGAGCTGCAAGAATACCATTTTGTCACATTTCTTACATTTATGCAATAATGGACAAGTGGAAAACGATGTCATCTTGCTAAAAGGAATCCTTGAGTTACCTAAATACTCTACATTTCGTACACCTGCTCCTTTAACAGTGTACTAGCTACTACAACAATTTCCATTACACCCACAGTTGTAGACATCAAATTTTTGAAAGCTGGTGAAACAGATTTTATGACTAGTAGTCATAAATTGTGTTTCGTCAGCTTGAATGCATTTCACCAATGCGACGTGAAAGAGATTTGCCTCTTCAATGTGACTGAATTCAAAGTGATGATTCTGCAAACCAAGTTTAAATGAAATCGCTATTACCCGTACCAAATATTGGTCACAGTAGCTTTTTTCAAATCCAACTTTTGTAATATTTTAGATCAGTAGAAGGTCAATAAGTTGTATGGGCAAAATTCCTAGTATTGGTGAAAGTAACTTAATGTGGACTCAAGGATCCCAATGTCAATTCAACCTTAAACAACTTTATGTGTTATCGAATCAAAATGGTTCATGATTCACAATACAGATATAAATTCAGTATATAGAAATGTAAATAATAAGAATGACAATCTAGAAAGTACTCCAATCTCATACAATATTTCTACTACTTGGAATCCATTGAAATACTTCTTAGAAACGCCTTAAATATCAGACTTACGCATTATACTCGCAATTTTCTATCCGCAGTTTTTTTTAGCATCATAAAAATACAACATATTTTACAGGAATGCCCTACTTTCATCAAGACATCTTTTAAAAAACACTTAAGTATTTGCCATTTGTTTCAAACGGGAGAATTTCACATGTCATAACGATTATTCTCAGTAACTCTCTTTGTTAACAAAAGTACATACTTTACAAAATATTCATTAAATGTTCACTTAGCATATTCTTCAGTGAAAAATTCTTGTGAATGAGGCTACGACATATATATTTTTTTAACAGAGGCATGACAAAAACGAAACACATTTCTCATTCAAACGACTTGCGAAACTTCTTTATAAAACTGCGTACCATTGCAAAAGAATCGAATTCTCATTTTGTTTCAAACGTTTTCCGCTACATTTCCTCCAATACTTAAAGCTCAAAGGCTTGCGATGAAACGCTCTCCACGTCTCCACTCAAGCATCGTCAAGTCGGCGTCAATATATATTATTACATTGTTTTGTAACTGGAGCAGCGGGTTTTTATTGAAGTTTGTCATTTTTAGGAAAGTCATTCAGAATACGTATACATACATAAGCCCATCGTTCATCTCATGCACCCACGAGTTTTATAATGTTTGCTTTCCCTTTTAGGAAGAGCACTTTCTCATTTTCCTGAGAAACAGGTAAGCGTTCGTTTGCAATAGGAAGCTTCACATTTCACATCACAGCGGAACCTTAGTCAGCAGAAGAATGACACATAAAATGGTGATGATGGTGGTGATGATGACAGTGTTAGATTTGATGTCTCAGCACATCGCCGGATAATTAGGTACAATATTACCCATTCCGCTTTGGCTTTGACTACGAAACGCAATATTATTTTGAAGAACGATAGCTAACCTGTGAGAGCACCCAAATCACATCATAAAAATGCTCCGGATATTGCATGTTATTCCCTTGTGATGGAAGGAATAAAAGCCTGTTTTCTTCGGAGCAAAGCTCCTTCCTCCAATGGAAATAGTTTCGTTGTTCTGCTTTTCCATTCATTTGAAGCAGTAATGTCTGCTCTGAATACCATTCCGTACTAAGCTCCAATTTCCTCCTGACATTAGCAATGGCATTACCTGGTTTCAGCTACCTACTTGATGTTGACATTGAGAATGCGATTCTCCTCCTCTTTTTTATGCGTGCTTTATGACTTTGTTACAACCAGAAAATAAAACGCGGTTGTTGTAAAGAATCGAGTTGAATGGATTGGGAAAAGCATATCTTAAATAACTTGCATATTAATATCATCACAACGATTCATGTGCAACAGTGGCAAAGGCACCCATACGAAGAGGAATGGGCGATTACGTCTGGAATGAAATTGCTAGTCACCTGTCTATATAACCTGTCATTATTTCCTCATTTCCTTTAACCAAACTTTAACTTCGTGGTGAGAGTTTACAAGCATTTACAACATGGCTATAAATGAAAAATCAAAGGACGATAATCGTTCACCCACTCTTCTCTCAATTGTAGAATATATTGCAACAACGCAGGTAGAAGGGGCAATACAACACTTTACTACCGCTTAGCCATTGACCTTGCTTTGTTTTTACTACTTTCCAGTACTTTCCTTTACTCGTTTTGTTCCACGGGCATATCTATTATCTACGTGCAGCCGCACCCGTGGGCATGATTTGATTCTATTCTCTAGCACAATTTGTACGTCAGTATAGTTACGCTATGTGGCAGTTTATTTTACATAACATCATAGATTCGATGTAACTCAATAAATAACTTGGCTAAATGTGGATGTCAAACTGAAAGTGGTTCAGTTCAGTGATCTATAATACTACATTATATGTTTTCATCTGTAATATCACAAGTTTACTTTTCTTGTTAAATTTAACTGGTCATATCATCCTAAAAAACTTATTGAATCAAGTTGAATAACCATCTAACGTATAAGATTTCACGTGTATAAAATGGGGCACATATTTATTTTTGGATGAAAGTGGTTGCATCAACCGAGCAAAAAATACAATCCAGACAAATAAGAAAATCCATTGTCTGGCTCTCTGATGCGTCATCGTGCTCGCTTGAGCCTTGAACACGTGTTTCCGATTATATTACAAGCAATCTGTAAGCATGTTGTGTGTAGTCAAGTCGTTTCAGTGTTTTAATAACGCTAATTCTGCTCTCATTTTATTAGACCTACTCACGCTAGCCGTGTGTTGTCCTATCGGCTATAATCTTTGCTGGTATGGGCTATTATTTTTCCACATGAAGTGTACAAAAACAGTTGATAGCGGAAGAAAGGAAATGACATGAGCCAAAGTCAAAGCCAAATGAAATGGAACAAATATACGAAAACAAATGAGCATGGGAGAAATTCAGAGTCGAGATCCGTTATCCATTATCATTAATTTATGCTTTGTATTCAAATCCCAACCTCAGTTTAATTCATTTCCTTTCAAATAATGGTTGGCTGAATGTCATCTCTGCTGTAAACCGTGCAATTCATTATCTCGGCTTGGTGTGTGAACAGCATCACGCTCCTAACGAACTAATTCGTTCTGACTACGATTAGTGAACAAAGCGGTTATTAAAAATGAAATAGAGCAGTTTTATGACTGGAATCGACGGTTGGCCTGACTGAGTTTTTCAGGCAGCAACAATGACAATGTCGCAGTTGGAGGTGAAAATGTGTAGCATGGCTGTAGTCATTATGAATTTTTGATGATCTAATCAAGAATGGCAACAGGGATTTGGGCTGAAAAGATTTCCATTATGGCAGCTATGGATTGATTAATGGGACTGTGGATTTTAGTTCTTCGATTCATACATTCTTTCCTGGTGGATTGTGGTGACTGATGTCATTTCTATATCATCTTTGTTCCCTGGAGGGTACTCTTAATTAATTAATTTGCTGTGATACCAGGAATCTTCATCGAATTATGTTAGAATAGGATTAATATTGAGTCTGTCCCATTAGTACAACTTCCACATATACTAAAATTACCCAAATGGTAAACTAAACCCTGTAGGCGATTGTTCCATTTTTTGGAAATATGTCAAAGCAAAAAAAGTTCCAATGGTTAGTTCTAATTCTTTATGCTGATACTTGCTCACTGTGTTCATGAGAATGTAATAGTAGTAACCGTGCGAAGTCTCATCAATCGAATTTTCTATCATTGATACTTGTTCAACCATGTCGTTTATTGTTGGCGTTTTCAAAGAAGAAACTCGTGGAACACAAATATATCGAATTTATATTGTCAAAATAGATTGTGCATTTACACTGTCCTTCATATTTTGATCTAGAATTAAATTACAACTATATCATCATAACATGATAAAATATATGACCTTGAACACAGCTTCCGTGACATCCACAAGCTCAGTGTCAGTCAGTGTCCGTTAAAGGATGAATGTAATAACTATTGTATTCGTATAAAGTTACCCAGCGTGAAAATTGTCTAGATTTAAACCAGCATGCATAAAACTCAAGCACGAGCCGTGTTCTTGTGTCTTCCTAGTAGGAAATTCCTATCACAATTTCTATAATAATCGCAGGTTGGGCAGAAAAGCGTGAAAGCCTTTATTTTAAAACAAGCGGATCATATTGCAAAGAACTTTGTATTAATAGCATTAACATTCACTTTCATTTTATAGTTTTCAATTTTACGCAGTATTACTGACAGATTAAATTTCAAAGAATGACAAGGTATACGAGAACTTGCTTGCACACCCATTCATCTTCAATATATAACAATGGCATAAACATGACACCTTATCAAACATACTTACACAATAATCCCAGCATTGTCAAATCAAATCAAGCAAACTTTCACGGTGAAAGTGTATGCCGCTAGCTAAACTGCTGCTATTCTTGCACAAGTAAGAGTAATTATAGTGGAGAAAAATACTTCATAAAGTAAACTTTTTATGGAACAATTCATTCGTGAACAGTAACAGTAACAACATTACATATAAATCATATTTCCACCCACCGACTCGCTTCTGAATACTCCAGCAACATTTTCTGTTATGTGTGTAATACAGAATCTTTATCGTATCTGACTGACATTTTAATATGGAAACTACCTGGTTAGGTGAAATTGAAAAACAGTGCCATTCAACGTGCACATGCAACGATGCAACAACAACAACAACTTCCCGTAAATGGGATGTGCCGGAGAAAATGAAAGGCATTCCAGATAACTTCGTACTTTCACTTTTCTACTTAAACGCCCGGATTTTCGGTTTATTGTATCAGAAATCTAACCTTTAAAAAGAATCTTATTAAGTATTGCTGAAAGCTAAAATATTGCGAAGAGTACAATAAGCTCGTGCTATTCCTGGCACTTTGCTGCCTTTGACACTCTACACATTAAATTAAAACTCAGTTCCCTGTATTCTGGAGATTAGAATTGGAAGGTTCAGTTTGGTTTAAAATTACAAAATGGCTGAATCCACTCATCTTCTTAATTCGGTACTAAAAGCAGGAATACATCTATTACAATACGTCACATTTTCGTTTAATCTCTTTTTTAGCTAAAATATTTTTTTAAATGAGAATTTACGAACACAACTTCGCAGCATGATGAATATACTACAGGTTAATGTGCTTGACTTGTGTTTTTTTGCAAAGCAATAACCGAAATTGAAAGTGACATGTTTACAATCTTTTAGAAATACATCGAACTTCATCCATCTGAAATTGAACTGTCATGCACGATCGCAGAGAAAGTAAGATTTTAAGTGAAAGAGATGACACGAAGCGCGTAGTATATGTCAACTTGCTTTAATAGACTTGAAAGAAATGCTTTCATTTCATACACGTCCAAGTTCCAGTCCAATGACTCATCGTCAGAAGCTAGAAAATCAATTTAGGATTTTAAAAGTAATTCAAGATTTAAAAGAAAAAAGCCGCCTCCACATAACATGTAAGTACTCCAAGGCATTTTCTTGACAAGTACTTTAAAGCATTCACTTGAGGATTTAGTGAACGATAAGACGTTTTGGCAGCTTGTAAAAATTATAAGATTTTCTCTCACTTAAAAATACCTAGTCACTTTCACTCCACTGGAGCTTGCTGTTGGTACTTATATAAGTCTTCATTCAATCTGACAGCAAAAGCTTAGAAAAACGAGTAAATTGGAAATCCATGCAGCAGCAGCTGCTAGCTGTTACATAAAGTGTCATATTGCAGAACTTTTACGAAAATTGATGTACATCCCTGTTCCCTGCTGCGTTGATTGGAAGCTTTTTCGGAATTCGCATTTTTTCAAGCTTTTTAAGTCTCAAGCGCAAAAAACTTTGTGACACAGTTTTTAAGAAGTAATTAATTCCGCCAATTTATTTAGGATCTTTACGCTTCTTTTAATCAGTAAAGGTTTCTGACGGTGACAATCAAGAAGAACAAGCTCATGGCCCTGGAGTATAAGAAGGAATGTTGAACGTTAAGCAAAACCATTTGTGTAGTTTTCTTCTTTGCAAATAGTTTCGGTCCGTATATAATTTATGATACAGGGTGTAGAGCAGAACGCTGTCTAAAAATGTTGTATTGCGTATTAGTATAGAGAGATCGAGTTTGTAATATTAAGATATTACATAGTACGGTCATCTTTCATCTTTTGACATAATATAATACTTGTATTTTTAATTATGATGACCTCTAGTTGCTGCTGAAGGGCAGGAAGTTACGAAACTAATGCACATTTTATCATGATTAATATTTTTTACTTGCTACGCAGTCAATTGTTAAAAAGTTTGACTCATTTGAAACGCAGTCAGTCGTTAAGTAGCGTTCATTTTACAAAAAATTGATGAGAACTACGTAAATGATTATCTCGAGTGGAAAAATGTCGCTTCAAGTTTGTTCGTTTGAAGCAGTTTCCAGTAACACTAAAAATTTCCAGGCGTATATTCATTTGTTCTGACTTTCTCCATATCTGAGCTGGAGCCGTATAGGCTCCGACTCTGGTAACTAAAAGGAAAAAAATAATTTCTTCTCGCAATGCTACAATAAAAGAACGTATTAGTGATTTGTATTAGCTAGAAAGTTTTTGAACATCGTTATGCATATTATATCATATTTCTTTATAATTTCAAGAAATCAATTTGAAACAAGCCAATATCAACCCCAGTTTTAAAACCTAATATTATGCGTTTAGTGACGAGCTACTAAATAATGAACATGAATGAATATGTTACAATATTCTATGGAATCGGAATCCCACGAGCGAACATCAACCAGACAAGGATTTATTGCTTTCTCTGTCGCTGTTTGTTTACATATTGTTAGTTTGTCGTGTTTCTGTTTCTTCAAAGTATAAGTGTACCAAATTTCCCACAACAGCTTTTATTGCTGAAAGCCTTTGTGATGTACGGAGAAAGCTGAAAACCAAGTGGCATTTGTTTACTTATTCGTACTATTCAATTTTTTTATGCTTTAACAAATTGGAGGTCTGATTGCTACAATGTGACAGTCACAGGTGCAAATCGGATGGAAGAGAAATAAACTCAAGGTTAGACTTTTTAGTGGATGTGGCAGAAAACCAGCACAATCAAGACACAGTTGTCGGGTCCGGGTCGTTGAAGTTAGAAACAATGGCTTTTGTATCATTTCGGAGTTAGTTTTTCATCCTAAAAAATGACACGTGTCGAGTTAAAACTTTTTGCATGTAGAAATGCAAGGTCAAAAAGTCAAAAAAGTTGAGGTCTATATAAGCCTGTTTATCACTTTACCCCAGTCATAATCACAGGTACGTTACCTGTGATTATTTATTACACACCTCGTAAAATCTTAAGTAGGAAGTAGGTTGAAGCAAACTTTGTTCGATCACATAATAATGAAATTAGATCTCCCAAAATCCATCAGATATGGATGAGAGCATCCCTTACGCAAATAGGAATCCGAGGTATTTAAAATATAAATATAGTTAATTGAATTCGAAGAAGTATCCTAGAATTTCTAACGAATATTTAAGATAAGATGGAAAAGTCTATTTTTATTGCTGCTCCAAAAAGTTTACCTTTCACTTGAGCAACAACCAAACTTTGTTGTTTGAAATTTGATGAAACACTTCCTCTCTGTTCATCGTTCCCGTCAACTAAAATGAACGATGGTTTTCCTTTAATCTTATATATTATTACTGCTTGCCTTGTCAAAGAAATTGCAACTTGCTCGACTTGCTCTATGTATTTGTGATATAGGTGATGTGATAGTCTTGTTACGCCACCCGTATACCCACTTCCGTTAATGGCATCACGGTTGAAAGGAACAGCTCCAACCCACAGACCACCGCTTTCTAATAAAGTAGAGAGGTTAATCGACATAATTGACGTGACCTTCAGAGGTTGTATTTTTATGATCATCACGGTTTAATGTAAATACAATCTTCAAAGGTGAAATTGTTTCGTCAATGAGCGTTTGGGAAAAATTATTATTTAGGTTACGTAAATGGTGTGGAACTACGTTTACAAATATTTGATGCACTGATCAAGTTCTTGAAGCGAAAGTTTGAGGCTTACTTTCCCTGAAAATGTGATTCATGATGAATCTGAGTGATCTTACAACCGCATGTTCTTCAAAATCTGATCAACTCAATCTATGGAAGTAAATAAGGAAGTTGTACGAAATGAAGGAAATAAGAACTAACAAAGTTTCATGATGCTTATATGGGTGCATTATAAGTAAATAGTTGCCTAATTTATGTGTTATGCATGTCAATCTAGGCAGCCAACACATTAGTTATGACAGGACATGCAAGTTCCACTGCATTATAGAACAAGCAAACAAGCTCAAACGACGAACAAACATAGAATTCTCCCTTGTAAGTACTTAAACTCATCATATTTTCCCATGTCATCCTCCGTCTCATTTTGTTTACACAGGGCATAATTCAATTTAAATCACCTGGCTCACCACGTTGGCTGTTACACTTCCTGAATGACAGTTTACCCTACAGTAGTAAACACTTGAACTTATATCGTGATCTTTCCATTTCTTGTGTAACATACTTTCAACCTGATGTCAAATTGGAGTCTGAGAATCGAATTAGTTTCATTGAATGGGAAACTTGAAATATAAGAATAATCAAATTTGTGGCTTCTTTTCTACAAAATATTAGAGCATTTGAGGATTTTCGGTGAACTTTATAGCGACTTTGAGTAGATTGACAAAAATGATGGGATTTCGATTTTGTTTGCATATATCAAACCAAAGCCAAGTTTTTGTGGTAAATTCGCGTCGAGAATCTGACCGAGTCTTTGACATCAAAACCAGATTGGGTGGTTTTTGTTCTGGCACACCAATTTAATTAACGTAATGCCTATTGACATCTCTCTGAAAGCTTTTCTCTAAACCGCCAATCTTCTTTGGGAAACCTCATTCATTCTGATGTAGGTACGTTTCGACACTTCCAGAGATTCCTCCAAAGGAATGGGATGTGGACAACGGAATCTCGGATTTGAAAAGTTGTCCACCTACTCTACTTTCACATGTTATATCTTTGTGTCAACATAAAAGTAATGACGAGTACATGCAAATCAATACCACAAGGCACACGCGTATTGGTATTTCTAATTTGTGCTTACAAGTTGCTGTTTCCTGTTGACAATTTCAGAGGAATGAGATATTCGAAAAATAAACAACATACAAGCACCGCAGAACATCCTTGCTTGCACGAGGCCATTCCTAGACTGTTATAAGCAATCAGGATTAGACTGAAAATGGGATTATCATTTTTACTATCTATCCATGACTTTTAACATTTACTTGTTACGTCATACACCCACTTTTCTCATCATCCGCATCAACATTTCCTGGAGTGTAGTTGAGAGGTCAAGTGCGGTTATTAGTTATACCGCACTGGAAGTGGTTTTTGACTTCGCCGTTCCATATGATCTGCTTCAGTGAAAGTCAACAGGAACTGTTAATATTGTAGAGGTCGTTGCCACTTTCCCCTAGCAATTTCTGTGAAGAAGGTGAGCAAGGAAATAAGATGGAATGGTGTTTTATTTCATTGTCAGCTTTCACTGCTATGATTACTGTAAACCGATTAAAATCATTTCTGAAAGCCACCGCTTGCTTTATTTCAGTCTCTGACGGTTTACTTGTTATTTTGTCGCTTTCTTACTGCTTTCCCTACTTGCGAGGATTCCCTCGAATACTGTGGGAGAAAACTTGTGACAAAACATTTGTTTCTACTGAGAACCAAAGTCTAGACAATCATTAGGATTTAAATCCATTTAAGGAAAGTTACTTTCGTCGGGTTTCTTTGCTGCAGATAAGCAACGAAAAAAGAAGCCCGAAGGCTTCGGGCCGAAGCGAAGCAAAGGTTTTTGTCGTTTGCTAAAACCCTTCTATGGCTTTATCCGCCAGACCAACCGAATAAGCAACAATTCAGTTTTCAAGGAATTATTTACAACCCATCAGTCCTTCGATCATGTAGTAAAGTCAAGACATTTTTCTCAATGGCGGACGAGCAATTTTTTTTACTTCAATCACAACGTTTTTAAACTGTTGAAAATGTCAAGGATTTTTACAATGCCCCTGATAGTGCTTACCGCTTTCTGCTATCACCGGTTCCGGGTTTGGAAGAAGAGTTTATCAGATTACGGTTAGAAGTGGAAAAGCTGGGAAAAATCAAGTATCCTTCCTCCTTCGAGTCTTTCGGCACTAACTATGTGCGTGAGTGGGCACAAGAGATTCCTGGGATCCTTTCTCCCAACTCAGCTCAGCAGAGAAAGCTTTTAGTAATAGTCGGATTGATTCAGAAGTCTTATGAAAGGATTTAGCCTCTCGTCCGAAGCGGATGTGTAATGACATTAATGGTTAGTTTTATAACAGCCATAAAATAAATTTTCAATAATTTTCCGCGTTGCATCATTCAATAGGATTAGAATTCATGGATGTAAGCTGTAAGGACAAAAAGCTGTGGTTTTATTTTAAATCAGAAAGTCAACATTGTTAGGTTTCCTTTCACTATAAAATGTATCAGTTCCGATTGGAAAGTATAGAGATTTAAATTTTAGGGGAAACACAATTTGCACAGAGCCACCAGTAGTTGTTGACAATGCATCATATTTCCGCAAGGATTGTTTGTTTGTCTTTACTTGGTACAACCACCAGCTAGACTAGGTAAATAAAACTTTTCGTCCGTTTTTATTTTTCTAAAAAGCGCTTCGACTTGTTAAAAACGCTAACGTTTAGTATATACACAATTTCCCTATTATTTGACGCATCTATTCATACCCCTTAAAGTAAATTTCTTTAGTGCATCAATACTGATTTGCATGATATCACAAAATTGTACTTTCCATTGCTAGTATTCCTGATAAATTCAACTGTTTTGTGGAAAAACTGAAACCCTCCGCTAAAGCCTAGGAATTACAGCAACTTACATTTACATCATTGCTTTTGGTCTTATGTATTTCGCGGAAATATCATTAGCAAATTACATTGCTATGAGGCATTAGAAAGGATTTTAAACACTAAAGATACTTTGTAGATGGAAATGTTTTATACCACCAAAGCACGTGAAAATAGGACGAAAGGTGGGTGGTGTAATAGCTGTGTTTTTGTACTCAACCATTATTACTTCATGCTTTTGACTTTGTAACAGGGTTCGTCTTTAAAATTTGCACCATCCTGCTAACTTTATCCTTCCCAAAAACATCTATTCAAACAAGCCGAAAATAAACTACCTGGAAATGGAAAATATGTCGTTACCAAATAATACCTTTGTTTAGTTCTAGTCTATTTATATTTCATACAGAACATGGCATGACAATTGACAGTGAAATTGATTCTATCCTTAGGCTTCGGTGCAACATGTCAGTTACCATTACCCGTGCAATTGAAAAATGAAAGGGATACAAAATCAGAAAAACAGTCGTTTAACTCATAACAGAGAAACAGCAATCATGGGCGTCATTGCAGTTCTGAGAAATCACAGCATAATCCATTTCTACTTGAGTGGATACACGAACTAAATAATGTACGTCTGCTCGTCCATCTTCCTGATACGAGAGTAACCCGTTTGCGTAATAATTTGTTTACTTATCATATCATCTTCTATCCCGAGGACACTCTTGAGCAGAAATAGGGGTTTGGTTGAGGAAGGCAAGGAAATGAGTATGTAGAAGTTGACATTTTTAGAAAATCCTTAGGCGAGTCCTGTCAACCGAAATGAGAATTATTGACACACTGTCATCCACAGACTATGTGGTCACTGGCTACATTGTACCACCATTAATTGTACTTGCTTGTTCAGGGTTAGTGTACCAGCAGCAAATTGGATAAAAAGCAAGGCATTTTTCTTCGAAAATCTCGCATAAATAGAAACACTAACTTTTGAAGTCCAACTTTCGAAATTCGGAGAATTTTTTGGTGATGCGGATCCGATCTGTTTTCATTGGAAGTGGAATAGCGGGCGTATTGAATAGTACACAACAAAGTCAACCAGCATTAGTATCTATTCTACCGTAAGCTGGTTTATCTGCACTTATCTGTTAGCTCAGACTTCAGTACCAGCTAAAAATCACTACTAACAGTTGAATTCCGTCAAAACTATGAAAAAATGTAACAAAGTACGCTACATGGGGGGGTATAAATATGATTTGTTTTTTCTCTAAATCCTATAAGTAAAAAAGCTTATTTAGTAAACAAATATTGGGATAAACAAGTTTCATCCGATTTATGTTTGTTTGCGTGTGGGTTCTTACGTAACCTGCCTGCAGTTGGGCTTGGGCAGTGTGGCGCTCTTAACTGGTCTCAGCTTACACGTTTTAAGTTACAAAGAGTAAAAATGTTGAGTAAAAATGCAAGATCAGATAACGTAACACTAGCCGGGGTATTAAGATACACCTGACATTTTTTTATGGTGGAGCTATCTGATTCGATCATTTGCAAAGTTGAGAAGTATGTTATGCAAAACAGAAAAATCTCATACCTTTTTTTCTCATAGTAATTGACTATATGTACTTAACTTTGTTTTGTGGCTTTGCAGTTTTTGTTTAAAAGCTTTCATGCAAACTCTAATGTTTTACGTATCGTGTGGCTTACCACATTACCACCAGTAATTGAAGTGATGTCCTCAACCAAAGTACATCGCATCATCATGCTACACACTACTTGTTTTTCAAGTTTCTCAATTTGCTTTCTCGTTAGGTAGCCCACCTGTGCAAAATATTTATATTGGGGAAAGTTTTGTTGTGTAATCTAACCCAACTAAGCTAAGAGCTCATATTATCAAACCAACTGCCAACAACCTATTATGCATGCATGTATGTTTTCATCATCAATCATTTTATAGGATTTTCGTTTGGTCTGAATTAGTCTGATGGAAACAAGGGGTTTGCCTAACACAAGAGAAAAACTTACACGTTACTAATGCAATAGCACCACTTAATATTGGATAGGTGCCAATCATCCCTCGAATTATGGAGACTATAAAATAATGCTCTAATAATGCAGAAAAAGAAGTAAGGAGAAAAACATGCAAAAAATCTTTAACCAATTGCCTACTACAAATGTGTTACGAAGAAACCTACCATGTCATCTATTGTTTAGTTTACTTTTATTTTTTTATTAAAACGTTTACATTTGTCATTTTACAAGCCATTTTAATATGTACATCACCATATATATATTATTCTGTTTCATAAAATTCTGACAATAAATACAATTATATAATTCTCCTTAATATTTTTAAAATCTCGTTCATGTTTCATAATGGTTTTCGTGTGATAAAGCAATCGTAAGTACACAAATAATACGCATAATAATATGTTATATCATTAGTACTTTTATATACCCTTCATTGGTTGCATGAATGACTTTGACTATACACACGTAATATAGGTTGCCCCATAGCATTTCTTAAAAGTTTTTATGTTACCTATCTACGTACACAGGTCATAGGTTGCAAACAAGTTTTTATTAGATTTATTCCGCCACACGGCTGATTAGGTACTTTATAGAAAACACGTAAAGATTATTACATCATCACTATTGTTGACTATACATATCTTAAATTAAAATATTATATTATCTAAACTCTGAGATAAATATGTAGCACACTATTTTGGAGTTTTTGGTTTCACCGATTTGAAAGAACACTACGACATACATTTCCACAGTCACGGCTGAATGGTTTTCACTTTGCAGCCTAAAAATGAAAAGCATTCACACAACAACACAACGACACAACTGTACTTTTGAGGCTGGAGACGACTAGAGAAAAAACTGTCTTAAAAGAATAATATAATTTTGACAATCTCACACAGATATGTTCAAGGATCCTGTTATAAATAGCTCAACCGTCAACTCAAACTCAGGTCAAACCCACGCAGAACAAAATTGCCCCCAAATGGGAGAAAGTTGTGGTTTTACCCAAAAATGAATGCTCACTTCGGCATAGTTCAATAAGCTTTATCTGTGAAGTCGACCACAAAAATGTCAGAGCAAATAAAAAATAAATAACAACTTTTCCGCTTTCTATTGTATTGATGTCGCCAAACATCCATCCGTCTACCTTTGTACCTACGTATTTTCTATACGGATTCATCACTTCAAAAGCCCAAGATCCCGATCTTGTTTCGCTGATTTGATCCAACATCCAACTCCAAAGTCATTTGAGTTGGAGAAAAGAGTTGCATTACGTTACGACACAAACGAGAAAACGATGAGAAATTGAGAAAGGGGGCGACAGAGCTGTTTCAGACAAGAGTATATACAACTCTTTATCGCTTCATCCTACTTTTGCTTTCAAAGTTATAAAGAAAGCCCAGTTGAAAGAAAGTCCATATAGTGTACGTATCGATAGGTGGTCGAAGTCCATCTGAGAAAGCTCCCCGCTTTTGCTGCTGTGTGGATGAAATTCGGATGTTCGTATCGAACAAATTGTAGGTAATGTAACACTTTTTCCACGTGTATACAAATGAATGCAAAAAATCATTTGCATTTTGGTTTAGGAGCCACCACACAACATGCAGCATCGTCAGCCAACAGTTTATATAGAATTTCATGCCCTCAAATGAGTTCTGTTTGGAAGGACGGAGAGTGTAGCATGATTGAAATATGTTTCTGGAATCGCCATTATAGTTGTTCTTTTCATTCTTTTTCCATTGTTATGTTTATATCAAATTTACTTTAGCTACTGAAAATTTAAGTCAAAATCTATTTTGCCTTTGGGAATTTGGTCAACCGTTCAGCTATGAACATCAACACAATGTTTTCAGCAAGGAAATTCGGTTCGTGAAATTCATGTATCACTTGAACACCACAACGGACCTAGCTACACACCTGTTCATTATTCCGTTAATTGTCTATTTTCAAAATTACTTCATAAAACTTGAATGTTCGCTCTGACATTAGGAATATATTGTTTTGTTTTCGCAATGTTTAAACAGCAGTTTGCTCCTTTGCATCGGATGAACTGAGGAGCTGTCGAGTTGTCGTTGGGGACGAAATGAGATGATGATTGGCACCCCTATGTTGTTTCCTAAGCTTCAGCAACCGGTTGAGGTGGAACACTTGGACAAATGTTTCACGAAATTTTTTGCTCATCACGCAATACAGAATGAAATTGATGGCAGAGTTGAGTAGTGCGAAAAAGTCCATAAGGTCTGCAAGGGGGATATAGCAGTTTTTGAAGAATGAGTCGCCCAACAGGCCAGACAAGAGCCCGAGGAGCCCTTGGGGAAACTCTGTGATTAAAAAGAGGAGTAGCACAGCCAGAAGCATTCTTGTTGTGCGATCTGAACCACCTGACTCTTGCTCACGGGGTTCGTGGCCACCACCAACTCCGTTGTTATTACGCGCAGCAGGATTGGCTGCTCCAGTCCTTTTGGCGAGAAGCTTGTCCTTCCGTTTCTTTGCTTCCATTAATGAATTTATTAGGCGGAGACTTACCACAGTGAGCATTATACAGGGAATTATCTTTATCACGACACTAGAAAAAACCACAAAATAGAAAGCAATTATTAATGGCTGCCGTAGTTTTTGTGTGGTTTTCGTTTATTTAGTAGAAATCCACATTTAATTTCATGTAGAACTATATACCCTAACAAATATGTCGAAAACCGTACAAAATAGCTTATGAGCATTTCTAAACTCGAAACTACGTTGTTGCAGGTGAACAGAGTCGGTTTTAAACTTATTGTTGTAGGTTCTCCACGAAATATTTCAGTTTAAATGAGAAACCGAAAATATAACATGCTGGTCTTACACAATACTGTAATCTTATACGCCGAGAAGTACTAATTATAAATGGAATAATAATAATCTCCGTAGTAGGTACGATGATGAAAACTTATGATGCACAGTTCTGAATCTCGAAAACTTTTAATAACTGACCATGGTTGTCACTTTTATATGTTTTGAGTGTTTTCATATTCCATATCCATTTCCAACCAGTCTTTTCGAAAGATTTGATGATTCAGTTATTTATTAAAAATCTTTGCACTGTAATTGGAGGACGTGTATTTATTGTATACGTAGAGAGTACGTGATAAAAGACTGATGGGGCAATAAGAGATGCTGATTAAAATCTGCCTGCTAAAGTGGGTCTACGGATCTCAAATTAATGCCCCGCATAAATGAATTTTAACAATAGATTGTTCAACATTGACAAAAAGACTCAGACACCCATGTTTCAATTATTATCAAAAATATGCACTTCAAATCTAGAAGAGAGAATTTAAAAACTATTTCCAATTATTTTTCCGTGGAACTAAAAATCATCCAACTAGATCACAATTGCATAATGACATCCTTAATTATAAAAGACTCAATACAATAAAATAGCACTTGTTGTATTTGTCTGCATTGCACGATTTCAAGTGGAAGAAATCAAACGAGAAAAATTAATTTAATTCATGGGTAGATTATTTTCAACCGTTTCTATTGAATTCATTCATAATATGTAGCAATTCAACCTACGTAAAATACCTGTTCCGAAACTGATGGAAATGCTTAATTACTTACTGGTGCTTCAAAATCTCTGCCTTGATGACTTGAGATAATGAATGGATGAGCACGATGCTATTGTATTTGCCTTATTGCACTGCCTACTCAATTTTCAACAAAAGGTTTATGTATTCACCTTCAAGTGTCCTTGCTTTTGTTGTATTTTATATATTTCATCGGTTTCTTCAAGCTCAAGAGCTAGCTGCACACTCAACTGACAATGTACCGGAACCAGCGGAGAGCATTAATTTAATTATGTACACGGAATCTACTCTTAATCCAAAATTTTAATGGAATAACTAGAAAATTAAAATTGGCTACCTCTGAAAAAATGCGTAGGTTGTTATGTACATAACTTAATGCATTGTCTATATTCAATTGGCATTGGCATTCTATTAAGCACAATCTACTAATGAATCAGCATCAGCTTCACTTCAATCGAACTTGGCTTTATTTCAATCTCAATTGCATTATCTAATTACAATTCAACTAAAGTGTACTCTAGTCTCTGTCTCCCACTCTCAAGCGTTTCTCGATTTCATTATATACAGTTGGTGATGACAGTATCGTATGAAACCGGTCGAGACTTAATAAACCATACAGAGAAAGAAGCAGACGACGAGAGAAAACGGGAAATATTATTATTCATGATTTCATGGTAGGAAGCTTGCGTCTTTTCTAATCCTCTTAATAGTACCATAAATACACAAAAACCCTTTTAGTCTCCTGCTTTCCTGGATGACTGTACATCTTTCACAGTCACGTTTTCCCGTTTTTCGGAATGAAGTATGTACCTAGCTGGAAGGGACGTGATGTGATGCAATTTAATAGGAAGCTACTGCTGTCTTCTACTCAAATACCCAAGTTTGTTCAGCTGTTCTTATGGATGTAATGTAGGGAAATGTAGCGCTTAAGGAGATAAGAGCCTCGGATTTCGTTTTAACTAACTCGCAACATCATACATACATATTGCCTAGCGTATTTCATGATTTAGTTGGAGTTGATGAATGTGACAACTCAAAGTGAATTGGTCCTCAGCTTTCTCAATCTTTATTGAGTTACCCCTGAAGATGTTCTCTTGAAGAAAGAAGCTTGCATGGGAGGAGATCGATTTCATTGTTTACTGCCTTGTCCCTGACAATGCATTCCATAAAATAAGACAAATAGAATTTTCTTCTGCTACTCATTTTATCTAATTCAGTCACAGTGAAATATAGAAGCGCTTGTTGAATTTAGCAATCCAGACCAGTCCTATAAGGATTTTGGTGAAAGCATTTTGTTTGCCATGTGATTAAATGGATTCTGTGAGCATCATTATGAGCAATTCCCACGATACTTCATAGTAATTCCATCTCTACGAAATCCGAATCCGTTTGTAGCTCTCTACTTTAAACGATTCTTCAAGTGGCTATTCAGATTTTCATATCAATACCCATAACTGGATCGTGCCAGTTCAAATTCAATTTATTTCTAGGAAGAACATGGGAGGATTTATTTGTACCAACCTGTAGAGCCAAAAGTTTGTAGTCATCAGGAACGGATTGTCATTGGCAAGATCTGATAAATTTACAATATACTTGTCTTCCGCAGCTCCTCCATTCTGCCCAGCAGCCGTGCTGGTGGCGTTGACAGGTGCGGAAGTGGTAGCAGGGGTCCCTGATTTACTGGGAATCATTCTCACAGCAAAAGTCAGGTAGATGGGAATGCAGAGGATAGGTGAGGTAATATATGCCAGCCGCCAATGGCATACTTGGATCTTTCCATTGTACACAAAGTCTTGGATTTCAGTGGCATTGCTACCATTATGTAGCGCCAGACGGCCAGCGTCACAGTCAGCCAGATTGAGATCGTATGACACACCTGTAGTAAATCAAGGGAGAGGAAATTAAAAACATTCATTTCTTAATAATTTTCAATGGCATTAATTCTTGGTTAACATAATATATTTGCATACCTGTGAGAAATTTGAATGCGTCAGCACAAATAATGCCCACCCATAGGTTTTGCGGTGTGTGAGGTAATTCATGTAAACAGCGTACGGCATGTACTCAATCATATTCAGAAGGTCTGCAAGGGCCAGCCCGGTGAGAATGGCGTTGGTTGGATTGATCATTTCCTTTCTCGTGAGTACGATCAAGTTCAGGATATTTGCAAAGCAGCCAAATAGACACACAACCAAACTAGTATAGCCATGAATCCCCCTATAGCCATCCCCAAAGGCTTTGAGACCAGAGCCACAGTAGCCAAGAGTTGCTGGATCCGTTGCACCAACCACGGGGCCATTTTCCACCAACGTGTCATTTATTAGGGAGGTCATGGTGGAGTTGACAAACTCGGACACATAATCCCCAAACTCGTCCCCCATCTTGCTGTTCAGATGTGTTCTTTTGGTTTACAAAAAATCTTATAAACTAGCTGAAGTTTCACTTGAATTCGCTGAGGGAAGCCTGGAAAAGAAAAAAACGAGAGAGTCGAAGTTAGCTTTCACCATTTCCAATTACAATCAACACACTTATTCAGCCTTACTGACTATTTACTCAATTAATTGATGGAACTATGAAATGCTATAGTACAAGGTCGATTGACTTGGTTCGCGAAATGTGTCATATTAAATGATAGATTTTTACGTGCCATCGCGCAAATTTATTAGACACTAAGCAAATATTTGCTTTGTTGGTTCCCCAACCACACTGCAGCTCTAGTCCATATTTGTGGCAAAACTATTTTCGACGATTATTTTGGAATTTCCTTCATTTTTGAAAATTTGAATCAAATGTGTTTCACTTTTTGTAAGAATAGAATTATACAAACATCATTAATGAGTAATTGTAGAAAAGTTTAGTACAATAGATTTTTCTCTCACTATTATCAAAATTCCATGATGCCTCAAACCTGGTTCGTATTTTCTATGTGGTTAGTATGGTGTCTTACGTAGAAAAATGTATTCGTTCTTTATTGACAATATTGTCACAATGAAATTACTGACCGGATTAGCCAGAAAAATTAACCTTTTGATAAGAAGATCATATTTTTGCGGTATTTTTCCTTATCATGGAATTTACATGGAAGTGTTGAATTATTTAAGACCTGACAGTTGTAAAGGCCATGGAAAAGAGCACAAAATACTGAGTAAAATACATCGAAGCCACTATTCAAATGTAAAATTTAAAATGGCGTGAGAAATGTCGTTGAAAATACTTTTTGCCACGAATAGGGGCTGACGTCGCAGTGTGCAACCTGTGAAGAACTCCATTTTATGTAAACATCCACTTTCCCACAGCGTGTAAATCACCTTGCTAGTAAAGTTGCTACCTTTTATTTGTATTGATTGATCAGGGTAACATTTGCGTTGTGAATTCCAGCACAACCAAAACCAAACCCTGACTAAGCAGGTGGACGACAGTTTTTGCAATTTCGCAACTTGAGTTTCTCAGTCAAGCTTCCAAGAATTTGCCAAACTTTTACTACCAATAATCCCTAACAAAATGGGAGAATGGAAGTAAAAATGTATAAATCGACATGGAGAAAACTGAATGAAAAACTTTCTCACTCACTTCGGAGAAAATATTCGATTTCTTGCAAAAGCTGTAGCTGGAGGCACACGATTGCATGATATAAGGGTATTACATTGTTGCCCTAAAGAATGGAGGAAAATGAAGGGAAATTCAGGATATCCTTCGTTCCTCGCACAACTGGATAAAATACTTTTTTTTAAGACAAGTGGGATCCGGTGTGTGGGTTCACAGGTTATTTACCGCTCCCTCCACTCCATATTCTGCTCTAGGTTAATTTCGGCTTTTGTCGTTAGTGAGCCCAACAAAAAGCAACGATTGGCACAAGTTCTATTCATGCCATTGTTTGTGTCCTTTTATGAATGCAAGGCTGAACTGATATGAAGCTTCTGTTCTGCCTATTTCCTCCTTGAGGCAAAAGTAACCAAAGTAGAGTTTCACCTCAGAAACTGAATGAGAGGAACACATAAAATCACAAGTAATCGACTTCACTTTCGGATTCACAGGGTGTAAGTGTATAGCACTATGGGGAAAAATAAACTGTCGCTCATAAACTTAGCCGGAGCAAACCGGCACGCCCACACACAACTCACTATTTTAAACTCTCGCCCGCACACAATCGCCAGCCAAACAATCAAACTTCATTTTTGGACGGCTGAGAAGGGTACAGTAAACATTGAAACTTTATTTCTGTTTTTTGAGCAAACACCTATTTTTGACTTGACATCATGAAAACTGTTAAGTTAAACCGGTAGCAGGCTTGATTTGGCCAGAGCAGACATAAAGATAAGTGAATTTCTCAAAATAGCCAATAAAATGAGAAGACAGGCGGCATTGTTAACTGGATATGTATATGTACCTAGTTTTATACATTATGTTAATGTAGCTGACAGACTGTTTATGAAAAACTGAGTTTGAAAAGTTGAGTTTGTGACAACTCAACAAAAGAAGATGAAATACTGTTCTACTCACATTTTTTGCAGTGGTAAAATAAGGAAGAACAAACACTTTTGTCTTGATCATAATCTTTTATAACTTCATTTGGATTTTTGTGTCTTGTAAAATTGACTAAAAGCTTTTGAACTCACTACGAGATGAGTAAAAATTGGTTGGGTTTGTTTGTAAAGTGCAAATACAAGTTTCTCACTTAACTAAATATTTTATTCTCTGATGCAATTTTCATAAAACTTATCTAAAAGCTAATGTAGCAGGATTTATAATAACAGATACCGTTTTCTCTGAGACAAAACTGCACTTGTTTTCCTAATGAAATGAAACCCAGCCATTAGCAAATCACAGCTTGAGTCCGACAATGCGGACCAAGAAACAACAAAGTAGCAATTGAGTTGAAAGCTTGAAAAAATGCTCATCAGACCCATGCAGATATGCATATACATATAATAATCATAATGAAATTCTACAAGCAAGTCCAGGTTTCTGTTGAAGTCGAAGCTGTTGAAAAAGCCCAAAAAAATTATCCGCTTCATCATCTCCAACCTTTGAGGAGAATAGGCGAAATGAATTTAAAAAGAAAAAAAACTGGTTCTTTGCTCATCTCATCTCTGAACTCTTGAGCTCACGGCTCACACGCTGCATTTCACATTCATCAGTTTTTGCCATTGTATTTCACCATTCCGTCCACTCCCACCCTCCCCTTGCTCAATATATTTTGTCTGATGATGGTAGAAATAGTGGTGGTGGTAGACGATGCAAAGTTTTTGCATATCCACATAAAAAAGAGAGTAACACGTTATGAGCATGTCCAACTCTAATGTGTCGGCATTTCTCTGCACTTTATTACCTGTAAATAATCTGGGTGTAGAACAAAACGAAAAACCCAGGCAGGGTTTTGTGAGGGACTACCTGAAGCTACACAAATCATGGGCATTGGCAAGCTAATCATATCATGCATAATATATGTTGTATGTTCTTGCCATTTTTTCGCTCCTTCCCTGCTGTTGATATTGATGAAATAGTGGTCGAGAGGAATGGATGGTGCGAGTATTGACGGTGATGATGACGGGGATATATATATATGAGGAGTGTGTGTGTGTGGTGTGGATTTTGGCAAAAAAATTATGCGTATTCTTTTCTACACACAAAAGAAAACTGAAATGAAAAGGTCAATGGTTATGAATTTGAGTCTTGTCTGCATATTTGCTACTTACTTATTGTAACAAACCCTGTGGTTGGGTTTTGGTTAGTATATTTCTCTAATACTGCAAAATAATATGGTTCTTTTTATTTGGACGTGGTCCGCTAGGAAATGAGCAAATAATGATGGGTTAGACAGGAGGTGACCACCAATTTCTCCTTTGGTTCGTGTAATCACACAATTGCCTGCGTTTTTTTGAGAGTTGCACCTACTTCATCATCGTCAACACAGTGTGCTCCACATCCCACTCCAAAAAGTTCAATAACAAAAATTATACATGGTAGTTAGTTATATGGTTTCTGCCACCTAAATCCTGGTGCGGTGCGGCTCCCAGGTTGCTGTTGTTCAACTCAATCACGGATGTCGATGAACAGCACGAAAGTACGTGAAACAACGTGAATTTATGTTGTATGCATAAATATCTACGTATTGGAATTTTTCTAAAAGAGTTATAACTTGTAATATAACGATAGCTTCTCAATACTGTACCTCTGTCAACATCACGTAGGTACACACGGAAATTGAAGAAAAATACGAGTTAATGCTTTGTAGGTTTTTTTGTGTGTGAGAGCAAGCATGCAAAGTAATTTTCGTGTCGATGGGTGAGTGGAGCATTATTATTCTCCTCTCAAAAAGAAATAATGGCTAATATCCTGATTTTTCTCTGTTTGCAAACTGTTTCTTTTGTTTTACTTTATATCCCCATCAGTTACATTAGTATTCTTTTGCTTTTCCAGAGAATGGAAAAATAGCCGATGGCATAGCGTGCAACTTGGAGTCATGATGGTCGTGCTCAAACACATTACCTTCTCTCATTCTTCATGTTTGACAGATTTCTTGAGCGTGAAGAAAAGGTAAAATGATGAGAAAACAAAAATTCAATATCCTTTCTTGTTCATGTGCATTTACAAACGGATGGATATGGTTTCACAGGCTTCAATGAAAAAGCTGCAACTACGCTGCACGCATTCTACTAGCTGACATACATGATGATGATGATGATCACCATTTTCAATTTCAATTCTCATCCACTCTTCCATCCCTATCTTGTCTCATTGGTATTTAAATGCAGCCATTCATCTAATTTTACTGCCTCTATCACTTCACTACCTGTTCCATTGGAAGATGGAGAAAAGAAGTCGAAAATGTAACATGTCAAGCGATAATAGTAGTAGTGGGGCAGGCTCCTAGGGAAAACTTTACATAACGGCTTTTAGCTGGCATGTATGAAAGGCTTGGGTTTCGTTACAAGGTACATATAGGTACAACTGGAACAAATCAATAAGGTATCATGTAATACGTCCATTTATTTCCGTTTCCACTAAAAGCAACAAAGAAAGAGAAAAGGAGAAGGTTGTCTCTTCTTTTTTACGGGGAATAATGATATTGTGGAATTTCTTTTTTCCTTTTATGGAGGAGGAAAGATTGGTCTGGTTTGATGTGATGTTCTCTTTGTTTCTCTTCTCCTAAGAGTTTTTCATAGCGGGTGGTCCTCCCATTCAAGTAATATAATGTGTGTAACAGCTCTCGTGGGTTTTTTAAGGAAGAGTATCACATGGAGATTTTGTTGTTTTAAGAGGTAAAAGCTGCAGTGGAGTATCATCACATCACAGCTCTCTCGTCGACCTTATATTTACGACCCTTTTGTGAGCTTACTCCCACTGCTACTTTTGTTATTACCCATTCCATATCCATGATGTGATGAAATACGTTTGCACCTGTGTTTGCATTTCTAGAGATAGTGGGAAAGAGTAAAAGTAAAATCCTATAGTTTACACTTAGAAGCACGTTCAGCAACAGCTTATCGAAAAACTATCACATGCATCATACATGTATGCACTCTAATGCTCATTTTTATCAATGTGATCTACGAAGTATTATGTTCTGAGGAGATCAAAATAAACAACGACGTAGTAATGGTTTATATTCATAAATACACGACATTGTTTCTCCTGCTTGCATTATACATACAGGAGGGGTTTTTCAGTTTTCCCCGTAGTGCAGAACGACCTTGATGCAGAAAAACTGATAAAAAATAAGAGGATTTGTAGAAAAACGCCGAGCGGATAATGTGGAGTTGTAAGCTGCCTAATATAAGGTAGGTACTATATACGTTTTCTGGAAAAAGTCTTTAGTCGGTTCCCATTCAGGTGATTTTGATATAGAAATATTAGCGTACTTTTTGCCGACTTTTGATGATGTGTGCATACTGTGTATATTCATAGCTTTATCCCGACCAACTGCGACTTTCAAAGAACAAAAGTTTTTTTCATGTGAAAGTTTTGAATGACATGCAAAAACTACGAAGGGAAAACGGTGGTCGTAGCTTAAAACAGGAAATAATTTCCTTGTTGCAAGGTGCCAGTTATATAGTACCTGATACACTTTTGGATTGAAACCTTTCCCATACCTTCCGGGGAGGTAAATGTGAGGAGGAGTTGTTTTTTTTCTTGGTAACTTACTCAAAGTCACTGCAGTCGGAGTGAGTAAGTATTGAACTTTTGAACTTTTTCCTGGTGAAATATGAGACTCCATACTGTAATGGTTATGGTGGGCAAAGGCGAAGCATTCATTCAATTCACTTCATTTCATTGGAATGGGATGAGTGTGAGACATGGCATGGCATGGTATTTACCATTTACTTTACTTTCTCTCGTTTATTTGCAAATGTGGTGCACTTACTTAGAAGAGTTAAATAGTGAAAGCTCAGACTTTTTAACTTGTTTGTTTCAATGCGAGTTTTTCTCTGGGTTTTAAATTGCTAATCAATCATGCTCAGGATGAGGAGGATGATGTTGGAACACGAAAAAGCAAAAAATGTTAGTAGAACGGAGCAAATGCTTTTAGTTGCAATTATTTGAAAGTGGGTGAACTACACTAAAGACGAATAATAGAGACGAATTAGAAAGGGGAGTTTATTGTAGAAAAGGAAATAGGAAAATGGAATCATGGGATATTTATAACACATTTAGCAGTGAGAACCTCCCCTTTTTCCTGAGCATGGTCAGCAACTACACCAAATAAATGTTATTGTTCTGTAGATTATGTTACATTTGGTAGAGAAGGAGCATGAGTGTGCTTCTAGTAAAGAACAATTTGACATTGTGCAATGCAATCGGCCCCGTTAATCACTTTTTATGACCGTCCATTGAAACTGTCAACTTTGAAGTAATTTTCACAACCGAAAATCATTCTTAAAAATGTGTCCAAAACAAAAGGAAAAGGGATAAGTAATTAATCTTGTCGAATTCCGGGTAATTTATTGGGCTTTTGGTGTTTGAAATGGCGAGCTGTGAAATTATGAGGCAGCTTGTTGGAATAAAATACAGACTGACTTTGGCTAAAAGGTTTGCAGTTTGCACGAGCACGCATGGAGGTTTACTACAAAAGAAAGTTTATGTAACTGTGGACTGTCATTAAAAGTCATATAAATATAAAATGTAGGTGATCCTAATCTTAATATTTAAAACACGAAATGCTCCAAAGAGTATTCCCGACCTACGAACTTTCATCGAGGAGAGTACCACCCAATATGTATAAAATTGTCGCAGTACCTAAATATTTTTTGCTGCTTGTTAGATAAATGTGCGCAGTTTACTACGACAATAGATTTAAAATGTGCTCCTTGATTTTTCAAAACACACCTATTACAAGCGCTTTTATAATGATGAAAAATAAAAAGAATGAGTGGGTTCGGATCCCCTCATAAAATGGTCTTCGTCGATGTTCTCGATTCTAGATAGCAACATTTTTCCCACTTTCGAAAGTACTTTTAGGATTAATTGATGGGTAACAATTGTTTTTCTTTCGGTGGATGTCATTTCTCATCCACTTACATTGTTTTCACATCGAAATTTTTCCATTTTTTAAATCTTTGCTCATTAACATAATGAGGAAAAAGTTTATTTTTTATCGTGAGTTTCATAACTATAGTTTGTTTTCAAAGTTTCCATTTATATGGAAAAGCGTGCTCAAGTTGAGGTTCGAGCTCATCTTTTGCTCTACATGATTTTCTAAGTTAAAAAACGAGTTGATGACGCCTTTCCGAGTATCACGTGTACAAGAGATTACTGTTATATAAACTTGTCGAAAGCTGTTGTTGTTATTAAACTTCAGAATCTCTGCTATTTGCTTGAAGTATAATTCTTGATCCTGAGCATCAAAATCTAAAAATATGCGTAGGCTTTCCATTGTTATTCCACGCGATATTTTTTTAATCATCACTTCCTCCCATGATACGTAACACCTTGGATAAATAATGGAAAAGTTGTTCTTATTCACACATTAGTCATGCTATTGATCATACATAACCAAGTTGCAGATGGGCTAAAGAAAATTTTCACGTGTGAAGCAACACATGTAACAACTGTTTAGTGTTATTCATTTTGAGTTCTAAATCACAACTCTGCAGCCCAATGGATATATTACTGCAACAACATATATTCTCCATTCAAACAATAATATGTTAGTTTTGCATTTCCGTAACATTTCAACTCTCATTCTTCGTTAAAAATCAAATTGAAATTCTGAACCAAGATGAAAATATTATGAAACTGCGTCATTTGGAATACTATTGTGTAAAAAATTACGTAAGGGAGGTGACATTAGCAACGTCAGACTACATTACAATGCATTTTTACAATCAGTTTTTTTCCTGCTCATCAAACTCAGAGCCTGAAAAAAAAACTTCAAAAGCAACCATCTTGGAATATCCTGGAAATCACTGAAAGAAAATTTACTTGATTTCTAGCAAAAAAATATAAATCTTTAAATGATAACGTTTGATACATGTGTGATATTCGCTACAACTTTTTTTCCAGTTTGTGCATGAAAAGCCAAAAGCCATTCTTCATCATCAAAGCGTCATCATTCCAGCTTGAGAAAAATGCAATTTATTGAACCGGAAATAAAATATTTCCCTCTGTCAGCTCAAAACGAATCAAAAAACAAATCTGTTATTTCGACGAACTGACACATTTTCCAATCACAAACTCTTTGTGGTAGGTTTCTTGTCACCGGTAACATTTGATTATTTGGGTCGCCCAATCGCATTGCATACGAGCATTTGAATCAGCCGTGATGGAATTTTCAAGTAATGAATTTATGTAGCATTGACGATTAGATATGTATATATACACATGTAACGTTCAAGAACCCAGTTTTTATTGCATTGCAAATAATGTTGGATATGCTCAAAAGTCAGTCAACAGAGAGAAAAGAAAGCATTGCCAATTTAAATGCTAAATCCGCTTTTCATACAAAATCACAGCCACAAACCACCCCACACCTGACTTTCTCAGGAGAGAAAAATTAGATTGCATCGCACATATCCCCATCGTCTTGTTGACTTGGTCGTTTTCCTTTGAGGTTGTAAATTTTTATGGCGTTTTAGATTCGGTGACATTTTAGCAATGAGATGGAATCGAAATCCTACCTTAGATACAGATCTTCGTTATTCAACACGCAATAGTAGCGTGATTGTATGCATTGTATACTCTACTCAACTACAAGTTGGACGATTGTTCGTCTCAATTTCTCTGCTGAGCTTCCCCGAATTCCACGGGAAGTTCCCAAAGTTGTAGTAACTAAATGAAGATTTAACTACAAATTTTGTGTCGGCTGGTTGCAGCTGAATGGAACATACTTTTGTCGACTTGATTTAGGGATAAGACGAAATATATCTCACCCACATGAGATAGAAAACAGCCTTGCTGGTTTGGTTTACGAAATGTAAGCACATCGAAACTTTGAGAAATTATGCATGCATGCGAATTCCTTTGCCAAACTAACTTTCTTTGGATTTGGAGGGAATTGAGTTGTAGCGCATTATGGATAATGGTTGAGTGAACTGAGGAGGTAAAGAGATAACGAACTTCACGCGAAACAAGCAAACTTTTAGGATGAATGAATAAGGAATGTGGGGTTCGGAGGTATGGAAGTGGATCAGAGGATGCGAGGAATAATTCATTCATCTTAATTCCATTTTCTTCATAACGAAAGCGAAAAGCAGTTTTGAAAGACTATTCAATGCATAGTAGACAGATAGAGCTGGAAGTTTTTCAACCGATGAGAACTACTTGGAACATCCGTTTGCTGGACTGGAATGTGGATGTCGTGCCGTGTCGTGATTCTGATTGTGACTTGGGATGACAACCAAATTGGGGCTAATGATAGTGCCGCGACCACCATTTACTATTGTGTAGATCAACAGCATTCTCCCATCATATCATATCAATTCCATCTAATGTCTTATGCCCTTGAGAATGTATTTGCTGGAACTGAGTTTCCAATTGTAGTTACCTACTTAGCAAACTTTTGGTAGAGGAACGCAGGACGAGCAAACTGAATAGAAGAATGTAGAGTGGCATTCTTCCCTGTTTGTTTTGTGGGTTGTAATTGGGGACAGGTGTACAAAATGGAAAAGTTTCAGGTGATATTTGAGAAAGCCATTAGCAAGATGACACTGGTTTCATTAGTCCTTTAAATTATTGTAAGTGGAACCGCATAATGCTTCGTGATGGAACAGCAAGATATTTTTGTTATGAGGGTCTGTGCGACGGGTTTGATTCATGATTGCATGTTCATCGTTGGGCAAATGTGAAGATGCATTTTAAGATCAGCGTTGCAATTTGAGTTGTAAAATCTAAAGAAAAATATACACATTTGAAACTGATAAAAGTTAACCATGTCAAGTTCTTAGTAGGATGCCGTAGTATTATTTTGACACATTTTAAAAAAATACGACCATCATTAGATTTACCTGGCTTCTAGGTGTTAAAGTTATGTTCATGCATATATCGTATAGAAGGAAGCAAAATACGGTTACAAAGTTCATAACACTTGAACGGTTAAGCATCCATTATCTAGTAGTACATCTCGCATTTCTATCATCATTGCATCACGTCCCCACTCCACCAAGTCTTTTTCAGCTCTACAGAAGATATTTTATTATATACAAGACTACTGACGCAAATTAAGAACCTCCTTGCGTTTCTAGATGGATGTAGAATCTACAAAAATATACCAACACTTTTACTCCTTTTTACTACCCACATAAAAATTTCACTTAATAAAAAAATGAACCCACATTGCTCATTCTTTTCTCATCTTTATTGCCACATGAATTGCAAATATAGAGTAGTCTTGCGATTACTCTCGCTCCCACTCTTAAATATAAACTCAAACTGAGTGAGTCTCCGTAAAAGTGAATATTATGCTAAACTACATATTGCTCATCTTCTACTCTGGAGTGCACAGCGATAATTGTTGATGAAATGCTACGATGATGGTGGTAGGCAGCTAGTGCAAAAAAGGACTGGATGGTGGAGATGACATGATGTAATGTAACTAGACAGATTTATGGGTTGGAAAAGATGTTCATAATCATCATCCTTCGTTACATAACAATTACTGCTTATTTTTTCAACGTCATTTCTAAAGTCTGTAACATAGACATCAGCAAAATGTATTATGATGAAATCGTTTTGCTGACACAAAAAAGAAATTGCAAAAATATGTATTCCATACTCTGCCCGATTTTGCATTTTCCCCGAAAAATCTGCCGTAAATCATAAACACAGCTGTAAAGTCTCATCCCAGTTGCTGGTGCAGATAATGATAATGATAAGCTTTGAAAAGAGCATGTGCATAAATATTATGATGAATCGCTGATTATTTTTATTGCTATTTTTATATACACATTTGGAAACAGGTTTAGCAAAAAGGAAAATTTGCATCTTTTACAGCAAAGCTGAGTGGAATACGTATGTAATGTATTATGTATGTTTTCCTGAAAGCTCAAAAATGAGTGTGATGATAAAGATATATGATGCTCTAAACTGTCAAGACAAGCTGTGCAAATCGGAGCTAAAACTCTCTCTCTCTCTCTCTGGAGGATTCCTAAAGTCACATTCAAAAGAAGGAGAAAAAATATGCTCGTTTTTCCTTCACCCTGGCCTTTTAAAAGCAGGAGAACAAGTCAACCAAACCTCCACAAACTTGAGCTTTTCAACTTTTAGCTGTGTTGCGTCCTCATTTTTTCTGCACTGAAGTTGTTTACTTATCCTTGCTCGCTTGCATTAGTAGTGTGTAGTGTATATAACAAAACATTATACTATGCACAGCTTGAAAAATGAGAACCAACATGGGATGTAATAAATCTGACTCTTGAGTATTTGTATGCATAATAAAAATCTGTGATTATGATGATAATTGTGTCATCCCAAAAGTTAAAATTTATGCACTTCAACGCATACTTAGGAGTTATCCTGAGGAACGTAATGCTCTTCCATTTGGGAATGTTTTAAGCTCATCATCACCACATTTAACAATGTCTTCATTCCAAGTCGTCGTAGTATGGATGAACAATAAACGATGTGAGAAAAAAACTATTTAGATCGTGAGAATTGGAGGAATTCACCATACATGGATGTGAAGTAAGCATTTGCTTATCATGGTTGGTTGACAAAATAAAGTTACGTGCGTTAAAAATGCAAATATATGCAACCAAATTTCAATCGGATGCGCAATGTGCTATCCCACAAGAGTGAATTCATTGGAAGTCTCCAGTTCTCATGATATTTGAGTTAAACTAAACTAGCAGCTCATATGAAGCAGCGACAGCCCTAGGTCTGCTTCATCCATATTTTCTCACAAACAAAATAGCAGTCGTTTAGATTTTCGAAATCCTGGAATAAAACCTAGTTGAGTAGAAACACTGGGAAATTCTTGGATAAGGCTTCCTTCTCACATTCTTTACTGTACGCTTTTTAAACTCGAGTAAAGAATGCAATATAATTCAGCAAAAGCAAAACTGAGCCCATGTCGACGCTGTGGGCTTTGGGGCCATGGGGAAAAATGTGCAGTTTTTCAAAATAAATGAAAACTACTTTCACCACACGATACATATTATATTCTCAGTGGTTTGGTTATCGTGGTGGGGCTTCAGTGCGGCATTTCTTTGTAAAGAAAGAACTACGTACTTACTTACGTTGGAACGTATCTGAAATCAATTTCTCTCTACTGCATTCCCAACCTCATTTTCTCAACCGATACATTGCGGTTACCACATGAATAATAGCTTTCTCTTTGTGAATAATAATCCACCTCTCCAGAGACCATATATTTTCCCACTTAGAATATAACTGTAGCAGAAATATTATACCGGGTGAGCATGGATAAATAGACATGAGTGCTGTCGTGCATGCAAAATATGAAACACCCGTATCATTATATCGTAACTGTGGCATATCAACTGAAATGGAGAAACAAAGCATTCGATTCAATTCATCAAATAAAAATTATTACGAAAAAGTTCAAACGGATATTTGGTTAAAATGGCTTTTCATTTCTTTCCAATCGAAAACGTGAGTTTCTCTGTTTGCGTGCTCGTTCACGTAAAAATACCTGATATGACTGACACCAGCAATTTGTAGGCTGATTGTCTGTTGTCGTCGTCGTCATATTATGATATATAATATGTTATGTATGAAAAGGCTGTGGTAGCGCTAGAGCATAATAATAATACAGGAATCTATACACAATGTAAAACAAGTCGAGTCGACGATAAAAAGGAGACACATGAATCTCAGCCGTTCTTGCTTACAACGCACTCATTGTACATGTTATTTGATGATGTGGCAAAAAAAACAGCGAGAGAATATATATGGGACGGACGAAAAGGGAAAGTTTGAAACGTGAGAGGCTGAGAAAAGGAGCGCAAACATGAAAGGGGCTTTTAGTTGACAAATATTTTGCGACTGGGGTAAAAGAGAAAGGGTTCTTGCTTGAATGTGTCGATTGTCGTTTCGAATCCATATTTTTGTGCTTTCTTCTCACTCTCAAAGACAGTGGTTGAATTGAGCTGAAAAGAAACTGTGTTTGAATGGGTTTCTATGCATGTAATGCTCATATTCCATTAGAAATCAGTGGGTGAATTGATTTTGACAAAATAAATAACTTGGACAGCAGGAAGGAAGCGGAAGAGCGGTAGAGTAAGTAACCATATGTTTATGTTTGGGGCTGGCGTTGGCATTCTCATCGACATCGGCAAAACATTATGCTATTTCTCATGAAAAAGGGAGAAAAAGGTAAAAACTGTTGGTAATGGATGTGACGGCTTGTAATCTATTATTCTTGGTGAGAGAGAAAAAAGGTGTACATGCCATAAACTTTAAGCAAATTGAAAAAATAAGAGCTGCTCCAGTTACGCTACGTCTACTACTATTACCTTCCAGAAAAGTCATGCATAAATGGATGAGACAAAGACAAGGTGAATGTGGATAGATAGACAAGTATGTACACCCATTTTGCCAACACAGCACGATTACAACCGGTAACGAATATAGACTGTGAAGGAAAGGGAGCTGATGCCTAACATACCTTTATGTAGATTCGCTTTATCGTTTCTTTTAACTCTGCGTGTTTTCTCCTTGATCAATATGCACATGGAACATCACAACAGAAAATTACTTGAAGACGAAGGCTGGAATAAAAAATACTGGATTGGAAAACTAGTCTGGTAATGGGAAGAGTCGGGCATTAGCTCTCAGTCCAGCAACAGCACAAGATGCTTCGACGATTATTCGATTACATTATGTAGATAATTTGGGTGTTTGGAGTAGAAGTGAGATCATGGCAATAATTAAATAAATTAGAACCTTTGTTGTTTCACGGGGAAAGCAATCAGAGTACCTAACACATTGTTATTTTACCAATTCAGAAAATTCTTGCTACCAGCAACTATAACGTGTTAGTAACTTATTAAGTAGGTATAAGTAAATACACGCTCAGGTTAATGTTAGTAAATGGATTAATTTCTGAACAACTCCCCCATCAGACTCTGCGATCTTATCCAGAGCACTTTCTCCAGAAAATTTGACGATCTAAAAATATCATGTTCTGCTGTAGTCCAGGTGGCCAGGCCACCAAGGCACAATAGCAATTTAGAGCAGGCGTCTCTGCGGGTTTAAACGTTTATTTTCATCAAAACAACTGAAACTGTCAGCCAAGCATGTCTAGATGGAAGCGCTTACTGGGAAGGTGAAGGTTAAATAGAGTGACGGCGACAGCAAAAATGTATTTGTTTGCAAACCCTCTCTTCGTACGTGCTAACCCTAAGGCCCAAAGAGGAGGATTGGAAGCAGTGCAGTCACAGTCACCTATATTTGTACTGCCTATTTTTGTTTATTGTTATTCTATCCGCCTACAAAATGTATCGTTGTTGGCATTGATTTGGAGTTTGAGCACGATTTTGCCAAAAAATTAATGACTTTCTTACAGAGAAGGAGAACGTGTTTGAAACAAGAGAAATACAGCTTGTACGGTACTCATTATTCTCTTCCGTACTAACGGTGAAAATCAACAAGCATCGTTTCCTAGAAAGCCTACACCCGCTGTGTTTCGACAGAAAGGGGTTGACTACCCGGAATTGAGAAACAAAAGCAATGAGAGATGGGATCCGATATGACACAAGAGCCTGAGAGACGAAAGATTTATTATGGGAAAATATGACGGAACAAAAAAGGCGAAAGCTGATTTCCTCTTTTTTGTATGTAAAGTAAACCCCCTTCATTAATATTATATTGTATCGTTTCATGTCGTAGGACCATGAGATACTCCCATATCCAAATCCAGATTAGAGATGAAGTCGATGGAATGTCCTACTAAATCTGGATTCGCCTAAGAAGGAAGGATCCCAACGGGCTTCCCATTGTAATGAGAATTTTTGCTACGTGAATTGGATTGGATCGACTTCAACATTTTCCTTTCGCCAGAGAAGACTCCTTTTCTAAATCTAAGTCAATACAATATTGCCCTAGATCCACTGCAGAGTGGATGGAAGCTGGAGCGAGCAGAACAATAGCCAACTTAATTTTTTTTACAATGTTCAATATATTATATGAAAAGGTAAATTGGAAAGTGCATTCATTCAACTGAATCAGCCTGAGTGAGCGTAGTACAGGTTGAGAAATTGAACTGCTGTTTGAAAAAAACTCGAAACTACGCTCCCTGTTTAATAACGAACTGTCTCTAGCATTTTTTTCAGAATGTTGAATGTGGCATCTGGTTGACTTTTATTGCATGAATGATTTTTTCAGTAGCGTGATTTACCAAGTATTCTTCAATCTCGGGCTGAATACAAATATGTACATATGGTTTTCTATGGAAAATTCAGTACCAAATGATAAGAGAAGCCTTCTCTGAGAAGGTGTATGCTTGATTTGGCTCAGAAAACGTAAAATGTGAAGCAGAAAAATGTTAATCAGAGCACACTTGGCTAAACACCTACTACACATTTTTGTTGTAATTTTCAGTTTTGGTTTTGCATTTAAAAAATAAGAGAGCTCGGGAACAGACTAGTAACATGACACTACAGATTTAGCAAGGCCGTATGGCTTTTTGTTTGATGTCATTTCCCCAAATCAAACATCAAGCGTGTGGAAATGAAAAGAAAATTATGTTGATATGCTGCACATCCACGGCAATGTACACATGTGGCAGATTATTTCGTATGCAATTACACGAGACGACAGCTTATACTCCCTCATTTTCCTTTCACCGCTTCATCCATTTGTATCCATTATGGTGGCAGGATTCCGAATCCGCTTTTGATGAAAAGCAGTTAGGATTGTTGACGCGAAAGCTGTCCCTGTCACGCTTGGATAACGTCACAAAAACATGTATAATATTTATGAAGGTGAGCCGCTCCGAAAATGAGATTAAACATCACATCATGCCGAAAAAAGTTTCATGCAATGCATACTACTGTCGCTTCCTCTCACAGATTAATCGTAACTAACAATATGCTTCAACGTTCAAATTGAAGGTAAAAGTAAAAACAAAGTGGAGGACCATATGGAGCAACCGCTTTCCGCTTACAATCAGCATAACATGCAAACTTTTTATCGAACAATGGTTTAGAAAAGATAGTACCTAATTTAGATATGAAATGGGAGAAGAGCTACCCGAACAAATGACACAATGGGAGCAACCAACCCATATCCAAAACTGCCATTAACTGCAATATGCTGACAGCGCAGTAGGTAATAATGCCACCCATTTCTGTATGTAGTTCCAACTAACAGTGCCGTTTTGAGATGAGACATAAACTACACTGAAACAAGGCTGCATCTGGGTGAGCTGGACCGTTGCGAATGTGAGAGAGAAAGATAGAAGATCATATTATTACGAGTTTTTTATGCTAACAACACCATACGTAACGTACGTGAGCAGTCGCCATATGTGGTGCGTTTTAAAAGGATGCACAAGTTGTGCACAGCTGTAAATATACATGTCTTGTGCAAAAATAAAATTTCCCCTTTCGTTTCCCTTGTGAAAAGAGCAAAGATTAAATTATCTTGTTAGTAAGGTACACACAACCTATTCGAGTCTGGATTAATGTTTTGATGAGATGTATAATGTTATGGGATGCATTCCAGCCCGAGTGTTAATGTTTGCCCCAACTGTAATAATGAGTTTGTGTAAGTGCTTTCTCCGGCACAAAATTACTGGGAAAAGGGACAGCAAAGAAAAAACTGCCGGTGTTTGGAGGAATGCGACAGAAGGTAAAAGTACTTTTTATGGTTTGTTCAAAACAGAGTCAAGTGCCTCTTGGCGGCGGGCGGCAATGATCAGGATGCAAGGGAGATCCAAACAAAACGGGTGGGTGAAGTGCTCTTATGAGGAAAAAGTTTACCACTATATTTTCACCCACATTCATCCTCCGCTCTGTGAGCATTTATAAAGAAAATTCGAATTTCGGTCGGTCTATTATCTGATCACTGGAAACTTTGTACTTCATTTCAGTAAGCATATGATAGTCCTCGCATCGCAACCCATGAATGAGATGAAAACGAAGCGACATTAGAAACTTTCAAGCATAAGTTTTTTTTGCGGAAGTTGAAGTTCATAGGATGATGATGATGGTGGTGGGCTGTCGTGTATAATCAACTCACATGTTGCAGAATGTACTTGAAGTCAAACCCAATTTTTGTGAATTTTCCCCACGTTTTCCTCTACTTTTATAAACTCTCGTATGTTGATTGTATCTCTCAACTTTTTTGAGAAAATTCGCCCCGTTTTCAAAGTCATTTTATGAGTTCGTGACTTTTCTAGGAGCAATAATTACATGGTATAAACGTTACGAAATAATATGATGATATTGTATCTCATTCCTGATTGCCTACTTTACTTCTATTACAATTGAAAATGTAATTCCAATTACGAGTTGGAAAGCAAGTCGATTGTTCGTTGAGGCAACTTTTTAATTTCAACTCCCATGTTGAAATTGGCTTTACAAGTCAGTAAATTTACTTATGAACTCATTCAGTCATAAGTCATCATCAACTTCGTCCACAACCAAAATGATTTGGTTTTTGTGGAATGGGTCTCTCCTGCTGAAAATTCATAGCACAAGAAACTCACAGAGTTCAGTATTAAGGTTTTAGTCAATGCTTAAGTTACATCATTATTCACATGGACTCTCAGGTACACTTCCTCTTTTGGCATATGAATGACATTCCCAAGCACCCACTGAACAACCATTATAGGAAGACATGACATGACGAGTCGTCAAGAAAAGAAAAGTCATGATTGAAAACTAAAAGTATATAAACTCTATACCCTTTCAGTCCATGCAATTCGACGTCTATATTATACATATTATTCGTGATCAGACTCGAAAATGAGAAAAATGTGGTTTGTTTGACATGACTTTTGCTTCACTAGTTCTGGCTCTATTCTTCGCTCTTATTGCTACCATTATGCAAGAGAAAGTAGGAGAATGAGAAAAAAATACTCAAAGATGAAATACATTGGAACAAGAGGGAGCTATGTGATATGAAAGCCATTCGACTAATTCACTCCCTTTTCTTTCAGTCATTCACAAGGGTTTTTCAACTTAAAAGAACGTCTTGGTGCGGTTTTTTGGTTTTGTATTGCAAACTCTTTCATTCAAGCATTCTCAGTAGATGCTCCAGTGCAAGCATAATAGTGATAGCATAAGTGTAATTCATACTGAAAATCTGAGCAACCTCTTTCTTTTCCAATGTGTGTACATTGTAACAGGAACATATAGGTATATTCAATATCTTTTATTCTATTTACCTTTCTTTTTCCATTCAAACAAACCAGGAAAATATTTTGGACCAGGCAAGGCCAGACTAGACCCTCAGGTCATGCATGAATATGGGCAATACATGCATATATCCTCGGTACATTCCATTCATTCTCCAGCTCGAACATGACACGACGATAAGGGAAAACGGAACCCATGACACGAGACGTATTTATCCCTGTCATCAAATTGAAAATGAAATCTTTTTCGTTAAGAAAAACGAATGCGTCTATGGATATCGACAGGAAGACGAGATGAATATTTGAAATGATGTGAGAGATGGTGGATGTGATTTCCATCTATCTATCTCGAGCAAACAAAGGAGCAAACCAATATGGAGAGGGTTTGTAGGGGCATGGTGAGCAGTGTTCTCGACATTTGCACATTTGATTTATTAAGGAGACCCTTCATCCTTCCTCTGCTCTGCTTCGTTGCTCGTTTCCTCTCAAGTTGACAAACAGAAAAAATATGTCTGATTTTTTAAGTTTGAAATGAAAAACGTGATGATATCTATAATATCAATATATAGATATGTACAATGTAGTTTTACACAGGAAATTCAATAAAATGGAAGGGCACTTGTGTGTGCATGCATAGTAGTTTTAGGAACAGTCGTATATTAAAAAACCTGTCGTATCGGAAACGGATCTTATACCGTTTGTTTGCCTGAAGAATGGGGGAGCAAAGTTGATGACACAAAGGGATCTGTCACATATCTAATGGCTGTGGAAGGACACAAAATAAATTCCCTCCATTCTCAAGGCTACAGCACCCCTACGAAGGTCTTTACAAAAATAAACCGGAAACTGGAGCAATTATTATATCTTACATGTTTTTGCGCAGAAATAAAAGAACTTACTTTCATGATTGACATGTATGGGTGGGAATGAAAATGAAAAAAATCCGAACTATCAAAAGTCGTGCAATGCAATCTACAGATATGCTGCTAAAAATAAGGACACGAGTACTCTACTAAACAGAAGCAGTAATTTCGTACATTTATTTTCCCTCATCTCGTCTCAAAATCTAATTTTAGACCGTAAAACATACTAATTAAAATGGGATTTTCCCAGGAGCTGCTGGAGCAACCGCCGCCATCATTATCCACCTCCTCTTTCTGACGTACAGTTTCTCCGAATTTTTCAACCATGAGTTTAGCTTTTAGCAAAGCATATGGTTTAGTTGTAGGAAAAAATTTGAAAAAAGTGTCTAAATTTATTGGCATCTTTATTTCATACGAATTCAGCAGGGCACATCCAAACAAGGTTTTGAACTCCATCTCAGCAGAGTTATATGTCTCGTAGTTTGGTGACAAATGAGTAGGGAGGGGAAAGGGGTCTCCAAGTAGCACTCTCCCTGTGTTTTAAGACGAACAAAAACAAACGTAATTCGTATTATCAAATTTAATACCTTTCAGAGAAAGACTTACTACTTCCCCCTTAATTCAAGGCACCATAACTTTATCACCGAAACTGAAGAAGAAAATAGCCATCCACATAAGGGGGAAACATGAAACTGCCTGAAATTTAAGAACCTTCTCAACTCCTTTCGTTACATGTTGCTCCGGTAAGCAACTAGACTGTTGCTGAGCTTCCGGTCAGGAGGAGTGAGTTGTAAGACAAGGAGTTTATACTTCATGACAATCCTTATTTTGCAAGTTTTAGTGCAGCCAAGGAGAAAAGCGGATGGAAAAATGGGGATCTAAAAAATATACGGCCTGGCTGGCTTTTCCATGCATTTTACGTCATTATGGCAGTGTGCTCATCTATATATATTCCTGGTTGGAGGACTGAACTCAATTTCACTCTACACAATATATGTAATTTACGCGTTTAGGCGTAGATAATGAAAGTAAAGAGGCTTTCAATTCATTCCTTTTTTGTGATGCAGTAAAGTAAAACTAGCATGCAGCTAGCGAACTGGAAACATGGCATGGCAAGGCCTTAAGATGGCGATGATGAAAATGGTGGTGAGAGGAGAGAAAGGAATAATTTGGTTTTTTATTCTATTTGCTTTGCTGCTGTTTCTTGATACATAAAATGCCGTGCTTGTTTTATGACCACTCAAATTATATTAGAAATTCCAATGTTGTATATACATATAGAATTTTTTTGACCACATGCACAAGCTATAACGAACAACTGCTCTGCTGGATATGATGAGGATGGACTGCTGCGGTGGAGCTTGATGTTTGTTGATGTGATTACTGGGAAATTAGGAGAGGGGACATGTGTTGTGTGTTGTCAGGCTTGAATATAATATTGTTGCAGTTTCGTAATGAGCAAGAATGTAATGTTTGTATTGGCTAGATAGTTATGTATGTCAGGGATGAAAATTCTTAATTCAAGTGGGGTATTGCACACACGTGGTGGTTTGTTAGCACAAGTTTTCATTTCATGTGGAATAATGAAACCCACTTTTTCAGGGAAAGCTTGTTCCTGGTTAATTTAATGAAGTAGTGTAGTGTCTATTGCTGGTAAAGCATAGCTAACTAAATTTACATGTTTATTGTATAAAAGTATTGGGGCGAGTGGACTTTGAATTTATTTTTTATACAAAAACCACTTTTGTTTGTGGTTTTTGCTCAACTACTGTGAAAAGGTGAGAGACGTTATGTAAAACACGTATACATAAATAAATGTGCTACAGATACGATCACAATAAATATGTACGTAAATAGCTGAGGGAATATTTTTCACATTTCCCCATTTCCCTTTCACATTCAAGTCTTTGCCTACTTTATAAAGACATTATTTCTGTCCGTCTGTCAGCTTGTTATTGTCTGTCGCTCAATAAATTACCCACCTATATCCATGTTTGCAGAAACAACACTTACACTAATTTAAATTTCATTAATTAAAACATTATTGCTGCGCGACTTCCTTACACCTTTTCTTCTTATGTAAGTTTTCAATAGTACATAGGTACGCTACTGTTGCTGACGGTACGCTTTTTATCAGGGAAAGTGAAAATAGTACCAGCGAGGGAGAAAGGAACATTATGAGACCGGGAAAAAGTGACCTGAAACGGGAAATTTTCAGGCATGAATTGAGCTCAGCCACAAGAGCCCAGCGGAAATGGTGGTGACAGCGGAAAAACAGGAAATAGTTAAGTTTTTTCCGTCGACTATAACATGCTAAACTTACCTACATCTGTACATACACGATGCCCTTGCATGTTGCATGGACATGGCCGAACAAAATCTAAAAAATCGTGTTTCCAGCAGCTTTCTCCGTAACCAATTTATTATAAAATGTGACATGAAAAAATATTATCCACCGTTGCAAAATGTCTGTGGCAATCAGCTTAATGACCTTCCACATAATCCAGGCTCATAAAGTGGCATTTAATTTGTAAGGGCTGATTATTATTGTACTAGTATAGTGGCACGAAACAAGGAATGTTTATGAATGAAAGGCTTTTGTACCATTGAACAATATACCAGCTTTATAGCCTTCATACTTCATAATGACACAGCTCCTGGCTCCCTAAACCAGATTGCTGATACAGCTGAAAAGCACATCATTTTATTTGGCATCAACATCATTTCCAGGAACAAGTGTTTGTTCCACAACTTTCTGAAATATCTGCAGTGGGAGAAAAAGAAAGCAATTCTCGGATAGGGAAGTGGAATTGGTGATGTGATGATAATGATGTTAATTTCTGTGTCCGACATTTCTGCTGATGACTTAGTTGGTGAAAGCAAACAATAATGTTGAAGTGAAAACACACAAAGGTTAGGCCTTTGATGATTGGTAAAAGCTGTCTGCCATGTCATATAGGCATATTGCGCATTAAACAAGTCAAAGTGTTAATAGCCACCATTTGGGTGTCATTAGTGAAAGTCAACATGCCAAAACAGATACGCGTGCTTCCATTTCCATTCATAGAAACTTTTGAAGAGCTTATGTGTTGTGGAAGCCGATGGGCCTAAAATTCGCAGAATCATCAGTTGCCACTTCAATGCTGCTGGAGTTGGACAATAAATAGTGCAAACCTAAATATAAGTATGTTGCAAAGTGTGGAGAAATAATGAAAGGAATGTTTATCGTTTAATGAGTGAAAGAGAAAACATCAAAATATCTTTGTTTCCCAGTGCAAGATGAATGAATGTGGAATAATGAGTCTGATTTCGGTTCTGCTGAATCAGACGGTATTCTCGTTATCTTTACATTGACATTTACTTGTTTATGAACCTTTCGCAATTTAACCATTCGTGAGCACGTTCTTCTCCCCTGTAGTGTGAAGTTTTTTGAGGGTTTTGTTTGTTTTATGTTAA
Source organism: Orchesella cincta (assembly GCA_001718145.1). Taxonomy (NCBI): domain Eukaryota; kingdom Metazoa; phylum Arthropoda; class Collembola; order Entomobryomorpha; family Orchesellidae; genus Orchesella; species Orchesella cincta. Next base: position 122,612 of record LJIJ01000055.1, on the reverse strand, counting down.
AAACTAAAGCGTGAGGTTTAAAAATGTTTACCAAATCATTTCAATTCATTCAATAATTATTTACAAAGAATCAGTTCTCCAAACGTATTTTTTTATTGAAAAAAAAAACGATAAAAACATTTAGTAAATTTTCAGTTTTTTGGATAAAAATTTGGGTATAACAATAATTTTTTCATCCAAAAACAGAACCACAAATTCATCATCAAGAATAGCCAAGTATAAATATATCTTATAGATGCACTCAACAGGAGAAAGCTTGTTGATCTAGAGGGTAAACAACTGACATTTTCCCCGCTATGCATACTTACATATTCTCCAGTCCACTAGCAGCATTCACATTCTCAGGCCAGTACACACACACATGTTAAAAATCGATTACATCCAGAAAAGAGAAGCTTGAAAGGAGAACGTTCGAACGTCGTATTTTACTCAATCCGCTTCAAATTCATTCAAGTGCACGCAAAATGAGCACAACAGGAGTTTCGCATTTTATGAATCAAATATTGTACAAGTGTGCCTAATATCCTTGCATTATATTGCTGATACAGATACAAGTTTCCCCCAAATTCATCTTATTTGCCTGCCCAGACTCCTCTTCTTAGAAGGAAGGTAAAAATCTTTAAGCATTGCTCAAACTTGCTATAATACCGGAGAAGTAAAAGCAGATGCACAAAAGCGAAAACCAGTCTGTTCCAAGTCTTATACAATTTTTCTGGTCCCAAGTTGAACGTTTACAAAAGCTATATAATATTGTACTTAGGTATAGGCTATACCTTCAGGTTAGTTAATACCCGGTTTTTACATCCGGAAAAATGAAATTCTGTTCTGTTGAGAGCTGCTCAAGTGAGAAGACTGAGACGGCTAGTTTTTTTCTCCTGTCCTCATATTTCTATAAGATACATATTTCCAAACTTTTTTATTAGATTCCTTTCAGCAGTAAAAAAGGGGAAGCTGCTTAAGATCACCGAGGAGAAAGTCAGAGAAAAGAACTACTTTTTAAATAACTTGTGCTCCCTTGCTAGAAACATACATTCATCTTGTCTGTCTGTTCTGCAGAATGGCATCAACACCAACTAAACTAGCAATATTGTTTTTCCAATCACCAAACATGTACCTAGTTCTCCATTGTTTGAGTTGAAGGGGAAAAAATCGGATTCAGCTGTATTATTCTCTTGGCCTCCGATTTCTCAGATTATTTTCTTTGCTCATTGTTCTCACTCCCATTCTTCCTCCTGTCAAAGAAACTTCGACACAGTTCTATATGTGTCTGTTCAAATGAGTACTAAATAAGCCAACCAGATAAAGAGATAGAAACCGTAAAAATGAAAAAATAAGTTTATCTTTGCTTTGCTCTCCTTTCTTTACATTCATTTACGCTTGGACTCTAATCTTCACCCATCCAAGCATTCGTATCAGAACTAAGTTGAAGATGTTCTGGGTTGCTAGTATTTTGCTGTGCTGTTTAGTTAAGCTCCAAATCGGAGAAAATGTTGCACCAAGGCAAAAATGATTTTGTTCCATTATCCTGATGTTCGTCTTGGGAAAAGTGGAACGAGAGTGAAGCCAATGATGCCAAAAAAGAATGCTGGGCTAATCATGGAGAAAGTTGTGGTGAAATGTGAGTGATAGGGATCTTCTGCTATGCTGACCTGGTTTGGTGTGATATGATGGCGAGAAGCAAAACAAAACTACCCAAACCAACTTTGATTCATTTTGTATCTGTTGAAGTTTATAGTATATTTTTGCGTTTCCTCAACTAAAAAAATGAACAGCATCAGCACTTTGTTCTACGAAAGCCATTGACACATTAAGATAAAGAATGGGAAAACAGGATAAGAACGGGATGGAGGATCTGATGGATGCGTATTATCGTGAATGATGCTACTTAAGCCCAGACCACCAAACCAAGCTGAGAGCTGAAGTTGTTGGTTTGGCTTGAAGAACGAGCACGTGTGGAAGAATGGACTTTTGTAGAAAAAATAAGAAAAACAGAATAAATGGAAGAAACAGTAATGCAATATATAAAGTAAGTTTCAACGCCAACAGAATGGGGATTAGTGAAGAGCTTGTCAGTGCAGTCGATCATGACAACTCTGATGACATGGAGAGAGCTCTCAATATAAATATCGCTTTTTTGTCTGTCGATGCGATACAGAGCGTGTGTAACTTGAGTAGAAAGTTGAAGAATGGGATGGGCTAAACTGGCTCTGGAACCAAAGATACTTTATGGTGAAAGGAAGTGATGGAAAGGATGATGATGGAAGTGACAAGAAATGTGTGAGGTTTACTTATACCAAGTGGCAAAAACTGGATTTCTGCAGTTTCGACACGAGTCTTTAAGCAATAGTGCCAACGACGCTGCTATATAGTGGATTTAACCTTCACCGACTCCTAAACTGAGAGCAGCATGAACATCAAAAAATGGCAGTTTCATGGTCATCAAGGCTATGAGCCCATTTAGCATTGAATCATGTCGCTACTAACTTGGACAACTTCATTACTCCGCTGTTGCTGCCTCAGAGTCTGTAATCATTCATTTCTTGTCGAGAAGCCTTTTTTACTTTTTTCAATTATTTTCAACAATGCACTTTTTCTGTTAGCATATTATTATATATACGTATATTATCCATCCCTTCAAAATAATTGGCTTTGAATTCAATGCCCATTCATCTTCCGGCCGTTTCTTTTATGAAAAGTAACTCGTACTCTCTTGATAATAATAACAGCAGCCATCTCTATGCACCCTGGGAAATATTTTATTCACGAGGTCATTAAGACCGCTTTTGTGAATAGAGTATCTATGGATGACTTCAAAGATGCTGTTTCTCTGAAGACACACAATTACTTTCATCAAGTCGAGAAATGATGCAGTCCCTAGTTGGAAATTTGGGTCCAAATTATTTTGTGGTTCTTTCAAAGAATAGTACACTTTTGTTGAGTATTTTTTGATGATAATGACGATGTTGCATGCTTTATGTACAAGAGTTTCCTTTCTGAAGACTTTGTTTGTACAACTCAAGTTAGTTTTATGATTTATGCAGTGCAACATGAGATGTGCATATTATAATTATAATGTAGGATTGGCTATTTCCACCCACCCCAGCAGGACTAAAATAAACTTGTTCCATGTTGGAATAACAACAGTATATTATTCACATACACGAATGAATGGGGATGGGCAATGGGCACAATCATCTGCGACTTAACTTTGTTTGGCGATGATAAAATACCAACAGTTCAAGAAAATTATTGTCCTTCCTGTTTCCTACAGTGGTGACTCTGCCAATTTATTTACTCACAAAATTTCCTCCTTTTCCTAATGCTCAGGCAGATTTTCTTGGCTTGTCCGTAAATTAAAGAGACGATGGTAGGAATGATACAAACTAAGCACGGCATGACATGACCATGCAAGAAGGACTGTGTTTAATGTACACCATTTACATTTGCATTCATTTCCATTAAACTCTCATTAAGGCTTTGTTTCCCCAACTTTGAAAACATTGTTTTCCTACGACTTGGAGAAACCGATGGTGAGTTGTATATATATGCACATGCTTTCTAGTCTAATTAGAGTTTTTCTTTACAACTTTTACCACATAATGGGCTAGCTCCCAAAAAAACCCTGAAAAGAGTAGAAATAATGAATGTCAAGTTTACTTTTACCTACCTTTTTTGTCTTTGGCTGAGTTGAGTGAGGTGTTACAAGGAAGCCCTGGTTTTGGTTGTGTCTGCAGAAATGTCAGTTCCCATCTTTTTTCAGTGTCACTCTTTTTGTTTTTCCAGTTCTCAAAGGAATTCAATTCCTTAATCCGTCCGTTACTCTCTGAATTGTCTTATTTAATACAAAACTTTCTCTGTGAAGCTTTCACTGTTATTATTATGCGACAGAAATTTCAACAATGGAGACAGTCAAGTATTCTTGGAAGGAAGAGTACAAAATGGTTTTGGGTTTGACCTCGGATTCCCTGCCTCATTTAGTACTTTCACTAATCCTGGCATTTTATACAATTCTGCATTGCTTGTGTCTGCTTTGTTCAATTCAAGTTTATATTTTGGATGTCACTTGCAGCAACCTTTCTTCTTCCTCTGCAAAACAAAACAAGTGGTATTGTTTGTTGTACTAATATTTTTATGCGTAAAACTTTCTTTTGTTTATTTTTGCACAAGATATATTTAGCTACATTAGCTTCTTGCCACCAAGGAATTGCTCCTGCTCAAATCAATGTCTGTATCAGTTTTGTTTACGTGTGTGTACATGAGAAAGCAAATCTTTCTTTATTAGTTGCAATGTATCATGCTCACTTACACTACTTTGTTTACTTTGTCATTGTCACAGAGAGCATATTTTTCATGGAAGTCCAACTTTTTTCTGTTTGTACTTGTGTCACTTGAAGTTATTGTGTATACAACTTTATCTTGAGTCAAGATGTGCAAAGAGTTAAAGTTTTCTTTGATGGCGATACAATCGAATTTCGATATCACTTTTATTAAACAACTTTTACAATAAGGAAGTGATTTCGTATTAGTAATCAGAAGTACGATGCTCCCAAAGAAGTAAGCACCGATAAAGACTCTAGAATGGCTTGTTAACGACGTTGTAACATGTTGCCCCAAATCCCCCGGAAATCAATTGTAACGAGCTAATAATTATTACAATTAATACACGTGGATGATACTTCAGAGATGTAGCAACCTGTAAATTTGTTTAAGCTTCTCAATTTGCCAACGAGGATTGGAAGAGATTAAAATCTAATGGCATTAATAATGGACCATAAAAACCGAAAACAGACTCAACCGGAATGGAATTCAGAAGAAGAGGTGGTCTGGTGGTTGTCTGGCCTATATGATTTAGCTTTTGTTCAAAAGACTGAAGAAGTGGATTAGTGGTGCGGTGTGCTGTTGCACGATACTGAGCTCTGGACAGCCTGTCATGGAATGAAACAGAAACTGTTTGTGATTCCAAGTTTTTTCCTACCAACCAACTGCTCAGCTCAACAAGCCAAGGGTGACTGAGAGCTGATGGTGTATTTCCAATTTCTTTATATGCAGGAGCACCATCAGCATAAGAAAGAACTATACCATGAGGTTGATGATGATTATTATGATACTGTAAACATTTTCGCATGCTTCAAAGTTTCCCCTGTGCTTTCTTCCCTTATTATTCAATATGCAGCCAAGTGAGTGAAAGGGCTGCTGTGCTGCTACATACTTTCGAAGGTAACACAATACCTTTGCACACCACTCAGCCTTGATTGTAACTCCGATTTATAATTTTTTGTTCAGAAATTCTTTTCCTGAGCGAAGCATTTGGAAAGGAAGTTTGGGATGTGCATAATAATCCATCATCAAATTATTATCATCCACTAAAAATGATGCGGATGAGATGAGGCATTCTCTCGTGACTTCGATTCGATGAACATGACATGATCAAGGCTACACAGGAGCAGAAAAACCACTATTCACCTCACTGCCACTCTAGTGGGGATAAAGGTATATAAATAAGTAGTTGATGATGAAAGTTTCTTTGTATAAACATTTTCAAATAAATATACGTAATTCCGTTTCTTCAGGCATCTTCTAAATTCATCATCATACATTATCCTTGAACTGCTTTAGGAAACTTCATCCAACAGCGTCAACTTGATGTCAAGATGGTGTGAATGATGTGATGGGGAGAATGTCAGATGGGAAGTGTTGACTGAAGGGAACATTTTCAAATGTGCAATCCTGGATTTAGGTAGGCAACCTCTTTAGGTGCGTAACTGAAGTGGACAAATCCATTGAAAGTTATAGTCACGTTGGTTTACTAATTACTGCTGATGCTAAATGAATACAAAATTTGGACAAATGTGCACCAAAGCTTAAAAATAATATGGCATGGTTGAGTTAATTTAAATGCGATTGCTCATTATTATATCAATGGTTTAAAAAAAGTGCACTACGTCGTATTTTTGTTGAAGTGCTCGCTTGAAGTGTGTTTGGTGGAAGTTTAGCTGAGCAGCAAGTTTTTAAAATATTACGTTTCCACGAACTGCTTGACGGAAAGAGAGTAAATTCATACTCGCTGCGTTCAATTACGAAAATTACACATATACTTTTCAAATAGTAATGTACGCCGTACTTTATGGTACTGGGTTATCAGTTAGCAGGCCATGTATAACCTTGAATTAGGTGTTCATTTCGAGTTTAAACTCAGGTCGTGATTATTCTTGGCTAGCTTCTACGGAATTATTTTACATGCCAGAGAAACCGCCAGCCAACCTTCTCTTGTCTATCTGTCTGGATGTCCGCCAGATTTTCCAAAGGTATAACACACGATAAACATAATCGTATAGGGAAAGTAGCAGTGAAATGAAATGGGATAAAAGTTACACTTTTCAAGCTTGCCCAGTTAATCGATCAGCATCCGTCTCTAATCTGTATAAATGCCATGAAAATGAGTGGTAATGGAGTTCAAGTTTGGCGTTGGCAGTCTGATTTTTAAAAAATTGTACATGATCTGCCACCCATCGTCTACAGATCTGCTGAGCTGTCAGTATACCTACTACGTAAACTCATTAGATTTATGAGTATACGGTTCTGTTAATTAAACGGGTAAAGATTAAAAGGAGTCAAGCTTGATTGCATATCATGCCGTTGCGGAGAAGGCTAGCAAAATATTTTATAAATTAAAGTTTGAAAATAAACTCTAAATCTCCTTTCACAGGAAGCAAATGTGGGGTCAGAAACAGGAGTCACAATTTCCATGAAGTCTCTGAGGTCAATATCGAATAAAGCATGCATGAATAATGAGGGAAAACAACACAGTATTTGTAAATGTACACATGCTATGCATAAGAAAGGGATACGAAACACATTCAAATTTTTCAGAACGTTTACAACTCCGTACTTTAAAGAAGTTTTAGTTTACTTCCTTGACTTTAACTTGTTGGCTGACTTCCTCTGTGAAACTTATTTCTATTCCCAAATGTGTTAAACATTCTACATCCTATTGAATACTATATACATCAAGTTTAGAGTCTGTCGTCATACGACTTTGTTCTGGTTTTGTGCTACTTTTACTTTCCGTCCCGGCAAGGAATCACACTAGAAAGCAGAAGCCTGTTTTCACACAAGAACATGAAAATACATTTTACTTGTGTGTTTTTCGAGGCTCTGCTTCTCTTTCTGCTGGAAAAGAGCTGAACTGAAGCTCCAACTGCTCGTATTTTCTCTCTGTCTACCGCTGCTGCTGAGAAGTTCCTATGAATGGAAAAGGCAACTGGGAGCAATAACTTTTGGCACGACCTTTGATGTACATCCACTTTCACGCACTATGTGGCACTGGTGAAGTTTTAAATGGGTGGTTGCTATTTGCTGCTTTCCCCGTTGGGAATGCTACTTACTTTAATGTTTCATTCGGAATGATTTTTGTAAACTTATAAGTCTTAGCCCACAGCAATGCAACATTAGTATTCTTTAATTAAGTAAATTTATTTACACTTCATCATAAAATAATACAAATTATAAAGTACACTGGTAATAATTATTGAACGAAACATTATTTAGAAACGGCAGGTTATATTGTTATATACATTCGAAAGTCTTCTAAATTACCAACGATGCTTTTGAAAGAGTTCATCAATACAAATACTCTGAAGATAATTCCATTAACGAAATTTTGGGCTCGTCTGAAATAAAAATAATAGTTATTTGGCTGAGGTTGAAGATCAACGTTAAAAATATGATGAACGAAACTATTCAAATACTATACACATGACGTATTTCGACCTACCCATTCACCATAATGCCCTTCTGCTGTTTGGTGCTGCTTCCACGTCGCCCTGCTTTGGAACCACCGACCACATATGCCACACGAAACGACGAAATAAGATTTTAGGACATCATTGTGGACTTCATGCGTTTTTTTCATATGTTGTTTCATTTTATGCCCACTGACAAATCGCTGGTTGCAGTCGGGAAGGGGGCATTTAAACAACATCTCACGACCACTATGTTGTTTAAAATGAATAACAAGACCATATTTGGTAGCAAAGTGTCGCCCGCAAGCGCAATAAAAACGACTATCACTACCAACATTACTTACGACGTGGTGTTCAGGCGTTGAGTAGTCTTTTGGCTTTTTAAATGCTGGAAATGATTTTGGAGGTTGAAAAGTTCTTGAGTGACTGGCCATTGGTTCAGGTCCCACCTCCATGATTTGTGCTGGTACCGTAGGGGAAGTGTTTCTGGTTGCCGAATAGGCAGTGACATGTTGTTTCACCTCCACCTCCATAGTCTGTGCTGGTGCCGGAGGGGAATTGTTGCTGTTTGCCAAATAGGCAGTAGCATGTTGTTCCACCTCAGGAGGATCCGTTTGTTTGGAGTCATTAGATCGTCGCGTTTTCATCTGATGCGTTGATGCCATTGCTGAACCCCCGAACCCTGACTTTTTAGCTCGTTTCCTTTTCTTCTTGTGAGGCGCCGTCCGCGCCAATTCCGTCGGATGATGATTTTCCACCTGTGAACTCGCCGTAGCAGTAGATTCTGATACACTTGGCATTTCCATTTGAGGAGGTGGTATCGCCACGGCTTCTGTTTGCTCGGCTTGGCTTTTCTGGGGACGCGCTGTCTTTCGAGAGTTTGATTTTTGTTTTGACCACCATGGATTTACTTGACGCTTCATTTTGTTCTTGCGAGGCGCCTTCAGCGTCAATTCCGCTGCATGTTGAATTTCAACAAGTGAACTCGTCGTAGCAGTAGATTCAATTGCACTTGATATTTCTAACTGAATAGGTGGTATCGGCTGTTTGCTCGACTTCTTCCTGAGGACTCACAGACTTCGAGATTTTGATTTTCGTTTTGAAAACTTTAGTTTTGCTTGATGTTTCTTTTTCTTCTGACGAGTCAATGTTTTCGGGACTTTGGTTGGTGCCATTGTATTTACTTCCTCCCTTTCCACCTGGGAATTATTTGACGTCACAAGTGCCGTTTGCGATTCCAATTCTTGGGACGTTTCAAATGTACCATTCCAACAGGCTCCGATTGCTTCTACAGATTGTCCAACTGCTTGCTCGTCCTCGCTATCCACATTATCTGCATCCTGATAAGGCACTGGTATTGTTTTCAAATTCATCTGGAGATCTTCTACTTTACACCGGCGCTCCTCTAACTCCCTTTCCATTTGTTGTATCACCTCCTCATGCCTTTTCAAAATCGCCTCCTTATCAGCCTTCAATTCCAGATACTGAGCTTCAATCGATTTGAGCTTGTCCAAAAACTTGTCATTTTTATCGATAACCGGCAGGTCCTTCCCCTGAAGCTCATTTTCAGCTTCCCTCAGTTTTTTCTTGTAAAATTCCAGTTCATTATGCATACGATCCTGTTCCTTGTTTGTCGCAATTTGACTCAAATGCGAGCGTTCCAAATGCCACTCCAGACTTTCAACTTTTCTCTTCAGTCTTTCCTTTTCCAACTCTGCTTTCACGGCCTCCATCCTATTCGCCTCTCACTGTCAAAATAATATAAAAAATCAAATGGTCAACATCTCAATTCTTACGCTATAAATGAACTGAATCACTAAAAAAAATATACCAGAACGAAGTGACGACAAACCCACAATATCCTTGTGAATTGTCACAGTTTGGAAGTCGAAAATATCACGAATATCTCAAATCTACTTCAGCAAAATCAAACGACAAACTGAACTTACTCAACACTTGGTGCATGTGAAAACGAGAAAATGAAAACATCGAACGTTGCAAAATGCATTTACAGTGTTTTTGTTCCCTTCCCACATTGCCCCACTTGAAAATACCGTCTACACAATTTGTAAATGAATACTATTAGATAAAAAATATTTGAATGGCGTTCTTCCATCACGTTACTAATTTTCTTTGTTTTTTTTTTCGACCCTGAAGTCAAAGTTAATGTAAATAATAATTGTTATCTTGAATTTAAATGAAGGTTGAACGTAGGCGTGTTGTTGTCAAAATCACTGTTATCTATATTTGACAATGCAGTTCCTTGTAAAACTAAGGATTTTGGCTTTCTATCTTCTTTTCTAATACAATCATGACGTATTTAGGTTTTCAAGAACCTCACTCCATTTTATTTTGAAATAACAGCTCATTATCAGTAATTGGGCATCGTTAAAGGACGAAAATAGAAGGGAAAGTGTAACAAGTAGGATCAACTTTTTCCGGAACAAAAGAATAGAAATGTAATGTGGTATTTTTTAGAAAGTATTGTTACGATCACCCCTTCATCTTTGCGTTAACAAGACGCACATTTATCCGGAAGTCAACACAGAATATATATATCCATTTTTTTATTCTTTGAACTCATATATAAGGAGGCTTTATTAGTACAAAAAAAGGAAAGCTTTAAAAAATTTTATAAATATGATGCATGAGTTATTCAATCATTGAATTGAATGTATTCAACAAACATATTTTTTTCGCTTCGTTAACTATCAGGTATACCGTATATGTGTCATTCATTTCATTGCGTCAAACGTTTACATTTCGCTGAATAGATTCTTTCAATTTTCTCTGAAGCAGCATCTCGTTAGATTGCACACCAGACTTCATTTCTTTCTTGTATAATCACAATCACAGTTATATGCGTCTTTTTGATTGTTCAATAAACGTGTAACAAATCAAGGTGATAACGATAACTACCTTGGACCATATTTATGCCATCAACCGTGAGGATATAAAGCGATAACCATATTTATAATGATGTTAACAATTTAGCTTTCACCGGAAGTAAAACAAAAGCTACCCATACCAAGATATTCGTTTTCTCCAATTATTTATGGCAGCTTTTGAATGGCAGAAATTGTGAAGCAATGCAGAAGAGATTGTAAATGTATATATGACGTGTAATAATCTTGCTTGGTACAAGTTTGCATCTGCAAGGTGAAATCATGTTGTCTCGCAGTTGCAAATGGCTGTATGGTAATGGTGGAAAATATTTTGGAAATATGATGCCGTCTTCTGCCTGAGGTTGTCCTTGTCAGTGATGTTTTACGTGGAAAAATTCTTGCGAATTTTCTATTGCGCTAACTAGGTTATCTGTTTCCAACATCAAAACTGAGGTTGTGTTATGTCAATGATAAGGAATAAGGAAATCCTTGGGTCTCGATGTAACAGTGTCTGTCTACTATTTATCTAAAAACACATTATTCCGTACACATTCAATATTTTATTTCCTTACATTGATGCGTTTGTCTCACCAGCAAAATTTGGTGGTGAGACAAACAAATGCAGTTGTTGAGCAAATATCGGGTTTAATTAGAACCTACTTCCGCTATTATGTATATAAACTGTAAGAATTCTTCAAGGATTTTCCTCTGGATGAAAAAAAGTATTGATTTCCTTCAATTTCAAAGCATCTTTTGTCCTTTCACTTGATAAAAACCGCATAAACCACATCCCTTTCTAACACCAAACTCCAACTTCTTTAATAAGTAAGTCATCATCAATCTTACGAAGACAGGAACTAATTTTCAACATTTTTCATAAGATATACATACACAAGCATGATAGATCAAACACCATTAGTTCTTCGAAATCACATCCAACCACATCAGTTGACGCAAACAAGTCGCGTTGTTGATTAAATTCGAGAATTTTGTTTGGTAAAAATTTTCCCCTGCTGTCCTTCGCAGCGATATCTGCACCTGTTTTAATTACTTTACAAAAACTCATTTCCTTCTATCACGAACAAGCCTCAGCTTGAGTTGAATTTCAAAGGGTGAGAGGAAGTAAAATTTCAAGGAAGTTGGAAAACACATCAGGGCATAAAGTTTATTTGTAGTTCCCCATGACCAAGCAAATCCCACAAGTTGACAGAATATTATATTATGCTGTTTTTCGTTCAAGGTGAATATAACATAAAAAATGTGAATGAAAATCCAATTTAATAATCCCCTATTTTGCTAATTACTCTCCTTCATTGATGGTTGAATGACTACATCCCAAACGGAGTTCACGTTCATGATTTCCACAGCCGTTCATCTGAATTTGTATGCTTAATTTCCAAATTAGCAATTTTCAACAGATTTATGCTGTTGGATGCAGAACAAAAGAATGCAAATTAATCACTCGACGGATGACTCTCTCCGCTACTGTCTATTCGTGTCTGCCAGAGCATCCCCGTCTAAAATTAGTACTGAGGGAGTCAAGTCAGGTTCATAATTAGTTCTGGAAATTGAGTGAAACACAGAATAATAATAATGTGGAAAACTGTTCCCGAGGGATATCCCGGTCAAACCAGGACTGAATTTGACTTTGAGTAGACAAAAGGAGTGAAATTAAATAGCGTGGATTAGTCTGTAATGTGTCGGAAATGTACTGAACAACCAGAAACAGGATACGCCTTTTGCATGTCAATTAGAAGGAAGCTCTGTGAATGTATAACTTCTTGGTGGAATAAAATCCAAAAAACGCTTTTATTTTTTAGAGGGTTGCTGACATGTTGCTCCAGGGAGCAATTTGAAGGTGATTTTGCAAAGCCTTTTATATACTGAACCACCATAATTGTAAACATAACATTTAAAGACATAAAATGCTGAAAAATAGATTCTTCAAGGATAAAGTTGGATGTAGCTCAGCACGTGTGTAGGTAGATACATTTATCTCCAAATAATTAGCAGAAAATTAGCATTAGTCTGGTCTGGTATAGAGTGGCGAACCTTTTCTTCGTGATGTTGTTTTGTGTGGTGTTGAATTCTATGTAAATTTATGAATAAAATAACACTTTGTCTTAATCCTGACCAATGACGTAAAACCCATTGCATTTTTATGTCTGGATCTGAGCAAGGTTGAATTTAAGGGTTGGATTTTATCATCATGAATACAAAACAGATTCTCTGACGAAGACTCCTGATTCAAAGAACTAAACTAATCCTTATAATAGGTCGGAGAATTCAATGTGCATAAGCTGAATGACATGTTGAAATCAGATAGCGGAAATACAACTAATTTACAATCACGATGAACATACTCAGTCAGCTCTCTCGAGCACCTCTGCCTTGTTTCAACTCTTAGATTTCACTGACGATATGGCAAAATTAGCGTCAGTTTCTAGTCTCGACATGACATCCTTGAGCCAAAGAGCTGCCAACGCAAATAAACGTCGCAAAGCATGCAATAAATGAATATTTAATAATAAATGAGTTCTGGCTAAATGTAATTAAAGGAAACTTAATCTAATCCCGTACTTTTGTGCCACTCAGAGATGCAAGCAAATGAAATTCTTCATTCATCTTCACTTCATTTCGGTTTTTCAAAGGGTCTCTTCATTCATCTTCATTCACGTGAAGATGGGAAAGGTGAAGTTTCATCTTCAAATAAAACTGAACTTTCGTCTTCATTCATCTTCACTTCATCTTCAATTTATCTTCATTCATTTAAAGTAAGTCATGTTCTTTTTACCAAAGTTTAACGTAAAACTGGTCAAATCGAATTGTAAATGTTTATTGTCAAGTAAAAATGAACACTACTTGTAGAATTAGCGGAGGGTTTGCTAGGGAATGCGTCATTTTTACAAAAAAAAATGAGTACTAACATCAGACTTTTTGTGAAGAATACGTACTTCAAATTTTATCAAAATTCATTCAATTCAAGTTTGTTATTCTTCATTCTTCTTCATTAATTTTTGAAGATTTGCCCTTGTCTTCATTCATCTTCACGAAATTTCGAGCTCTTCACGTGAATGAAGTCTTCAAACGTCTTCACGTGAATGAAGACTTGCATCTCTGGACTGCCACTACTCCACTTCAATAGCTTTGCCAACATTCAACTGCCATAATATTACTTGGCTAGGCACGAGTGAGCAGAGCCAACCGTCAGATATCACATCACGAATTGTAGCTCTCGACGAACGGATTGTAATCTAATTTCCATTTTGAGAGCACTAAGTGACACTTTTACCTTGTTTACAAAGAGCATAAAACGACATGAGATCAGATTGCCAGTGATTTAGAGCTGTAGATAGAAAGGTTGCTATTATTAGTAGGTACGTAGCGAATTATGTTACTACACTTTCTTTGCCCATTTGTAAGTATATATTATGTTAGTTATGTAAGGTTCAGGTTTTAAATTAATTTCATATCATATAGTCAGCAATTGGCATTTACTAGATTATTTCGCTATGCCTATTTTGAGCTGTAGACTTAATATGATAAAAGCGTCGTTACTCACTCCTTTAATAGAGTTTACGATAGGATTATCGAAAAATGGTGCGTAGATACTGTAGTAAATTTCGTAGATTGAACAAAAGGCTGCAGAATAAAATTGCACAAGGGTGCAACCACTCAAGCAGGCTACTGCTGAAAGCTTTTAATGCTTTCAGTTGTGAAGATAAGTATTATTTTCAAGTTCAAAATGCAGACAGCGATATGGTATCATTCTGGAAGACCTTGAGAAAATTGAAGATGAAACTAGAGTTGTAGAAAAGCATTCTCATATGGGTAAGTAATAGTGATAGTGACTTATGTTTAGTATGGTTGTGATCATATATGCACATGCATATATGTATATATATGCTGGGGGTAGTGGTGAAAGGATGAAATAGACAAGATGTAACAGTATACGGCCGTTAGGAATTGAGTAGGTGGGTAATTGGCTTTTTGGAAATGACTGACTCCTGATTTATATCCGACCAGGAGCCAAAATTCTTTGCGATCACTGTGACTACTTTTCATTAGACTGGGATAGCTCACTCGGCTCATTTCCAGCTAGATTAGTTTTTCACCACATAGTCATCCACGTCCCACTGTTCTTTTGAGGAAGGAGGAGGCTTGCTCGGATAGTTTCTTCGTTTGCTTATGATTTCCCACCTTTATTTAAGGCGATGAAATAAATACTTATAAATATAAGTTATATACAAACACGTGACAGAAGAGAAGCACAAACAAAAGCTCAGCTTCTAACCTTACAATTAGAATATTAATGGATTGAAAGTCCATATTATGGGAAAGCATAACGTGCCGCCTGCTTTCTCCTTTATTCTTGGCAAATAAAGGAATACTTTCATATTATAGGAACGTCGTTCTTCCTTCGTGATTCTTATCAGACAATTAATGGGAGTTTGAAAATAGAAACAAAATACGAAAACAGCTTAAAATATGAGGATGGGATGCAACACTCAAAATCGAGACAATCAGCGGGCGTGGTTCGGCACTTCCCATTTATACTGTTCTATTTATGTCTTGTCTACGCAATTATGTAATATTAAACTCCCTCTTTCCTCCTTTTTGCAAAATGATAGAGAGATACCATATTATTGCAGCGTCAGATTATTATGGATGATGGGTTCCTCCTTTTCTTATTCCAGATTGCAAGTCCAAAAGCTCTTCATCAGATTCTAGGTTTGTATTCGTGTTCACGCCATTTTATCACCTTTCACCAGAGATTAAAACCCACGACTGCTGCAATGCATTGCAGCATTACAAACATTCTATTCCAGACTTGAAATAGGAGAAGATGCGTTTGGACTAGCAATTGGAACAAAGCCATGATGTCAGCGTGAACATAATAAAATGCACATGACTTTAGAGATTTATGCTGTGTTTAGGTAGGTACATGTGCAAAATGGTTTATGTGCACATTTGGCACTTTCAGTGCAGTTATAATTTCCTTAAGAAATTAAGAGCGTTGTTCTCCTACCCACGTGCACAAAAAACAGTGTGTTTAATAATTTTCAGATGTAATGCAACAGCGAGAGATTTTATTGCAGTAATATCAAATGACTAGTATTTCTAGGAGTTTTGCAATTTCTTAATTTCAAGTATGCCTACAAGTGACAGAGTGAGTTGGATGCCTTTATTTATGTAGATACATACATAGGTTTAGTGAGAGTATATTTTTAATTTCACAATGCAATACTTTCTATCTCCGTCACACAGAATGTTTTTGACTTAAAGTTGATTTGAACAAACAATCATTGTACAGTGAAAGAAAACCTTGACAGTTTACGTTGCCCCAAATTAATCATTACTACAAATTAACCCCTAGATTTTCTAAATTTTCTCCTCCTTCTCCTCCGTCTCCGTATTTCGTTAATTGTAAAATTATAATCGTCTAGTTGTGGCTCATCACTTGCAACAGGAGTACTTTCGTGGCAGTCTTGTTCGTCAGTTTCGTCGGTGCAATCTATTAATGAGAAATTGCTTGTGTTCAATTACTTATCATTTCAAAAGCATATCTATCACGCTTTTAGGGTTGTTAATTGGGTAAAATATTTTTCCATTCACCCATTCAGTTTACATGGCGGAAAATTTTTATCATTAGATAAACTAATACAGAGATTCTGTATTCTTTAGTCTACTGTTCTATTCATGCAATTTATCCATAATTTAATCATACCCTTGTCGTTATCGCATCTAAATCGATGATAAATGCATTGACCGTTCCCACACTGCCAGAAATATTGACTGCAGGTGGTCTCCTCATCTACCACACATCCTCGTTCATCAGATTCGTCTAAACAATCAATTTCGAAATCGCAGCGAAAAGAACTTGGTAGGCATCTGCCATTGTCACACGGAAAACCATGTGTACAATTGAAATTTGAAAAAAAGGTGCTGATGTTAATGTCAGTTGTGTGGTTTAGACGTGGAGTGTTAGTCGATGGAAGTTTTGTAGTTGTTGAGGTTGATGAAGGTCTAGCAGTTGAAGTTATGAAGGTCAGACCACTAGTTGATATTGGCCGATACGTAATTTCTGTAGAATTACGCTCATATTCCTCTTCTTTGCAGCCAATTTCATCGTCACCCGTTCTAATATCAGACAGTGTTCATGAGCCTAATTAGTATCCCCGGGAGCTTAATCAGGCTCCCTTCTAGGGGTACTAATTAGGATCTTGGTGCCTAAATAGGATCCCAGGGAGCCTAATTAGGCCCCCAAAATTTAAAAATTTCGTTTTGGAAGTCAAAATCTTTAAAAAATAAAATTGCCACTGAAAAATTGCTATTTTAGTTGTTTTTAAATAGGAGTTGAGAAAATAATTTTGTAACGCAAACTGTTGAGGACTAAAATTGATTTCAACTAAAAAATAATAATTTAATTTAAGAATTTCTCACTCAACGTGGGAATTTTATTTTTTAACATTTTGACTTCCACCAGGAAATTTTTTTTGGGGGGGGGCCTAATTAGGCTCCCTGGGATCCTAATTAAGCTCCTGAGGTATTAATTAATATAATTAAGTACCTGCAATCTCTATCATTATCACATCTCCAGCTGTCAATTCAAAAATTACATTTTTACAACAAAAGTTTATTATCCATAAGTGCGGTTTTAAGTGTTAAAATCTTAAAACACCAACCGGAGGGGAATGCAGCGGTAGTCCCTGGAACAATAGTATTCGCTAGCAGAGCAAGGGGCTGGTGTGGAGGTGATATTTATTATAGGTTTGGTAAGTTCGTCATCTATCTCATTTTCAGTGTCGTTTCCACAGTTTTCCTCATCATTTCCGTCATCACAGTCAATCTGGCTGTCGCATTTCCATTCGTCCTAATTGTTACATTAATACAATTGCATTAGTTAGCTGCATATTGCTTGCTTGTAAAACTTGAAAGCTTTGAGATTTTGGGATACACGAAAATCATACAGGAATGCATCTTCCACCAAGGCCACATTGGTGTTCACCAGTGGAACAAGTTTTGCTAGGATTCGGGCATTTGTCCTCGTCTGATCTGAATAGCAATTACGAAAACAGCATTGGTTATGGGTCGAAAAGTATTTATCTGTAAGCACTTTTTAATTGTAATTACCGATCCCCACAATCATCCATGTCATCTGCCAAAAAAGATAGTTTCCACTTTATGATTAAAAATATTATTAAATATTCACGGATAATAGAAAAACTATTTTTCATGACATTTGACTTAATTTAGATACACTTCAATGCTAAAACGCTATTGAAACATACGTGTACAGTTTTAGAGTTTTACACATAAATTACTATCAATCAATCAATTTATAAATTTGTGTGAATTCTTTCATATTAGTATTGTTTTGCTTTGAACTGTATTAATTTAACACGAAAAATTCAAGTCAATAATTTTTTATACATGAAATTGTCAAAAAAGTACAATGCTAATAATTATTAGCATTCAGTTTATAGTCAAATAAGTGATGTTGTATTGATCTTATTTAATGAACATGCAAATCTTACGGCCAAAGCACGCATAGTGGCTCCTGGTTCATAGTTAAGAAATGTATTTGTTACTCTCGATGTTCAACGACTTTGTTTTTCAACAAAATAAGTCAAAATAATACGTTTTTTGGAGTTTTAAATAGCTTAACACGTTTTCCATATATCCATACATGTCACATGTCTTATCCATAATATGTTTAAATATATTCTTACCGCATGTCCACTCTTTATTGATACACCTTCCGTTATTGCAACGGAACTGTTTTCGGTCACAGTTCGCCATATAAGCACAATTCAGTTCTTCCTCTCCGTCTTCACAATCATTTTCCTGAATTTTCAATTTAAAATTTAGCCATTATGGATTTTGAAAGCCACGACTTTTATCTATAATATCAACATGTTTTAAAAGAAATTTACCATATCACAGAGGAAGGTACGTTCAATGCAGCCTCCACCAGAAGAACAATAAAATTGGTCAGTCTTACATTTTCCTCTGGAGCTAATTGAAACATATAACAGATAAGCAAGTTGTCAATAGTCAGCTCTACATTTCGTATACAAAAGTCATCTATGTTGTATTTCTGTATTTTACATAATTTTCTTTGAGTATTTTGAATCCATTCCACATAATGTGACATTCTCGTATAAATTCCTGGATAATTTGCCCTCACAATCCATGTCCGTGAGAGATAATCCCACAGAGAACCATGATTCCCTTATTTCCCCCTTCCGATTCCCTCAAACAAGCCAGAGGACCTCCACTATCGCCCTGACAAGAATCTCGCCCCGATTCTCCAGCGCACATCATATCATCCGTGACCGTCATTCTCACCTTCTTATACACTTTTTTACACTTGTCAGCTTTAACGATTTCTATTTTAACCTTTCGTAATATATCTGACGTATCTCCTTTCTCTTTTATTCGACCCCATCCCGTCACCGTTGCATAACCATCAAACTGCTCTTTCACTCGAGGTAAACTTATGTTCTGAACGTGCGAACTGTATTGTAGGGGTGAACTCAAAGCAATTATGGCAATGTCATTAACATCCGTCTCCCAAACGTAGTTTTCGTGCATGTAAATATATCTGGCTTTCCGAATCTGCTCGTAGCCAGTGCTCGTTCCGTTAGAGGAAATATCATGGTGACCAGCAGTGACCAAAAGTCGGGAAGGTCGTTTGTACTTGACACAGCTATGCATTTTCAAAAATCATCATTGTCAATGGAAAAAAAGAAAAGAGTGTTTTCAAATTTTAAAAAGTATTACTGTGCTGCTGTGAGAATTAGTAATGTTGAGAGAATAGATCCGCCACAAAGAAAATCACCATCATAGGACAAGGAGACCTGGTAAGGGAACTCGGCTTCTGCTGCGTAAACGCCACCAACGATCCTGGCTTGTCGAGCTAAAATCACATGCATTAATTAGAAAGAAAGCTAGGGTGTGCAAAGATTAACTAATTACCTATGCGCACTAAACTGGCTCCTTCCTCCATCATCATGAATTCATTGAGAAACAGCTAAAAAAATCACTTAAACTATCGCAAAAAACCACAACCAAACAGCAAAACCATGTTCTTCGTTTACCAACAAAGAAAGTTTAAGTTGTACTAAATGTTTTAAAAGCGTTCTGAAAGACGAAGAGCTTGGATTTGGTTTGAACGACTAAGGTATATGCCGACTAAATTTAACAAATGATGCATAATAATATTCTTTTGAGGACTCAAGTCTAGTCAACCTCCTGGAAGACCAGTTCTGTCTTCTCAGAAAATTGATGTCATCATTGGCTTTGTGTGCATCATAGAATGTAAATATAGATGTTGATTATGAAAACATGTTTGATCACATCTTGTCCAATTAACTTTTTATACATATATATATCGATGAAGTAACCCACACTTGTGATTATTTATTGAGTGAGTTGCCCCAAACTACATTACGCACACAGGAATAGTTATGAAGTGGTTTAAGAGCATTTTAAGAGGTAGTTCAAAGAATGAATGACGTCATTCGCCTTTACGATTAAAATTGTTGACTTATTCCTCGCATTGAGAGCATACGTTTATCCAGAATGTTGCCTTCACTTCACTGGACGCGAATTAGCAGTAGTTCCATAGTGCGGACAACTGCATTTAGCATGAAGTTTATTTGTGTTGACGCTTTTGCATTCCATTTCATTTCACAAACGAATTCAACTAGTAATTCATTGAACTGACCGAGTCTCATTTCTTCATAAATGCAAGTGTGGCAAAACTTATGTACAGACTTGTGCAACGCTACTAGCACATTAGTGTAATAAGAACAGTAGGATGTTTATGTATAATTCGTTGGCTGAGGCAATTCTTAGGTTTAAAATATACAAAATAACTTACTATAAAGAGTTTGCAAGTATTTATTGCAGAAGCAGTAATTGACATTGACCTTAGAGTTTTAAGAAATATGCGTGTTACTAATGCAGTTCTCCAAAGCAATACTGATAAACCTTGTTTTTTGGCCGATCACTTTTATATCAACCAAACCATGATGATTTGACTCTTTACAGGCTTTTATATTACAACCGAAGTTGGATTTCACGATGACCTTTTATATGAAATGCTAATCCCCATCCTCGCTTGCCTGGGAGTAATTACTTCAGTTACAAGCACAATTTTTTTTGACAATGATATTGAATGACTCAGATTTTATGTTAGACCTTTTCGTCAAATTGAAATCATTGCAGCGTCCGAATAAATCTTACAGAATAGGTGTTTGTCCACCAATAGTTTAACGTATTACCTTTAAAAACATGAACCTTGTTTCATCTGTCATGCATATATGGTGATGTATACTCGAGCAGCACTCACAACTCACAATCTCTTGCCAGTCTCATTTACTTTATTCAAAGTTTTTAATTGATGTGAAGTTGGAGGATAAAAGTCGGAAGGGGAAGAAACGAAAAAATGACAGCCACTATGGATAATTTTAATTAAAATTTGCGAAATTCATATAGAATCAAAACATGTTTTGGAATCACTGTTCATTGCTACGCGAAATTGTCCTTGTAAGTAGGTAAGTTAAGGAAGAGAAGGTGGTATTATGTGGGCATGAAGACACACGAAACGGGATTCGTTTTTTCTTTACATATAGAACTAATTACAGCCCCTAGCCAAATTTGTCACGTTCTTAAGTAATTTGAAAGATCATCTTGCGGTATGGGTATGCAATAGGTATATGTAAATGGATATAAGACTGAATGAGATTTCATTTCAAAGGAAACCTTGAAGCCTTGCTTCGTTAATTCTTTTAAGCGAGTAATATGCAAAGTAACTATAATGATGGTTCCTTAATTCGTTAATTAATCCATTGCATAAGTAAGTGGGTTGCAAAGTTGCAAGCTGAGAATAGTATAAAGAGAACGAGTAACTGAAAAGGGTCTAATAGCAAATAATTTTGATTTTGTTGGCACTCCTAACCGCTTAGGCTAGCTAACTGAATTAGTTTATAGTTTTTATAGTATGTATTAATTATGTGTAATATAAACGATGACGATGACTGTAAAGTTGTTAATCTCATCATGGAGTCGGCCTACATTTATATCACAAGCTTAGTATAGAATTCCTAGAATTTGATGAGCCAAACATCCTTGAAGAAACCCAGTCAGATCAGGACCCTCATGGAAATTGACGTGGTGGCTTTGTGTACTGACGTTTACATACATCACATCACGTCATAAGATTTCCAGATTTCCTAGATCCTAGGTAGGACCAAATATCAAACGAATCTACATCTTAATCCTAAATCCCATTCTCGGCTTTTCATCTTGTTACTTCGTTTGTCAAGTTATGCGCTTATAATTTACAAGTGATTTTCATAAAGTAACGAACTTAGCAAAAAGTGCATGTTAAACGTTCCTTTTATTTCATTAATTAGTTCTATTTACTTTGATTCTCTTTAGATGTCAAAAAGTGACAATAACTGTAATGAAGAAATGGGGACTGAGATTTATTCGTGACATGACGTTACATATTGAATTCTAAAACTTTTAGCCATGTAAATTATGCATATCGTGCAAATACACTTCCGTTTTCCCATATTTCATTGTCGGTTTTGTATATATAAGCTCAAGAGAGTTCCACTTATTTTGGCAATAGCTACTTACACAAAGCTTTGAGCTATATGTAGGTAGTTGTACAGGGAAAATGAAAGATGAAAGTTTGTAATATACTGCTCGAATTATTCAAGCGCCATCAGAGCTGACAAGATATTGAATGCTTCATCTCATCACATCACTTGCTCAAGGTTATAGCTATCAAAATCCGAACTGAGTAACTACCTACATCATTTTAAAGTTCATAAAGCGTCACAAATGCACTAAGCTTTCATTGCCTTTCCGCTCCCCAGTGCTAACATCATAATACGAAACCACCGAATGCAATGGCCCGTGACTCTTCCAGGGCTTAACTTTGGAACTCTTATCTTAAGCTTTTGCTTTCACTGAAGCCTTTGAAGTGCGTAAGTTACGAGTACATTTATTTTTATACATGTATTTCATATACCTACTCCATTTTCCAAACCATATATATTTCAAGTAGTTATGATCAGGACGATGCTTCCGAAAATCCTTCTAGTCTTCCACTTGGAAACATATTTTACTACAAATCTGCTCAAACCATGTTTGGGAGAGAGTAATAATGTATTTTGGATGACTACATGGGTGAAAATACACTTCCAAAATTTTGTATCTGATCTGGTCTGACAGATAGATGCTCTGTATGATAGTGAATCTTTAATGGGAACGTCACTCACTTTGCAAAAGTATTACTTCAGCAGTGGAGTCGGCTTTATAGCAATAATACCGTACCTAATCTTGAATTCATATCGTTCATGTTTGTATATACGTAAAGTGTTTGTAATTCTAAAAAGGAGGAAACTATATATATGTAGTATAATATGTTTATACAATATAGTAGTTCAAATTTTGTGTGAAACGAAGCTGAAAATAAATTTGTTGTTGATGATGAGATGATGACCATCTAATGTAAAAACGTAGAGTGAATCCTCTGACCATCAGTTCTGACAGTAAAATGTCATAGGTCAGATCAGAGTAAAGATAAATGAAGAATTTATACACAATCTCTAACAAGTTGGGAAGCCAATGCCAAGGCAGTTGGTAGGTAGATGTACACGCAAACACACACTTAATAAATAATATGTTTTAGAATAAATAATAAATGGACAAACAGCTAAAGTTACTGAAGCGAGAATTTGCTTATAATAAAATGGAAAACATTCTGAGGGGATATTTTTCGTTACTTACGATGATGATATTATTTTATGCTTTCATGTTATCTTGAAGGTGGTTCATGTGAAATGCTTATAAATAAATAAAGTTATTTATTATACATTTTATAGCAAGTCAAAATCAAATCAAAGCACTGAATATTTAGGGCGATACGATTTGCATTTACAAGATGACAAGTCACCCGTACAAAAACTTTTGCGCTGCGTCACTGTGTGGGCTCCTTTCGTCTTTCATTTCCTAGCGTAAATATTTTTTTGCCCTCGTTTAAAGTTTCAAACGTTGAATTCCACAACACGTCTCTCTTGTCACTTTTGTTTCTGACGGGTTTCAGCATTAGTTAAAAGCAAAGTTGGTGAGATTCTCTTGAAAAGTGGATCTGAACTGACATAATGAATTTAAATGGAGACTGCCAGTGCCAACCTCATTAAATGAAAGGTGAAATATAATTAAAGAAATAATTATGCAGAATGCATGCATACTATTTGCAAAGGATGCAATAGCTTGAGATTAAAACTGCCTAATCAGTTGCAGCAGCATCATCGTCATCATCAGGGTTTTGGGCATTTCAGTGAACTGACGGCCTTCAAGTTTTTTTTTGGCTGAGTGACTTTCATCTGGTTGTGGTTTTAGTGGTATGTGGAGTAAACTCATTTTTGGACGTGTTTCCGCTCTATATTAAATTTCCTTTTCTCTTTATAGTTCTCTCCTTTCTCTCACTTGGTTTCCCTAAAAGATTGATGATGCCTCTTTTAAGATGTTGGGACTGGGAGAGATGCGAGAAGCTGCTGTATAACTACGCATCTGGGAATCTTTTGAGTTTACATCATTATTAACACATATACATGCTTAGTCTTTGTAGCCATCTTGATTATTGATATGGTGGTGATACTATTTGATATCCCACCACATTTTAAGCCTATCTTTCTTAAGCACCTTAATCAAAACTTCTCTGTGGAGAATGTGGGAATAACATAACGTGAGATAGGTCAGAGTCACACAGTCGAAAAATAATCAAAAAACTGGAGGTGTAGTAGCAAAGCAACTGTGATAATATGGCATTTAGGCAACATATAACCTAACCCTTTTCTGTAAAGTCTCGTATTATAGGAAAGACCCTCTACCCTTTTACAGAAAATCTACTGGCGACCCACACCAAACCATTCCTAGAATAAACGGAAAATTTAAAAAGAGCAAATCATGTTGGAGCTTTGCGAACTGCAAGTGTGTACCTAACTCAGCCACATAATCATTTTCCTTCTACATACCCTTCTTGGAGACGAATTTCTGTAAAGACCTTTTGATTGGAAGAATTCACTAGAAAAACCCAGAATCCTTGCATTCGTAAAAAATATGACATGATGGTGGAAAAAATCAAATAAAGTATGATACTCCATTCATCCATAATTTGTGCAGTATTCAGCGACTCCACAAAGTCTCACATAGTTGTCGCCAGATTGATGCACGTGATGTTTTATATCAAAATAGTATTTTATTTAGATGTTTACAAGCACAAGAAATTTCGAAAGCCCGCATCCCATTCCAGTGCAAATGCTATTTCGCAATCTTTTTGTTTACACATTTGTTGCTTGTCACTCATGAGCCAAAGTTCGCGTTAAATCTGAGCTTAAAAGTGCTCAATAAAGTATTGCGTACCACTATTGACATGTTAATAGAAAGAACTTCAAAAAGATCAAAACATGACGTAACTACCAAAATAACAAGGTAGAAAACCATGAATAATTCAATATATTTTGTGGAAATTGCAACTTCCTGTAATGTAAAACTCTCTATATTGCAACAAAATTGAGGCTTTTTAGAAAATCTGTAGCTACTTTCTCCGACCACCAATTTGCATCCAATTTTCCAAAGGTTACCTGAGCATTTTCATCATATAATGCGAATGCCAGTTGATCACGACCATCGACCATCATCACTCATTTGTAGCCATTACATTTCGTAATGAGATGAAAATTGATTGTAAACAAGGCATCAAATGGAAAAAAGGAGCTGAATCAGCTTTAATGCATCAAGAAAAATTGAGCACACACACGAGCTTTCATGAATTATTCAGTTTGGTTGAAGAAGGCAAGCACAATATTCCATCATCATCTCATCACCATCATCATTATCATCCTCTTTAGAAGATGAGAAGCAGCTAGTCTAAATAAATGAAATATGATACGGGTTTTTCTTCCAGGAAATGGAAAAGCTGTTGTCGATCAGCATCACTAACTGCAAAATGACTGGGATGCGAGCCTCAAAAATGATGAAAAATCACCTCACCTCCATCTAGCTCCATCCTATTTATATCATGACGAATTGAGATGGCATACACGCCTGCATATTAAAAATGGGATCATAGGAATAATCAAGGTGGAGAAAGAAAGAAGAATATATTATTTCAGTGTTTTCCTTCAAGTTTATAGGCACCAGACACGAAGAAGCCACTGCGTCTCCTACTATTGACATGCCGATGTATGTAAATACTATGAACTTTTTCCGTTACGGGAGATTGGTCTCGCATTCTAATGATGACCTTGGTTTAGGTTTGGGAAATGAAAACACGATATTTTTAGGCATACTATTACCAGATGTATAACCAGAGCGCTCTTATTTGTTTACGTGATTTCTTTAAATTAGCAGGGGAAACTGAAAGCCAATACGTTACTATCCACGAGTCTTCTTATTCTGCAGCCCACCCAATTTTCATCTCTTTGTCATCAGTTGAGTAGCTAGGTACATTTTCTGTTGAAAGCATGTTGATGTAACTGGGTACGTGAACGTGGTAAAAAGTTGGCGTGTTGTGTTAGTTCGGCATATATATGCATGTTAAAATCCGGGAAAGCGACAAGCGTGCACGTCTCAGATGGCTCTTTTTTCTGGGCATAGCTCATATTTTATCATACTGAGGTATCCCGGTTGACAAGCTCGATTTGTCACCTTCACCTGCCTTTCTCCTTTGTTGGCTCTGGCTCCATCCAACTTGTTCTTTTTATCGAGAGGGTGTATATATAACTGGAGCAAAGGGAAAGGAGCGCCACATGATGTATAATACACATTCCAGATTATTACTTTGTTATGCTAACATCCTTTTCTTGAGCACACTCTCGCTTGACTTCTTCTTCCGTGCTGTCATGTAGCGCAAATTTTTTCTAGTCGCTTGCTTACTTCTCAATGTTTATGGCTACATGATACTGTAATGTGATAGCTGCAGAGAAAATGCAGTTTTTAAAGATGTGAAAGTTGAACCAACACAAACAATTCTCTGATACATGAATGGAAGTGCACTCGCGCTTGCAAGAACCGACTTCAAGGCTCCATTCAAAAACGGAGTCAACGCGTAAAGTCAACGTAATTTCCGCAAGTAGTATATAATACGAGAACTTTCGCGAATGGGAGCAGTTGAAAACTGGAGAAAAAAATCGAATCATATTATATTGTATGAATGCAATGTCAGTGACAAGGTTGGGAGCGGATGACATGTTATTTAAGGGGACATGAGCATTGATGACAAGTGCACACTGTGGGGCTTCTGGTTTGGATTTTTATTCAATGAAAAGGATTCACCGCCCACCCACGCTATTAAAATATTATGCTGCTTGCAATGAATGTTGATTTCTTTTCAATTTAATAATAATTTGCACCCGAGTAAAGATTTTCCAGGAAAATGGCTAGACAAATATAAAATGCAACGGTTGGAAAGCGCTTGTGGGATTTAGGGTTTACTTTTCTTGAAACCTTTCACTTGCTTCGGGTTTCTATCCATATTGTAACCACTGTCACGTGTTTCTCAAAGTGACTAAACCATCATGTAAATGGCATAATGGTTTCGTAGATAATGAGACCGACCTATATCAGACAACTTCGACTTAAATTTTCAGCAGAAATCAAAGGGAGGCTCCAATATGCATTTACGTTTTAATTAAACTTGGATGAAATCATAATATGAATATCAGTTTCAAAGAATGCACAATATGTGCAGCTATTAATAACTGTTGGTGAAACTACTAGTCCGTCAAATTTTGTGTGTGTGATCATTATTGGAGCTTGGACCTTTATTTCATCAATTCACTTCAGAGAATCGTATACATAGCAAGTTATGAATTTTATTGGCGAATACTATATCCGATATAGTATATTACATTACTATAGGCAATATTCTGTATAATGTTTTCACTTTATTGGAAGCAATTATTTATTGTGAAGAGAAGAAAGATGTTGATTATAAACCAGAGAGTGGATTTCAGACAACCCACAGGGGTTGGTTTCTTGGTAGGGTTCAATGAGAACATAACATTCACCCTGAGAAAAACAAACCTTGAGCACGCACGGCATGTTCGGATAGTGTTGAAGCTACTTAAATAAATAATGTGTTTCATCAAACCATCATCATACAAATAGAATACCTTTAGAACTTCAATTTATGTGTTTAAATCAGATTTCACCATTTGAACATCCGAGGTATCTCGCGAGGCTTCTCTTTTACTTCAAACACTACCATTAAAAAGGCTTATAAGTAAAAGGGATCCTGAATAAATAAAAGACGAGAGCACCGATTTGCAAGGATTTTCGTTAGTCCTAATATCATCATAAAATCTTCAGAATCTGCGCATCATAATATAATCCATGACAGATGGGACTGAAAGTCTAATCCTTTCTGATTAGCCCCATTGCATTAAATACACTACAAAAGCCTCTCGTTTCATAACTCCAAATTCCAAATGCGCATTCCGACCCATGTCCCCACAAAATTTCCCAACCTAATAATAATGATGAAACCAAATCATATGCAAATTGTGAAAAGACACAAATACTTTAGTAGAAAGATGGACAGCCTTTCACAATGAATCACTGGAACGCTACAATCCACTGCAAATTCCTCTCATCGTCAGACAGACAGACGCGAGGAAGAAAATGGGAAATGTGTGTGTATATTTTGTGCAAGACATTTGCGTGCATGTTTCTATTCTCTCGCTCTCCCAGTCAGTTAGAGTCTCACTCTTTCTTCTCTCCATCGGACTCCTCTTGAACGGGCTGAAGATGAGATTGTTATGGGTTTGGAGCAGTGTAATGCAATGTATGATGTGATGAGGGTCGTATATAAAGCGGAAATATCCCGTAAGAGCTCCCAGTCACTCTTGGCTTGTCTAACATCTCATTTCATCCAAATAAAGGAACATCATCAACTTGTATTGCTCCTGTTATTACGCTGGATTAGCCAATTTTCTTTTGAGAAATTTGCAGAGGACAAAACATTTGTCTTTGTGGACAACATTTCTTTGTCTCATCGTGATACATTGTTATTGCCTGACAAATTGTTCCTATCGATGCGGTACCTAGACACACTCACATTAATTCAAGTGGGCTGCTCGTAATGAACTCATTTATGAACTTTCTCCTTGAGACGGGTTGGGGTAATGTGAGTCATCTCATTGGAACAAATATTGACAAGTTGAAAATCAATTGGTTTTTGTTGCAAACAACACGAATAAATCGTGGTGACTGTTTTCTGTCATCATTTATTTGGAAGAAAACATTTTGCTGTCATGTCAGCTTCCATTGAGTTCGACTTGAACTAGAATAATTCCTGACCACCATTGAGACAAATATGAAGGTTGTTTGTGAGTGATATGTGAACTAAACTGAGCTCTTGCTTGTGATTTGTATTAAAACACACTCAACATCAAAACGAAAAAGTATTTCTGACTCGACAAGACAAATGCTCTTTACCCAAATCTTGTCTAGTTTCATGACAAGGACAAAGTGAATGGACTAGTGTATATGAACTTGATACATGAGATAAATTATTGTTTCCTTCAAACATCTCGTGTGGCACGAAAAAAAATAGAAAAATTGATCATAAAAATAAGCAACTTCATAAAAAAAGTACAGTATACCCAAAACATATTTAGATTATAGCTTCGCTTTCACATTCACGAGTTTCTTATTCACTCGTGGAAGCTGGAGTGCTGCTAACAATTAGAACTTACATACGAGCGTGTAGTTTGTATAGCCTAAATAAAGTAATATAATTATTGCTGCTGGGAATTCACACTGCCATCCCCAAACTTTTTTAATTCACTCCGACAGGCGAGCTTGCATGCAGATCCGTTTTTGAAGTAGTGAAAGTTCTCTTTTTATGACCAAGTTTTACGGGTGGCAAAAAGAACTTGAGTTGAAAATGACGAAATTAAATTTCTCTAGAAAAGTGGAATGTTACTAATTGAAACGAAAATTGGGATCTTGATCTCACTCTGAAATAGAATAGCCCTGAGGAAGGAGAGCAGAGCAGCTTGGGGAAATTAAAGAAAGAGGAACACACATTTTAGTGAGGGATGCAACCATCACTCCAACTTCTTCAGCAGGACTAGAACTACCACATCATCACATTGTTCCACTTGAATTGTGACTAATTTCGGGGAAGCAGCAACATCAGTTCCAGGATAAAAATACGGTAGGTATCTTGTTGCCCTCTTTATATCATTGTAGCATGTCTTAAGATAAATGTTACAGGGATAAAGTTTCAAATGTCACGAGGAAAAAAGAGTCACAACACTTCCGTCCGACTTTCTTTCATTTACAATGCTGAACAAACGCATTTATACATACACCCACATAACATTGAGCTCGTTTTTCTACGCACACCACAACCCAAACTTGGGAATATAATGAGAAAATGTTGATGAGAATTTAATGCAAGTGTAAATACGCATGCAACAACTACAATGCAAAAGGGTATCTTAACAGAGAATCCTAGTTTCTTCTTAAAACCACAAAGGAAAAAGTTTTCCATCAAAAACAAGAGAGAACAAGACAACACTTTTCCGTTGTGGGTACAAGAACAAAATTTCACGTAATCTTGTTTTCCTCCAATTTACATAACCACAAAATTATTACATCTTGTGAGTTGGGAGTAATGAGAGTAGAGTTGAAGTAGTAGAGCTTCCAAATCTCGTAAAGCTCTTATGTTTTGATAGTAAAGAATTTAAGGTTTCTGCCATACACTCTGTAAGGATTGTACAAGTGTTTATGTTTCCCAACGAAAATATATCTTGTTCCCCTCTAATAACTTTTAACTGCCTTGATAATAAGATGGGCTGAATGGTCGAATGAAAAGTCTAAGTGGATTTTACACTGGAGACAGCCAGAGTAAAGAGAGAAAGATGTGGGTAGCCTGATAGTGTCCGTCCACAAGTGGTTGTTTTTTGTGGAAAGAGAAAGATAGCTTTGCTGTTTGCTCCAAGCAAACTCAACCACATTCACCATGCTGCTTACTTAGTGTTTGCTCTTTGGGAATGAAAGAAAGAGCCCTTGTTTGTAAAGTTGTACTTATATATATTGAATTGTATAAGCCTCTTCCATTTTCGCAAATGTCATGGTTGAAGAGTAAAAGAAGGATTGCAAATTTAATTTTATTACTTGCTGGTGACTGTAAAACCATTTTTGGCATTTGTTTATTTTCCACTTATGGTTCTTATTGCCCAATTGTCATTTTTCGTAACAGAAAAGCAAATTTTTTAAACTTTTTGATTTTGTACTAAACCTATATGAAAGTGCCTCAGTCTGAGCCAATCCGGCTGGAAATGGTGGTTGGTGGTCAAACAACGTTGAGCCCTCCCGGCTTATTGAGAAATGAAAGCTTGGCAAAATTAATGGCGGATTTACAAGTGCTGAACAAACTCAAACATTTCTCCGTACTAGTCGTTCCATATAATCCATCCAAACTTGTTCATTGTTATATAAACTCAGAGAATACGAGTCCAGGAACAAATCATGTAAACAGCCCATGTATTTAAATATACAACACAATGCCTTGGTTAAGTATACACACAAACATCAGCATTACTTGAGTTGACGACAAGTGTTCTGGTGCGTGCTCAACAACAAGTTGATTAGTGTTGTAAGCCCGTATGGTACAAATTTCTTCCTTTGAGCTTTTCTATTCTAGTGTAAAATGCACCTCTATAAGGAAAACAAGCCTCAGTATTATTCGCGAAATTAATTTAAAATAATGAACTCTTCATCAAACTTATTTGTATGCATGGCCTCCATTCCAAAAAAAATGTTTTCGAGGCTTTCTGCAATCTGTAATAATTGCAACCATGCAAGTTTTCATTCGAATTCGAACACTATTCATCCATCCAGCCGTTGGTTGATAATGTCCTCAAGCATACGAATCTTATGAAATTTTGTATATAAGCATCACCTGACATAATAGTAAATAAATGCAAATATTGATGATAGTATCTCGTCCTCGGAATAAGACATTTCTTGGAACTTTTCAAGTATGTTACATTCGAGATACATCCTATTTCTGCGGAAAAGGCTTTAACGAGCTCTACCTCCAATGTTTTATGTAAATAATGCGACTAGGGCAATTTTGGTAAAGGATTAGCAAACAAACATTACAACTGCCAAACAAAACACTTGGCTTTACTCGCCATTCAGATTTTTATGCTTGGGTTTACTTTACACACATTTTTAAGGTGTTTGATACCTTGTATTATATACACTTCTTTAAAAACCTTTAGGGACAAAAACTTTTTCTCATGAAGCTTTCCTTTACATCCCACACTTTGGCATTGATCAGTAAACAGCAATAAAAGGGGGATCTTGGGGAAGATCTGTTTGTCAACGGATATGTCATGATCGACTGCTTTCACTGTCGTGATTACTGATCCCTTTTCTAGACTTTCTCTTTGTTCCTCAACTTCAGTGCAGCCTTTGCTTTAGTGGAAAAATTCCCTGGTGAAATGGAAACAAGTAGTGTACTGATACACCAAGCCAAAAGTCACATTTGCTTGAGAAGGATGAACGAGGCTTGTATTTTTTCCGGAAAAAAAAAACCTAAACAGCTTTAATTAGAATTTATATGCATAACGGGAATGCTTGTGGGATCTGGAATGAATTAAAGGCTGCGTATACTACTCCATGTGTACCTCCATTTATTTTCCTTTTATGTGATTTTTCCTCCTCTCACCCACATTTTACCACACGTTTTCCCTCAGCGCCTTTCACTTTTTGCTGTTGGTCACAAGTTGGGCAATGAAAGGACACAAAAAAATGGAAAATTTCGTTCATTTGTTTGGAAATACAGTCCCATACCAGCCATGCCGGCAAGGCATGCCATTTGTGACAAGGGAATGTGCGCACACACGCCATTCCACAATGTAGAAAATATATAGGACTCAGATGGCTTTGACTTTCTTGGGAAAAATAACTGTTTCTCTTTCCGTCTGGTCAGAAAGAAAAAAGAATCGTAATACAATACAAGATAATATAAAAGACAATAGAAATACAAGAACATCTTCAAACAAAACTTTTTTGTTTCTCAATCTTGTCCTCTGATACTTTGTAAAAGACACGATACTTGGTTGTTGTTGTTGTTGGGTTCGTGGGATGATCCTTTTACGGGGCAAAAGAGGCAACAGGAAATACCAAAAAAAGAAGACAAACTACGGCATGGTCGTGGCAAAGGAAATGGGAAAATATAGAATGACTGGGCGTTAAAAGTTGAAAGAAAGTTTGCTCAGTTGATCGCATAAAGTCAAGCACACACAGACAGACTGCGCGTAGGAGAAAATCGGAAAGAAACAGAAAACCCTTGTTCCGATTACTTATACCTTTTATCTGCTCTCGAAATAGAGTTAGGAAAGAATCCCTCTGACTGTTTCTTACAGAGAAAGCAGAGGGAAACAGAGTTGTTGATCAGAATTGGAGAAAACATGCATCATATATTCTGTTGTCTCATATTATATTCTTTTTGTGGCGTTTGAAGAATAATATGACGTATGGCGAAATGAAAATAACTTTTTAAAAGCACGATTTGAACTGACGTTAGTTAATTTGCCGTATGTAACATGTTATTTTGACATTTTAGTAGGAAACATGGCTGTTTAAATTGGAAGAAACATGATAAATTGTCGTATAAATGTACGCACTCAGACTGATATACAAAGGTATGGACCTAAATTTATTTGATAAGATATTCAAGCTAGGCTTCTCTAATAGAATTTGGAATGGTACAGTAAGCCTAGGTAATGGGTTTTGAAAATCGTTAAAAGCTTTAAAATGAGTGGATGATTTTGTAAGTATGTTTGAAGGGTATCTCCAATCACAAAATCATTAAATATTAGTGTTGAACGTTCCAAATCATGAAAACAAGAAGATACATACTTTAACAAACAAACATGCTTATCAATAATGCATGCATGAAAGTATAGGTAACGTTTGGCACACATCTGAAGATATGCTCGACTACAAATTGCAATCCATTAGAAATTGATGGAGTTTTCTTTTAAATTAGCAGCGTACTCAGTCTCCAATTTGTCCCCAAATAAGTGCCTTTGCACTCTCACCACTTTCCTGTTTTTAAATGTGAAAGGGTTTGATTTCTGAGAATGAGTTCAGTACTCTAACTGAGGGCTAACTGAGAAGGTAAAATGCTTCGCATACTTTAAAACATGGCGAAAACGACTTTGCTAAGCATATAAAACTGCTTTTAATTTGTTTTTGGAGAAAACGCAATTTAGATTGTTAAAAACATCCTTTGCTTTGAGGACCCAGAGTAGACAAAGTTAATATCAAATCAGCTTAATTTAAATGCCTGCGAGCGCGCAATTCTGTGAAGTTACTTGCTATCAACATATATGTGTCAATTTTTTATGCTTCCGCTGCCAACTGATTAAAAATCGGCCACATGCAGTGATATAACCATACCATTTTGCCTTGTTTATTCTAGTGGGCATGTAATTTGCAAGTTAGCAGGAAATTGCAGTTTTAATTTGAGAGCTTTCAAAGTCATGCCATGATGGCTTCACTTAGAGTGAGTACTTAAGAGCTACATAATTGAGTTGTACCTTATGAGAGCATTCTGTAACAGGATATTATGTAAAATGTAAACATTTATCAATATAATATTGATGCTTGCACAAAGGTATGTAAAGTGTGGTAATACTGCATCGCACAAGCAATAAAGCATTACTACGTAACTGTAACCTACCCACCACAACAAAAGGTTAGATATTTTGTTGTGTATTTGCAAAGAAATCGAGATCATGCACGCTTTTGAGGCATAAGAAGTACAAATACAAATACTGTGCGTCAATAAAACGGACCTGTAATAAAGCTCCGTTTGCACTTCCTCCATTCTTATTGTGTTTTGTAGTCTCCTCTCAAACAGAGTTTTCAGCTGAACTCCTTTTGTGTGGCAAATATACAAAACAAATAGTGAGAAAGCAACGCACTTGAAATTTCGAGTTTTAATACTTTATATGGATCCTTGTGTGTCCATACATTTCCTCAATTGAAGTGTGTCAACTGAAAAAAAAGATTTTATATGAAAGATTCAAGTGGATCACTTCTTTCCTTGAATTTCAAAACCAGGACCGGGTTAGCTAGGGATTTGTAAAGTAAAAGGAATGGCATTATTGCGGAAAGCTCCGTTCCTCCTGTCACTCCCAACATTTCCGCCGTGTTCACTTTGTGGTTTTAGCCCGAGGTAAACTAGCTTTTTCGGCTTACTGGATGACTTCAGGTTTCTCTTTTCCATTTTTTCCTTTGGCTCCTCTCTTGCATCACTTGTCCAGTGAAAGTGAGTGAGTGAGTGAGCGCTACGTAGCAGTCTCCCAACCATATGCCAACAGGAAAGGAAATGAAATGAATGGAAATTGTGGAAAAAGTGGAAATCTTGTTTGTGAGCATCTGTATGCTACTCTACTAGATCATATCTTTATACACTTAATATGCCTTACCAGTCCATACAAAAGTATGTAACAAAAACCAACAATGTGTTCAGTTCAGTTGAGACCAGACCACTTTCACCACTACCACATGTGTGTGCTTCAACTCTTTCCCTTTTTATATGAGGATAATAATGCCCACAATAAAAAATATCTGGGAGAGTAACCATAAACACTTTGGTTTTTTCTTGGCAGCAGCAGCAGCATCACCAAACCATACCATTACCTCGCGATATTATTTTAACAATGAATGTATTCACCATCCACTCCACATGAACGGCAAGCAGACAGAAACAGATGTGGGTGCTTTTCATTCATTCCATTTTCATATCTTACAATGCAATGCCACTTTGGAAAGTTTTTTTTGCTAAAAAAACCTGATGCTGAGCTTGGCAAATGTTGAATGTAGGAAATCTCTTGTTTCCGATTTTACTCCAGCACTTTGTAATAGATTATAACGTGTGCTCTCTGAATCTAAAATTTCTGCGTCATTCAACCAACGATTAATTACGGATGTTGAATTATTTTGGATGTCAGTTATAATAGTTATAAAGCCTATATTATCATCATGATTTCCAGTGTGAATCAGGAAATGAGTACATATTTATGGTTGTGCTTACAAATTCAAAATTATATGCGAAACACGTTGCCCCATGATTTCTTTCTGGGAGTAGATGCATAATTAAAATAGTAATAATTCACGAGAATTCTCATAAACGCTCATTTTGTCTTTTGGGAAATTAGATGAAGGTTTGGCAAAACGAGTGGGTTGAGTCTGCTTGTGTCATACTCGCTAAAATTTTGTTGAACCTGTTCTTAGTATCATCATAATTGTGGGTTTTCGTCGCATTCAATTTGTTTTACAAACCAAAAGATTTGGACTTTGGAGTAAGAATTTAATTCACTTGGCTCATTACTGCTAACGATTCAACCATCAACATTACTTACCTCTCATAATTTGTTCCCTCTTTATTTGAAAGTCTATAAGTATTTAATGTCTGTATTTTTGATACAATAGCGTCATCATTATCATCATCAGTCTCTCATTTATATTGTAAATCTTCCAATAGGTATTCATCATAATATCCTTTCGTCACCACTTATTTCCGCTTTGCTCGTCACATGGAAAAGAACAAGTTTTAGTGAGAAATGAGAGCCCGAGATTTTATAATCTCTTTCCCAGCCCATTTTCCATGTTCCACTCGGAACTCGACCGGAAATGTTGGAATACAAATTGCAGCTTAAGAAAATGGAGCACTTCATTGTGCTATTGTACCTTTTTGGGATATTTAAGACATCCATTTGTGGGCTTGGTTATGTGAAAACTGAAAACACTACGTAATCTCAATTCTCCCTCCCACCTACTCACTTTAGCATATATATTATTTCCTGGGAAAGGACCAGAAGCGTCTTACAATCCTTTTAGCCGCGGATCAGGAACTGGGAGAGCTCTGCTTCTTGAGAAAAATGCAAACCAACTTTCCTCATCTTACTATACCAACAAGGTAGTGAGAATGTATGGAACTCCACACCAATTTGTTCTTGTTGGTTGGACTTGGACTGTCCGGAAAATACGGAAAAGTACAAGCTTGTATCACCACGTTTTTAAGTTTAATCTGTCATAAAATTGGAGAGTAAATTCAACGTGGGTGGAGGTAAACCCAACAACGCTGGCAGTTATATGAGTTGAGTTGGGATATATATGGGCTTCTGCTCACTCGTGCTTGTACATTTTTCTACGAGGGAACATCCAATCCAACATGGAAAGTAATTGTGAGCAAAAAAACCAGACGGGTTTGGCTTGTTTTTTATTACTACAACGTTTTTTAAAACTTGACTCATTTCATCCTCATCCTGTTTAGCGCTGATGGTGATGGCGTGGAATATTGTTTTGTTATTTTGTAACAACGTGTATATTGTTTCTTGGAAGGCATCTGGATCTTCTTCTCTTGTGTAGCTTCTTGGTGGTGATGATGATGATACATTGCTCCATTGTTCTTTTTTACTGCTGTTCCTGTCTCAATGTTTTCTCCCTTGGTTTTGGTTTCGAAATGCAGACAACATATGACATCAACTTTTCATACGAACCTGCTTCCGGCTCAATGTTAATAAATACCCAGTTCCAGATTTTTTTGCTCGTGTATATTTGCGAAAAATACAAATGTTTTGTTTTGCAGTCAAACCAAAATTGGTCTCAAGTGGGTTTCCCAAAGTCAGCAAGAGCTTGACTAGCTTCAAACGAGTATAGTTTTATGTATGCTTATGTCATCACTTCTTCCCATCACATTTTCCTCGAAACCCTACTTTGTCCTGGAGGAGACAAGGGCTGAAAATGTAAAATGGAACGTGTACCACAAATTGCATGTGATATTTATTTATCTACCTAAAAAGCAATTTTAGATTCCAAGTATAAATTTCCTGCTATTTGAGTCAAAAAATGAAATGATGATACTCATACTACCCCCTTCTTTTTTTAGTTTTAAGTGGAAGTTCTGTTTTGGAGTTGGACTTGAATACAGAGTAGAACAGGATCGCATTTGTTGGGAAAAGAAAGCGGGCTGCAAAAAGATACACTTATTTGTGACAAGAAAAGAGATGAAAGGCTCCTCTCATACTTTCATCTCTTGTTGGATTTAGAGAAAACGAAAAGACATCCATTTTACAATGTAGACTTTCTCGGTTTTTTTCCTTCAAAAAATATTATACATAAGCGCTTCTGGGGACTTTTATCTTTTGTGGAGATTATCCATATTTTTTATGCTTTTAAAATGTCCTCCTCTCCTCTGTTTTTCATCCTTTTATTCCACTTTCGATTTTCCCGATGACATGATGTTGGGCTGGAAGTACGAGTCGTGTCATGTGCCATCGTGACTATGCATAAAGAACAAGAATCCTTTGAGACTAAGGCTAAACTCCATCTCCACAACTCATTCGACGGTCCGTGCCTAAATAACTTTCGCTTTTGCATATTGATGGTAATGCTCCGCTGATAGTTCTTAGACCAGTGCAGGGAAGCGGAAGGAGGAGAAGAGGGGATATTGAGGAAATATACGAACAAGAATGGACAGAAAAGCTATATCCCATCA
This sequence comes from Orchesella cincta, assembly GCA_001718145.1. Taxonomy (NCBI): domain Eukaryota; kingdom Metazoa; phylum Arthropoda; class Collembola; order Entomobryomorpha; family Orchesellidae; genus Orchesella; species Orchesella cincta. The sequence continues at coordinate 84,360 of LJIJ01000055.1, read as the reverse complement.
TCTAGGTTTTTCTTCGATTCTCCGTTATTTCAACCGGAATTCGTAAATCGTTGCTTTCAACCAGTTTCTAACCTCAACCTCGAAAAATATATGTGGAGCGAGAAGTAGTGTACTTCAACTTCCAGTCACACAAAATTGCTTTTTATCATTTCCCCTTTTTGCCCGGTTTTGGTAATGTAATGCATTGTAGTCACCCATATTGCTCGTATTTCTTCAAGATGAATTCGAATTCAGGAAAAACTGCAGTGGACCTCAAGAGCGAGAGAAAAGTGGTGTACAAATGATTGCTCTCTATTGTTCCTTTTGAAATTCGGAACACGAAAAATGTGGACTGCCATTCACCACTGAATTGCAGTGCCCTTCATGCTTCTTAGTCGTGCCGTATGGTATGGAATAGAGAAACCAAGCTGATTATGGAGGATGGATCCAGTTTTCCACTCGAAATGTACTTATTGCCATCAACTTATATAAGTAGTTCTCCTAACTGCTACCATTCTTGTTCTGGTATCGACATGTGGGCGCATCAAATGGAGGAGGAGGACTCGAATAAATACTACTTGGAAATCAAACCAATTGTACTAGTAAAAAGGGTATCAACGACAGACAAAGTTCGTCGACATTGCATTGAATTGGAAGTCTATTAAGGTTGGAGCACATCGACAGCCGCATCCGGTTTACTTTTCCCCACTCAATAAACTGGAAACCGATAAAAAGTCTGGAGAAATTTGCTGTAATGAAGCTCCCCATTGATAGTATTCAATATAGACGTTATGTTCATGTGAATGAGTTGCTGATTGCTAACCACTGCAATTTCATTCTTCAATGGGTCGTAGACACAAACCAATCCTACCGCTATAGGGTTAATGTTGTCCTAGTCGCATTCATTTCTTTAAATTTGAGACAGTTTATTTTTTGCAAAAAAAACATGTAATTTCAAAATCTATTTTTAGCATAACTGTCTGTCGCTAATGAAAATGATGACCAGTTTTATTGAAACAGCTTGAAAAGTTGCTGCTGCATACCAAGAAGATCATGCATTTAAATTAAATAGGTTTACGTTCATTGACATTTTATGAATAGATCTCGTTAGCAAACTTTTCAGATGACGGCATCATCCTATTTCATTCCATACTTATACGGTTGAAAAGGTTGCGAAACCATTTTTTGCAAAACATTCAATTGAATTTGTCTAGTGGATATAGTGAACCTGTAAGTATTTAATTTAAATAAGGACAAAAGAAAAACTTTAGCAGCGTCAGTTTAAAGCATGTTTTCAGTAGAGTTTCACTTTACCCCAAAGTGAACGGACTTTAATAAATGTCCTCTCTTTCGTCACGCGTCTCCATTGAAGGTCACGTTCTAGGTAAATGGCTGTCACTATTGTTTTTCTGGGACGTATTAATCGTTTATTTCAAAACGACGGAGAAAGTTTATTTAGATAATAAACGTCAACATCGCATCACACATTTCAGGTTGCAAACAATTTAGTTTGTATTGTCGTTATGTTTGTGTGCACACGCACACGTTAAGAGAGAAAGAAAATCCAGTTAAGCTCCTCGATAAAAATCCAGTTTGATCTTCAATGTCGTTAGGGAGCCCATAGCACGTACGTGTTAATTCCCTTGGTCGTTCTTTCCCATTCTTTCAACCAACAAGCACAACAACCCGATGATGATTCTACACAATACACCCGTTGGACGACTTCGACTTCAGTAATTTCCAATAATTCACCCCAAACTATAGGAAACAAGAAAGTATACATATATGAGAAACCAAATTAAGAAAGTATATTATTGTGTTTGTGTATTTGTGTTTGAATTCTTCTTTTCATCTCAATATCTTCTCTTTAACTGGAAAGGAATTTTTCCTCCCCAGTCTCCTCAATCGCAAACTAAGCAAGAAAAATTTATAGGAAGAAGATTCCCAAGCAATAAAGACGGTCTTATGTCCCCAAGATCTAATATACTTTTTGCTTAAATTGTGTCCTCCTTTCTCCTCTGGTAATTTTGGATGTTGCTAGTTGCTGTTCCGCCAGAGCTCAACAAAAATGCTCATTATTGCTCATGAAGCGAACATTTAATAGTGCACGTAACATAACCAAAAAACAATATCAGACTAAATAAGCTCTTTTACTTCTGATCACTCGCTTCCTCCACTTTTCCTCTTATTCTGTTTGCCTCATCTCCTCCCTATTCTACAAGGAGACGCATGTACTTATAACAACGAAAAAAACACATCTCACAAGGATAAAGTCAGAAGAAAGAGGATATGAAAGTGAAAGACTCCTATCAAAAAAACGCACGATGTACCACAACTCAATACAAGGAGAAGCTGAAAGTTCGGATATTCCCGCCTAAGCGACATCAAAATGCTCACTCTTTCAATCCGAGATCAAAGATCAAATTGGAAGGGAAGGGCATGATATGAACGTCTCCTCACTCTATTCATTCATCTATCTGCCTTGCCTTTCCTCATGTGAGGGTTGTACTTCAGGACGGTGTTTTTATCTTCCCTGTATTTTGTTTACTTCACACGGTGTGATGTGATGTAGGATAAAAAGAACTTTTTCTTTATATAAACTTTCCTTTGTGAGAAATAAGACGGGGACGAACTTTTGGAAGAGGATGTTTTCTGCTGGTGCTCTAGCTTCTAACCCCTTTTCTCTCTTCGGCTTACTGACAAGACAGCCCCGTACCATATGTATATGATAATATCGTTTATTTGCAGTTGGCATTTCCATTCCCACGCTTGTCTCTCGTGAGAATTCACTTTTTTCAGATTATAGTCATCCATATGCTATTCCTTTAACTTTTTCTATTGTTATCCTTTCGCTGAAAAAATAGCGGAGAAGAGTTCCCAGCCCCAATGGCCAATAATGAAAAGGAAGAAGAGAAAGTGGGTGAGTTTATGGTGCTTTAGCTCACTTTTAGCTGCCTCTTGAGAATATCATCGTGGAGTTGAGACGATAAAATTAGTTTAGGTTAGCTTCCCACTCAGGAGCCCAATACAAAAGCATGAATCGAAAAGTCAAGTCAGTAAAAGACCTGCTTTTTTCCGCCTTCCGTGTGTATTTCAGGTGCATTATCCGGTGTACTTACAAATTGTAAAATGGCATACTTTCCATACTTTTGATTTCTGCCATGATCATATCGTTGATCACATAACGATAATGGCCTACTCGAACAATGAAAATACCAAAGAAAAGTATGGCATTTTACATTGAAAAATATAACGAACTAAAAGTAGAGCTATATAGTGACGGTTGAGTTTTTTTGTGTGCTTTTGTGTACAACTTTCTCTTTTATGTGCTGTAATCCCACACGACCCATTTCCAAACGTCTTATTGTTACACATTCAAACGGTTCTTTTATCCGGATTAAAACTGCTCGTTGAGAGCATTTTCATCTGACTTTTTCTCCACTCAAAATCAACCGAGTGAGGGAACAAAACCATACGATAAAAAGTATTTTATTTACAATGAATGATCAGCAAAAGAAAAGAACAATAATGCTCCACAGGGGTAATAATACTAACTCTTGCTTTTGCGTTGCACTTTGCAAAAAAACACTAAGCATATAATGACGGCTAGATTCGTTTGGGCTGTCCTATATGCACATGTCTTGCCATTCTTCCGCTTACTTGGCACAGAATTTATTTTGAATCAAAACATATTTTTTGTTCGGCTTTGAGATTTTTTCAACGCTCCCTTACTTTCTCGGACGTGGGCTATGATCTTGATCCTACAAAATATGGAAACGTGGTAGTAGTTGGATCACAACAACTTTATTCTCTGTATGTTCATCAGCACATTAATAGGAAAAAGAATCAGCGATGCATTAATGACCCGTGTCACGTTCACGAGATTGTGGAGTCTGATACATATAAAAGAGGATGATGAGCAAGGGTAAAATAATAATGCGGAGCTGAGCAAACAGGGTGTATTATGTTACTACGTTATGTTGTTGTGTTTGTTATGTTATCCTATTCATCCTCCTGTTCCCGTTGTAAATGTGATACACTCTCACTCTACAAAAAATATTAACTTCCATCCAATGAACAGTTCAGCAACAACTTTTGTCTGAGTCGGATGGTCTCCAAGTGTTTGCTTCGGTGAAAGTTGTGTATCTCTCATGTAGCCCATCATATCAACTCAAGTGACATGTCTATGAAATACGGTAATCTCTTTTGGTGGCCACGTCAAACTACACAACTCTTCCTAGCGTTACAAACTGAAGCTCTGGCATGGCTTCGTGTGATTGTGGTGCGAGCAAAAGGATCGTATTACAAGAACGCCAAAAACTGTCCTGCCAAAGAGAAAAGTTCGATTACCTACTTGGAACTCTCTTTTCCTGTTGTTCTGTTGGCCGTAGAGTTTTCCATTTTGGATGGGTTATGACAAGGCGGACAGATGTCGTATAAAATGACATATGTTGTGGACATGTCGGGAGAAACAGTTGCCAGCAAAAAGATTAAAAACCAAAACGGCCATTGATAACAACAATACTAGGTGTCTCTTGGGGGTTCCATTTCAGTTTTTGGGAATAATGTGAGTCTGAACTGAAGGGTAAAAATAAATTTTAGCTGCTTTTGAAAGAATATTATGATGCCGCCAACCGCGATGCCATCTTTTATGATGTAAATTCTGATTGTTGGTCGTGCGGTGAGGATTTTTTACCACCAGTCAAAAGGACTGGACTTCTCTACTAGGTCTTTTGTGACCCGTATTGAAAGTTTAACACGCACGGGGACTGTCGTTATTCGTGAGAGGGGTAATCATGTGCTACTAGTAATGATATTTTATTGCGGTTCGCTGGCTAGAAAATCTGATGATTTCCACCGTTTGAGCTTTTGCAGTGTTGTGTTACAAAAGCTGAAAGGGACAAACATATTCTCATAATTGTTGATAGTTTATTTAGCAACAAATCTTTAAAATTTACAGATTAATACCAGATCTACAACTGCACACAACCTACTGTATTGTAAAAAATTACATACACAAAAATATTTCTATCAGCTTCTGAACTACTCAGCTTAACTTTATTTAAAAACTAACAGTTAAAAGTACGTATCTGATTTTTTTCTTCTATAGTACCAATCTATGCAATTTGACAAAGCACTCTGGTAGTTTTATATCCATACCTGATTTTTTGCAATAGACGCTTAGGCGAATAGTATTGCTTAAGCCTAAAGCATGGAGGAACGTTTCCTTTTCACTAAATGTAATATTAGGAAGGGGGAAAGTTAATGACGACTTTCCAGCAACCCTTTTCTTTCCCTTTAATCTTAGACTAGCGCGTTTAAGACTGGGGTCTTCAATAGCAGGCTTCAGGTGACGCTTTTTCTTTCGAAGGGCTCCTACTCCTACGCAGCTTTCAACAGAATTCTCTACTACTTTGCAAACCTCCTTCGTTTCCTTCACCTCAACAGCTAAGAGATCTGATATGGGATGATAGGGATGCTCTGAATCTCTATGAAGCTTTAAATCAGCTTGCGTCTTCCAGATGTAATTACAACGTTGACAAATCCGGGCTGTAAGAGGATTGTAAGGTTTTCGCGGTGTTGACTGTCGCCGCTCGTATGCGGGCTTCGAAGAATGCGTCTTCGAGGTTTTGTCCTCCACATGACACTTTGAAGGTAAATTATCAATCCTCACTTTATTGGCCACCGAAGAGGAGGATGACGATTCAGTGTATTCCTTGTCCTTCGAGGTTTCCATCCGCATTTTCCTTGTTTGTAGTCTGGTTTTAATGCCCGAATCAACAGACCTTGTCCGCATGGGGGAAGCATTGTTTTGAGTCCTCGTGGATCGTTTATTAACAAAAGCCGCAACGTCTTCTCTCTTCGAACCCAGTTCAACTATGATGTACACAGGTACATTAAAACTGTTGCTAGTGCAGTACTCTTGTAGAATAAATACAGTTTGCGACAAAAAAGTGTGCAACGCGAGGTGGAAATTCTTATTTATACCCGGTTATTTGGTGAACTATTTTTACTCATCAAAAATTTTGAGCTGTTTTAATAAACTTCGAAAAGAGTTTGTACAATAAATCCCAAAAGTTTTGATAAGCAAAAATTTTTATCGGGTCAAATTATACTACCACGGGTAGCGCCGCGCGCGAGCTCTCAAAGAATTTCTACCTAGTGCAACGTGTGCATATTCACCTATCGAAGTTTCTGATATTTTCCCCTTTCTAAGTGGACGACCCTGAAGCCTATACCCAAGCGTTGGATTTGATTCCATTTTAATTTGAATCAGCAACAGGTTTCCAAAGTTAATTGTTGTAATTGGTGTCTTCGTCTGTCTTCAGTAGAAATGTCTTGAGAGTATCTTGAACTTAGCTTGACCGCCTTGACCTATGTTTTTCCTTTGACCTTGATAGGGGTCAAAGGATTTCCCTTCACCAATGTAAATTCGGTAGTTCCTTTGATGACAAGGTGGTAAACTGTAACAAATTCCTTGTGATATTCGTTTGTACAAGCTGTTAATTAAAGAATTTGATTAAATTGAAAATCAATCAAATGAATTTTATCGAATAGTGGTAGAATATAAGATTAGTTTATCAGCAACAATGCGCAAAAAATGTTTAATAATTGGCGAGCTTACCGTATTTACAAACATTCAATTGAACAATTTCAATGAAAACGGTACAACAGAAAACTTCAACTCAGCAGTCAAATAAAATTAGGTAAAAGCAGTAAAAGTTTGCCTACAGATGCTCATCCATCAACCAATGATACTTAAACAATCCATGACTACTTTAATAGATAGTTTTTCCTTTCTTTCAAAAATTTGCAAATGTAACCAAATCGCAACGTTCTATCTGGCAACAAGCATGAGGCACCAAGTGCGTGGTTGCCCCTGTTTGAAAAATTGTTCCAAAGGTAAGGTTTCGTTCTTGTGAATTCAAACACGATATTATTTATATTTTCCGTTATATTAATAATTCATTGAGCATTAACAACTCCTTAAGCATTGGTAGTTTGTTCAAGAGAAGGAAAAATGAGTGCCATGTCATGACATATGATATTTGCGTTAAAAAGGAACATAGTGAAGTGGATTTCATACGTAATTGGATTATATAGAAACTCATGCATTTTGTTGTTTGTGTTACTGAAATTGCAATACACTAACAATGTTGTTGTTGTTACTTGCAGCCGTTTGCGTTTGCAACGTAAGTTACAAATCAAATTACAAACATGATAATTTAAACGGGACTGACGTGACTTTGATGTGTGGTTTGTTTACTTATTCAAGACATGTGGACTTTCTCCAAGGTGTTGTATATAGTACGCTTAAAATGTACACTTTTTAACGCAAACCTGAGATCTTATTATGTAAAAGTAGAGTTTCATTGAACTCTAAAAACACTTACAACCTAAATTTTGTTGAGTCTTCCCAAACAGCAAGCTGATGCATTATTTATCAATGCACGTCATTCATGAGACACATAAATGATTTATTCATAACAACTCTCCTTATAATTTACAAATATCTTGCTATATATTAGTGCATCTTATCGTTGAAATAAGAGCAATTGAACACGACAAATGAATGCTCATCGTGTTAGACCACAGATCGCAACGTAAAGTTTCCAAGATTCAATTTTCTGAAAGTTTACACCATTTGTGAATTTTTGTTTCTCAGTATCATGGTGTATGATGCTCTATAAACGTTTGGAAAATTTAACACGGTTAAATTATATAATACAACTACGTAAATTCGCGTTCAGAGCTATTTACTAACATGTCTCGTGGTTGAGCAAATATCAAAACCATAACTCTCATTATTTTCAATCGGAATGGAATGGAGCGAGCAAGGGAATTCCATTGTGAGAAGACACGACTGTAATTTATGCTAATGGAAATATACAACACACATCCCAGCTCCTGTCCCATTTTTCCGAGAAATGTAATATGAAATTGAATGGGAAGGAACAAAAATATTGAATTCAGTGATGAATGATACCATAGGTATGTCCCATTTGTCAACTTGAACAATCTCAATCACAGCTTGTCGCTTCACCCCAGATCCCCGACAAGTCGGAATCTGAATCCTCACAATTTACAATGGTGGAGCTTTCAAGGCTTCCTGTGATCAATGCCTATTGTCACCTTCAGCAGGGATATTGAATCCCGACTTCAACTTACATGTAGATTTTTTCCAATTTAGATCTCGCTCGCATGTAACAAAAATAATATGATGCATTTTTTCTGCGCGGATCAGTAGTCATATTTGAGGATGGCATCATTTCGTCTATAAATTATATATTTTTAAACTCTCACAATGATTACTTGGAGAATTATACGGTATATTATTATTATTGTCAATGAATCTATATATTCTGTCGATACAGAATCACAGCAGAAAGTACCATTTTTAGTAAGAATGGGCTATATATAGCGTTTATCATCCTCATCTCACTCAACATTTTTCTCTTTCACCCACTGTCAGTCATGTTAGTGAGAATATCATACAAGTACTTACATAATTTAGAACCGTTCAAGCATGGCCTTCTTTTGTAGAGAAAGACGGGCTTTACACGAGTTCTCTGAAAGAAATAGGAAGAAAGTCCCACAAGCTAAGCTCTGCTTTGTAGATTGTAAAGGAATTGGCAGTAAGCATATTTTCGATTTGCATATTTTTAGACCCAGTTTGGTTTGCGAATTAATATGATGATGCTTCTGACTAAAGAAAGTTTTCAGTGGAGAGATTCTAAGGACTGGGAAATCCTGTCTTTGTCTGAATTCTTAGAGAATCTATAAATAAATAGGTAGCGAAGGGAATTGATAGTGAATCATTATTTCGCTTTATCTTGATGATGATGGCGGTGAATGCGATATGTAAGTAACAAACAACCTTCATCCTTCATGGTTCGTTAATTTGGGCAAATCCACAACAGGATTTCCCGTGGGAAAATGTAAGCATCTTAAATGCACTTCACGGAGCATCAATGAAATATCTTATCCTATACTCAATGAACTTACAAAAACATTCTTAGTAGTGACGGTGGGTTACTTAAGTTTGTGCTGCGTAGTTTGTACGGACTAAAAAAGTTGAGAAAATCGAGGGCAATAGGGACTTATTTCGTCAAAGAAGGGAATATGGGACATGTTATTAAAGCAAGCCAAAATAGTTTTTAGTTCTCTGAAAAAGATTATTATATCGTATATTGACGGATGAGGCGACAGAAATTCCAATTTTCAATACAGTCAAGCCACCACTGTTTACTTACACGCATTTCACCATGTAGCATATGCCAAAGAATTCAGGTCATCCTTGTGTAAAGTCAGTTTCCAATATTTTGACTTCATGCACCAGGCCCTGATTTTCCCAGACGAAGGAATAACAGTCAGTCGGGAATCTGCTAATGTAAATAAATGTGCTTGTGCACCATGTTTCTCCAAGGACGTGTGTAACCGTCCTATCCCATTTTAATCAATTTTGAAATGAAATTTAAACTCTGCTAATTCAACAGCAACAGTTTCGGGAAATACTCCGCGACCTCAGCTGCGCTCCGAGGAAAATGAGCCATATGTCAAAACTACGCGAATAGTGCGTTCAATGAGGAAAAAAGTCGGAGACAGATGTAGAATATCGTATCATGATCATTCATCTCATCAAAAGCAAACAATTTTTAGGTTCAGGCAGATGATGCATATCAAGTGCTTTTATAGGAGGGGAACAGTTGGATGGAATGGAAAATTTCAGGATAATAATCAACTAATTGTTAGAACAGCAAATAAGAGCAATATCGTAAATAAATATTTATGATAAATGCCATAAAAGTGATTACATTTTTACTATTCCACACTTCATCATCGCGAAGACCATTTGCGAATTTGAGTAAAAAGTTTACTTTATGGGTAAATGAACTCGAGAGAATACACATTTTTACGGTTTCCGACTTCGCGTGGCAGAATTCGGTTCCATCTTTTATTTGCGTTCACTTTGAATCCCCTTTTTAATGGAAAAGTGTGTTCCAAGTTCCAAATTAAGTTCCCTTTTTCTAGTCAAAACTACTGGGGCACACTGTTAACAAGGCGTCAGTCACTTCTTTGGAATGGAATGAGAAACATAGAATTACATATATAACGAATCCTTTCTTCCCCATTTGTTTAGAAAGCCATGGAAAAAATATCGATTTGGTATCCTACTAATAATAGGCCATATTTTGTGTAACTGCTAGGTTAAATATGAACATATAGCGAGGATTTTATAAAACTGTAAAAAAGCAACAAAAGCGTCACACAGCCCCAACACTCTTTTCCAATCACGCAAATGGTTTTCTTGTTGAATACCCCCAATTGTTTGGGGAAGTGCTTGAAAAACTGGAGTTACATAGAATTCATACAATATTGGCTTTAATATAAGATTGCCACTTGAAATAACAAGGTGCACTTTATAACTTTTCAAACAATGATGCACGGTCTTCTCCAAAAGATGAGGGTAACGAGGTACAAAACCAAGCCAATCCCCAATTTTATGGATCACCTGATGTAATTGCAACACTTACTTTTTGGAATGGTTTACTTTCCCATAAATTCACGTTATTAGCTTGTTTTTTTCGTTGAAGAATCCATCTAGAGCTAGGGAGAACGATTACTCAAATACAAATACAAGGTAAATCCTGGGTTCTAAATGTTTTTTTTGTGTATATCTTCAGACCGTGATATAATAACTGAAAGCAAAAGTATGTCATCTTGCTAATGGGTTTCTTTGATCATCTTCTGAATAAAAAAATTATATTTTTCACCAGCACACCTGTCCCCTCTTGCCATTCATTGAGAAAATAGTTATATTCTGGGCAATCCCTTGTTACTTCTGAAGACAAGATAGTTTTTGCTCATATTTTCAGAACTGGATTGGGAAAATATGAGATATGATATGATATATGAACAGACACATGTCCAAAGAGAAGTCTGCTAAGAATTTTTCATCTTGATGAATGAAACGCTTTTAATTTTTGTCAGGAAAACATCCAAGTCGCTGCCAACGGGAGAAAGTTTTAGGCTGGTTTTGAGAGAGAATGGTATAATTAATACGCGGTAGAATGTGTGCACATCATCCTAATGACAAAAGGCGAGAGATCAGATCTCATTAACTCTCTTTTGCATATTAATCAGGATTTTTAGACTGAATTACGTACATCTAGCTTCTTTACCGTCGACGTAACTTGGCTTGGCTTCTTTGGAAGTTTGATGAACGCTCGTATTCTCTTCTTTGAAAGGTATGCACGAACAACCTCGCAAACTTTTCCTATCCTAGTTTTTGTAGCTTGTAGCTCTGCCATTTTAATAATAAACTTGGAAAAGAGAAGGAGAACATTCATTTTTATGTAGGGATGTAATCTAAGCATGCACCTAACCTTTATCATCATCGACTCGACCTCATACTAGTTTGTAATCAGGAGGGCAAGCTTCAAGCTAGTATAAAGCAGTCATGTTTTTGTTTTTGAAGGTTCAAAACCACCTCCACATAACTATAACTGCACCTACGGATGTCCGTATTTGCATAAAAACATTAAATGTAACGGCTTTTCAAGCCACTAACCACACGGCTCTGTAATTTGTTTGGAGTAGATCATATGCAAATGAGTGGTAATTTGAACTCGTCAGTAGGTTCTAGTTCTGGAGTGAAACTTTTGGTTCAGAAATAATTTTTCCTCAGAACTAAAACAGTACTACACCGTGACACATGTGTATCTATGTCGGTGGATATAGTCGAGAGTGAAATGCAACTTGGAAGTAAAATGCCAGTCGTTTTTTCTCGTTAAATGGCAAATCCTTTTCCAAAAATGCCAACACGCGGCCTTCAGTTTTTCTGAAATGGCAGACATTTTTATCGAGTGCTTAATTAGATTGTACCGTTTAAAGCAAGTTTTGAAAAATTCTTCTCTCAGATTACATTTTTGAAAGACTTAACCATCGACATGTTGTTATATCGGTACAATTCAGCAGGTGAATACAACATAGGTGCAAAAATAGCAAGTGCCGTAAAAATGGTAGACAAAAGTAATACCGATTGAACAAGTTGAAATGCCAGGGCAGTTAACTCTTTTCTTCGGAATAATTCCTTTCAGTAATAAATCTTGAGCATTTGGCACACATTCATTATAGCTGTTAATGTTCATTCCTATGATCATCTAAAAAATTATTTTTTCATTGAACTTCTTTTACCATTTACAACTTTTGTAGGAAGACAGTTATGATGATATGATGTGAGCGGTGATAATTTTCATGAATTATATGTTTTACCATCATTTTAAGAACCCCACTCGGAATTCTTGTCTTTTCTTTGCTAATATAAAATTTATTAGAAATTACACATCTCCAACTGAAACTGCGGAAGTATTGCAGACTGCCGCCCTTAGTTATTACATGCCTACCTACCTTCTTACACAATGTCAACTCTCGAACTTGGTGCTCCTCTCCTTGGAAATCCTTGTGTAAATGGGAGCAGGAAGGTAAATTGAGAAATTATGAACTTTAATGGAGACTTCTCAAAGCAGTAAATTATAGAAAGTCAAGGTTTATAATCCTTGTTCCACTCTAGATTACCAGCTTATCTAATGATATATTGCTGGTTTTATTACCTCCACTTTGTCATTCCAGTATCTCTCAGGGGGACCATGAAAAAACTATTGTTCTACTCTACTCTCTTTCACAACCTATTTAATCATTCTTAAGAAAGAAAGTGGGATGATCAGGCATTCAGCCTGGCAGTGGCTCACATTCATACCTATACCTTGTTTTCCACCGGTTCTGATCAGAAGTCGATAAACTAAAAAAAATATTTATTGCTGGTAGCTCAGCTCAAGGAACGGAGAACCGTTGTTTTAGAGAAATTGATTGCTGACGGTAGAAAGGTAAATGAGCATTTCCGTGCAACTCAAAAATCTTTTCAATCAGAAAAGAAAAAGGGAGTTCCAATAAGAAAGCTAAATGGAGCATCAACCTATAGTATTAACGATTTTGTGTCTCAAATAAAACTAGTGAAATTATTATAGTCTACATAAAATATGAGTGCCTTAGTCAGTCACTGGAGATGATTTTGATATACAAAACTGGACACGTGCATTTTTTAGACTTAATTTTGTTCGCTTATACCCGACTTAATTATTTTTCCGAGTAATTATTTGAGTTAGGAACAAGACAAAAGAGATGTAATACACATTAACGAAACTTGTTTCGCATTTGTTAAATCTGAGCAGTAATCAAACTTTAAGCTTTAAGCAAAATAATGAATGAGCGACTTTCTATAAACTTTTCCACGAATTTATTCACGTAAATATTGAATGAACAAGTTTTTTGATGTGCAGTGAATCTATCCTTTAGTCTCTAGTGCTTGATGCATTCTCAATTTCCTTTCTTTGTACCTAGATACTAGTCTTTCCCTCCTGCCTTCCTTCCTTCCCTTTTCTATTTGAAACAAGAGAAGCAATCAAAGTCATCTATTTCCGTCATTGTTGACTATTGTACCGAAAAACGTGCTAGAGTTGGTGTGCCTAACATAAATCCCATTGCCACATGGAAAATAGCATGAATGTTTTGTGCTTTACAAATATTTCACTGGAGAAAACGAGTAGGTATTTTGTTTCTTACATATTTACATCTCACTTCCAACATCTGAGAAAAACGGAAGAGTAGTCATGTTAGTTTCCTAGAATATTCTTTTCCAACTACAAACTACGGAGTATTGAATTCTAAGGAAGTTTCCAGGTTCAAAATGTGATTCATTATAGTCTACCGTTGTAAAAACGACGGTTGTAAATAAGAGCAAGGTAATTGGACTTACTATCCTCTTTCCCCATTTTTCTGGGTTTTTCTCTCTTAACTTACGGAATTCAACTCCTTCTCATTCTGACCTTGTCCCCGTCCGTTTGCAAGGAAAGCAACATGCAGGCAGCCAGTGTATGAGAATCTGATATGAAGACCTCCTGCGAAGAATCTCAACGATGAAAGAAACAGGTCCATTTGCTTAGTATCACATAGATTACTTAGGTAGTTTATGGTACACTTAGTTTGGGAAAGGAGTAATATCTTGGAGAAAAAATAAGAGCATTTTACACCATTTCTCTGCACTACTCTCACATTCCTTTGAGCGTTGGGTCGGTTTCTAAAAGGTATGATACGTGATAGGTGGTGTGGTATAGCTTGGCATTGGACCATGATTGCTTGGATAAATAAACAAGCTACAAAAACTGCAATGCATATTGCATGGCTACACACACTACCCACCTGATTCAATTCTGTCCATTAAACAATATCTCCATAATGCTTAGTTTCAGCATCGTGTCGATATGGTGTGTGCGTTATGCTTTTAGCAAGCAAATTGGAAAATGTTATGTGATGCCTTGAATTGCATAGCGCTGGGTGTTCTAAAACTATCATTTCAGATACCGTCACTGAAGTAGCACCATCATCGTCACGGTTTGGTATATGCACCGTGGTGAAAAAATCGTTCTTCGTCGTCCCCAATAAATGTGGCAATATTCAGGGGAATAATGGCGATAATACAAATGGATGGAGGAACTCATGCCTAGCTAAATACCAGGAGGGAAATAAAAACAGGGAATGAATAGGCAAGCAACGTAGGTGGTCGAGAGAAAGTGGAGAAAGTAAAACGGTGTCCATGTCACTCTCATACCTAGTTGAAATGGTAACAGACTGTCACTTTGTCGAACCTTCTAGGCTCCAATTCCAATATCATTCTGCTCCAACCTGAATGGAAAAAGAGAGAAGAATGGAAAGCGAACCAAGATAATATTTTCCGGGAGCAGCAAGGTAATCGCCCAAAAATGGTCTTGGTATTGGAGACTGCTCGTAGTTGAAGAGAACAAGATATTGCCAGTTATTTTCTTGTACAATGGTTAATAGCAACTCAGGAAAAATACTCAAGTTGGAGCTTGGAGCTCGTGGAATGACTATATATAGCAAAAAATGCCATTCAAATCATGTAATAAAGTCTAATGCCTGACTGTACTTTGTCCTGGGAAGCTTCCCAGATTGCTCTTGGCTCTACCTGATGTTGACACTTTAGGGATGGAAATGCGATATTTTCCTATTACATTTATCTCTCTTGTCTCGATTGGCGCTTGTTTCTCCTACAAAATATGGTGGAGCATGGAAATCTAATCAACAGTTTTTAGACCGTTTCGTTTGTCAAAAAGAATCAAGCTAAAATTGTACACTAAAAGGAGAAATCAATTTTGGAAGAGTTGACGGGTGCTAAAATACATTTCATGTTGGTTTCGTAGTTGGTACTTTCAGAGTGAATGAAAGGGTGAAGGTAACCTAATTTTGTATTGGGTTGACGTACTTTTCCTTTCAAAAGTTTCAATCTTTTTATTAATTAATGATGGGTGAACCTCTTTGAAAAGACTTGTCTTTGTGGTTCTTTTGCTTCATTTCAAAAGCTTTAATTTGATTCATTTCCTTGTGGTTTGGTCAGTTGAAAGAGTTTGGTAAGACTGTAATAAAACTGGAAATTTAGAACCTTTTAATTTTCGTTCTTAAAAGTATCCTGCTCAATTGCAACTTCAGCTTGAATACTTTTCCTTTTTGGTGATCAAACGGGCTTACCAAAATACTTCGTTGAAAATAGAATATAATGCTGTGAGCAGTTTCAAAGTTAAAAGCTCCACTTTGGGCCATCCCCAGATGGAAAAATAACAGTATGGTTAACGGAACAAGACGCAGCATCAAATTTCGACTGAAGCCTATTTCTCCTCTCAAATTAGACCTTTTAAGGACAAAGCCCACAAGCTTTGATCTCACGTTTAAAATATATACAATAGTTGCTGTAAAGTTTTTTTTGTCTTCAGAATTGTAATATGAAGAGGATTTTCACCTTGGGCGATATCGTTTTATAGACGTCTAATAAAACTTGATAAAGTGTTCGAGTCTGTAAAATCAAGGTCAGATGATGCGGCATCTCACGTTGTCCCAATCATGGATTCATATGATTCGACGCCAACAAAGAATTGAAAACCTTTGTGTAGATGGAGAAATGCACAGTAAAGTTCGAAAAACAAGAAACAAAATGATTGTTGGAAAGGTCTTCATATTTTTACTTCTTGAAATCGATCTTATTTAATTGTGAATTGAATTCAAATTCTTGGTTTCTTTTGAAGGCTATCCAAAACTAGTCTTCAAATTGAATTTTTTTCTTATCGTCTATAGTTGGAAGTAGGAATCCAATGCTGGTTGGAGATGCTCATATGTGATTCAAATCAATATTGACAAGGAGAAATATTTGCTAACTTTTGCTCTTCCCAATATCTCATTTTAACGACCCATGAGCAAATACGTGTATTATCTAATATGTACGCAATTTTAAAATGAAAGATATCCCTGGGGAAATAAAGCACTAGACTATACCACATCTTACAATAAATATGGAATGCGTAATTTAATCCCAACTTTCTCTCCATTTTCAGATCTACGCCCCGTTGCGTCTGAGTAAATAGAAATAACCTGGAATTGACAGAATGATGGAGGACGTAAACAACGACTATCCAACCTTCGGCTACAACGGTACCCTTCTCAACGACACTTTCGATGGTGGTGACCTCGGAGTCGAAGGTACCAGCTTCACTACCAGCACTAACGACTACTGTGGAACGAGTTTGAGATCTTTTGAAAAGTCCTACAGAGGGATTCATGGTTTCACCAGCCTGATCGTGTGTTTATTTGGCGTGCAAGCCAATATTCTGAACTTGATTGTTCTCACGAGAAAGGAGATGATTAATCCAACAAACGCTATCCTTACTGGGCTCGCCCTCGCGGATTTGCTGAACATGGTGGAGTATATACCATACGCGTTGACTTATATACTCCCTAGAAGTAATACTTACTCCTGGGCTCTGTATATTCTCATACATTCGAATTTCTCACAGGTTGGTTTTTAAAAAAAAATTCTTAAAAACTTGTTCATTTGAATACTAATAATCAAGTCAGTAAAAGTAATGTAATTTTTAAATTACAGGTTTGTCACACAATCTCAATTTGGCTAACGGTGACATTAGCCGTGTGGCGTTATATCATGGTAGCAATGCACACCCGGTGCAGAACCCTTTGTTCCATGGAACGAGCTAAATGGGCCATCGCCTCGGCGTATATTACTTCACCCATCCTCTGCATTCCTATCTATCTCTCGTTTTCCGTGACACGTGTCCCTTCAACGCTTCTCCTTTTGTCAACGGGACGGCTGCCCCATTAACGGAAGCAAATTACACAATGATCTACTCCTCAACCACGGAAGCTCCAAGAACAGATAGGAACACGACAGGAACAGGATCAAACAGTTCCTCCGTGTACAGGGTCAATTTATCTGATTTAGCACAGGAAAATCCGGCTTTGATGACGGCCAACTTTTGGCTCTACAGGTAGGTCGAAATGTTTTTCTTTTTTAGTAGGCAAACATTGTCTCCTTTTTGGGGATGGGTTTATAGTGATAGTGATGAGGTCGCCTTTTATAGTTTTTATCATGTGAAACCATCAAGTGACACGGCACGACAAAAAGATTAGATTTGGTGAACAGGTTACAGCCTTTGGAATTGTTATGGAATGGAGAAAAGGAGTATATAGGCAATGACGCTTCTTACTCACGTCCGTACATTATTCTTTCTCGAACAACCTGAGACAATGACAATAACATGAAGAGCTAGGGTTCTTAAATCCACCTAAAACCAAACACGGATCCCGTCAACATTAAGTGAGAATCAAGGAGGCATACATCGTACATTTTTCTCTCGCAATGTTGGAAAATGGGTTGTCTGTAGACATACGACTTCTTTTGTTGTTTCGTAACAAAATGAGATAGGAGGAAATTCATGATAAATTAAGTGAGCATGGGTGGAAGAGGCGGCTGAACATTCCTAGTAAAATTACCCTAGGTTTGTTTCCGTTATGTATCAAATAACACAACAGCCAACATCATTTCCTTCCATTCGAATTTGAAGAAGTATAACAAATTACAGTGTATTTTTCACATTTCCTCTTGAAATCATTAATGAAGTCTTTTCCCATTTACTTTCACTTTTTCGAGCAAAGTGTGTAGGTAGCTTATGTAAATGTGTGTGTGGGAATGTTCACAACATTCACAAGGCAGATTCGGTTGAGTTGGTAGCATGCTTGCCATTAATAAAGATAAAAAATTGGGAGGAATGTGGGAGGAGTGAAGGATTGTTATGTGTCACTCTTGAATTACAAATGATGTTGAGAGGTGCATGCTTAGCATTGGCAAACGAATACATTTTTTGCATAATGACATACCACTATATGAATATAGTAGCAGAAATACATACATTCACTGGAAGAGATGCCATTTAAGTGAAAGTTATAAATGAACATACAAAATCGCATACAATCTCTCATGAAACATGAAACTATTTTAGAGTCTACTTGCTAAACTTATTTATGCTTGGATGGAAGGTTGATCACGTTATCGCATCATGATGAGTCGTGATCTTTGCTACACCGAACTAACCAACCTTCGTTTGCAAATCCCCGTCTGTAGAGGAAACCTTAACCTTTTTCATATGCAAAATTAGATGCATCCATCCATCCCGTCTCGTTTCAATGCGGTCGAGTTTTTTCTACCAAAGAAACTTTCACTTTGGCAGATGTTGTAGGAGTTCACGTTTCATTCATTCATTCCGGTTCGATGTCAAGTCATGCCACAGAATAACAGCAGGGGTAATGGTGACCAACTTGCTTAATCTAAATCTAGCCAGGCAATAATAGCAGCTCCCAATTTTGATTAACTTTCACTCCATTAATGCATAGAAATTGAGTTTTTTTTCTGGTGAAAGCGTAAAAGTACCTAAGCCAGGCAGTCGCCGCTATAAATTTTTGACCATCGAAAAACATTTCGCAGCGTGTCACATACACAAGAAGGGTTCATATATAACAAATTTATTATCTGACTCGGAACAACCACCTCCAACGCTTACGCTATCCATTCCCAAATGATGAACGGCTTCACACAGGAAATTAGACTGTATTAATGTGCCTCCAGCTATCAATATATTAGCGAAAGATGAACGAGTACGTGTACAGTATTGCATTGAACTCTTGGATAGCACATATTCCACAGCTATAAAATATGATGCATGACTGTTGGTCCCTTGCCATTACGTTCGCCCATGTTCAGCTAATGTTAATCGAGACTGTGAGAGTAAGCCTAGCTGGTTGGGAACGAGAGTAAGTTGTGTGCTCACGAAAAATTTGCTAGAGGCTCTGAATTTACATGAGCAACGGCTTAATAGCTGTTTTTATGAAGTTTTATAGGTTGCTTCCAGAAAAACGTGTGTAGGTTCACAAGAAATATTCATTTTTTGCCGTGAATTACCCTGATCAACGATCAGCAATGTGGGATTCCAGGAATGGGGTTTACGTAGTTAGAAGCTAGTGGTTATCCTTTTCGTTGCTATTCTTAGCTCGCTCATTCACTGCCTGATGTCATGATGCTAACAAGCGCATGTTAAAGATAGCTATCGCAAGCATAAAACAACATCGTTAAATCAAATCGCCTCATTGTTTTTAATGAACTGCTCAGATAAGCTAATTGAAAGCTCACAATAATATTGTTTCGGCATGTCACATTGAAAATAATCTTCCCATCACCAATAATCCATCAGCCCGTAAATTTCCCAGGGTTTTGAAGCCAAGAGCTGTTTTAAATATCCTGTTTCACTTTGTAATTATTTCCGGTGATGCACGCGCGTTGAAAAGAGGAGAGCAGATTATTTTCTAGGCTGGTTTTTTGCACGACTGCGTTTTTTACCTTCAATTTCAATGCTACATTGATTCGTTATATATATAATGCTCATTTTGTTCTTTTTTTATGCTCCTAGCGTGGTAATCAAGATAATCCCCTGTGTCGTGCTGACTGTAGTGAGTCTCCGTCTGATTAATTCATTGATGGAAGCAAAGAAGCGGAAGCAAAAGCTCCTCGCCAAGCGCACCGTACCACAGGTACCCACAGTTTCAGGGGGAACTCATACTGTGGCTCCAGCAGGAAACAACACTAATGCTCGGGCTGCTAGTGGCGATCATGAGTCTGGTGGTTCTGACCGCACAACGAGGATGCTTCTGGCGGTTCTCCTCCTCTTCCTGATTACAGAGTTTCCACAGGGGCTCCTCGGACTGTTGTCGGGAGTGCTGGGAGATGGATTCTTCAAAAACTGCTATATTCCACTTGCAGACCTGATGGATTTTGTGGCTCTGCTCAACTCAGCAATCAACTTCATCCTGTATTGTGTAATGAGCAAGAAGTTTCGAGACACTTTTGTTCAAGTGTTCCACTTGCAGGCACTAATGAAGCTGTGCCGACTGGCAAAGTAAATTGATTACGAAGTAAGTTTAAATTGAGACCTGAGTTTATAAACATGAACAGTATTTAAGAGAGATAAGACGGACTCTAGCATGCCAGTTATGATGATTAAAGTTTTCTCTAAATATTGGTTCATTTGTATGGCCATATAGAATTTATTAGATAGCTTTTTTAGAAACTACATGGTAGGTTGATTTTAGGTGTTGCATCTGTGTACTTTAAGTAATTTTGAACTGGTATGATTTGTTGAGTAAATAGCGGCTACGATGAAACACTCGAAAAACTAAAGTTGGTTTGATGTCCGTCGTTTGATGTTTCAACTAATAAGTTTATATGATTTCATAATAGCATATCATACATAATCTTAACCAAAAGATGCTAAAGGGTATACGTTTTATCTATACAAGTAGCTACAACTATATTTTGAAGTTATTCATATGATGGTAAATACAATTAAGTTGATTATCGTACAAATTTATACTATGGCATAATTAATTTAATATAATCATAGTTATAGCAGTTTAGCCACACCCAAAACTAAATTGTTCGTCAAAGAAGGCTTCTTCATCAACCTGATCAAGTCTCGATTCGCCCCAAATACATTATCTTCTTCTCTACGTTTCTCTTGCTTTATGAATTTTATGTGACAAACACCGCGGTAGGTACTCAAGTGTGTCAGTGAGAGTGAAAAAGACACTCTTTTGTCCCTACTCCCAAGAGCTTCGCGTCATATATTTTCTTATTTTGCTGATAGGAAAAAGTCACAAGGTTTTCCTTCACTTGATGACATTCTTCTGCTGCGTTATCATCTGCACTTGATCTAAAAAACGAGGCGTAAAAACTGGATGCGCTCATATCCTCCCAAAACAAAAAAAAACTTTCTTTCCTCATCAATATTAGTCTCCGGCTTTTGTCTACCAATACCGAGCCACATCATACCCACTACTTTCTCTGTCTTCCGGGACAAAAAATTATTTCTACGAAATGCAAGTTATATATGTGTGTTCATTCATTCGTTGGCGTTGGATGCATTCCATGACCAAAAATATGAGAGAAAGTAAAAGTATAAGTAGAAAGTAAAACGCGTCCATCCAATCCAGTCCAACTTTTTTTTCTTGGGAAGGAAAAAGATGCAAGCAATGTTGCATAAGATGAATGAATGAATGTATACAAAACTATGCAGAAAAAATAACCATGAACAAATAACCCACATCGCATCACGTTTTATTGGGGACGGAGAAGGCAAAAACTTTCTCTCTTCTTGTTTACCATGTTCGACGGAAGTTGTAACTGGAGTGGGAGTGACATGACAAGTATAATCCCACAGGAAAGATGATATGACACCATTGCTTCGTCTAATATTATATAGGTTTGTATGTGATCGTGATCCCGTCTCGCCATATCTCTCCTCTTTCTTATGTGTGTGTGTTTGTTTGTGGCGAATGGAGATTCAATCCAGCGAGTGTCTGAGGAAGGATGATAAATTTTTGTGATGGAATGAAATGAATGTACATGTTTATTCCACACCTATTATAGTGAGTGTGACTGCTATATAAAAGCAAGTAATGATATGATACAAATAATACAACTTATTATGACACTCCTGAATGGAAGTGTTCAGTCCGATATCCTCATCCTATCATCACGGGATGAGCGCGTGTGAAAGGTATATTTTCAGGGTATTTTTCGACCAGCTGCTAAGATATGAATTGAGTACCAACATCAACATCACAATAAGAAGCTACACCTCATAATAATCTATAGAAAAGTCACCTCGATCCGGAGAATTGAAAGGATCCGATCCAACATTTTTCTAGTGTGAGGTGATGTGATGCTGATGAAGCCAAACAACTATATTACGTTACTTGATCAGGATCAGCTTGTGAGGAAACCGTATTATGTTAGGTGAGAGTAGAAAGTAAGAGTAATGATCTGTGTCCTGACTTTTTCCAAGAGCTCCCATGAATGGATGTGTCACATCAAAGAGGCTAAAGTTGAATCCTCCTTTCAAATGACACACAATTTGATGACTAATTATTTGTACTTGGTGGAGTGGAATCACAGTAGTACACGCTTTTGATCAACGATAGGATGCGGTGCGGTTTGAGCTCGTGATCTAATAATTTCTTTCAAACACGTGTAGGGTTTCTTGTTATGTAATAGTGATCTAGTTGAAGGTAGCTTTGTGGTTAAGTTAATATATAATAATATTAAATAAAATTGAAATACGAAACCTTGTCCGTTTTCCTCGTCGAATTTTTGATGAGGCAGCTGTAATAGAGGTTTCAAAGGTATAATATTTTTAACACAATTTGTTTCTATTTAGAGTTTTGTTGTTGGATTTAGACGATGAAATATAGGTTGTCAAAATTAAATTGCTTAAACTTTATCAGAGGTTACGAAGGTGCATTTTGCATTATAATAATTGATTGTAAAGTTTTAGAAATTAAAGATTAGTTTAAATATTAAGAATTCAGACTGTTCAGACAACAGAGTACTAAATATGAACATTTAACTATAAATAAACTGTACATACGCATAATTATTGACTGTAATTAACCTAAAGGGTACATGATGGTGCTGTTTGTATAAAATATTTTATTGCTAAACCTAAACAAAATTCAATCCAAATCCAACCACCCAAAAATCAGTAATACAAAAATATATATTCGGCAAATTTGTAAATATAGCTTGTACTTTATAATCGCAACAAAATTGCACAATGCATTATACTCCTTATTGTACAATATTTGATTGGCATATAAAGTCGTATTTGATGAAAAATTGTATGACGTGATGAATAAATGGGTACAAGCTAATTTTAACTCTCATTGAAGGCTCGTTTTCATTTATGCCATGACTCTCATTGCCACACGGTAACGTGCTGATCCTTTGGAATTTTGTGTGAAGTAATACCTAATTTTCATAATAGTTTTACAATTCCTCCGAATGACGTATTTCACCAAAAACTGTTTCATTGACAATCGACCCCCTGTGACTGTGAAAGCTACGTGTCAACTTCCTAATCGAAAGTAACTGAGGCATAATCGATGGTATGTATTTTATATCCAGTCATCCAATACAATACCATGGAACGACACACAACACCACGTAAAAAACATTCTTGGCTCCTTTTCTAGTTACCAAACTACAACGCTGTCATCATCACGTCATCCAAATAATACGCATTGCCGGAGTTAGAGCCCAGGTGAGCCTGTCTCGTTACTCAACATATTGTTCGAGATAAAAAGGAAAGGACTAAGGAGAAAGTGAATGACAGCTGGCTCACACAAGAGTAGCGACAGGAATGAACAAAGAGCGGATTCCAAGGGTTTTATACGTGCATTATAGGAACGAACGTGTGATGTGAATAATAGTGAAATGGAAAGAGCATCAACTACCAACTAACATCAAGCGTGTTATATTTGCTGTAGCACCCTTTGTGCATTGCATTTTTCTCTTTTTATTAGCATTAGCCTCGCCCTGTCATTACAATGTTGTGTGATGTTCTCACAGCGGGATGGCTCAACAAATGACTTTCGATTTTCATCACATCACACTTGTCATTCAAAGGGACAAAAATATGCGCATAATAATAACAGGGCCAGTATCCCATTGACAAGTTCATGCATATTAATGCCTACCCGACGAAAGCAATAGGAGTATTATGATTTCCTTTTGATCTTGGTCCTCGGAGAAGACGGGTGAATGCAACAGTCATGTTTGTTTGCTTTTAGTCTTTGTGCACTTTTTGCTGGTTTTGCAAAAAAAAAGTATATTCGACCGTGCCAGTTAAATCCAATCCAGCTGAGGAGAAAACAGTTTGCAACTTTTGTTGACAGAAAACAGGACAATAAAGAGCCGGAAGACTTTTTGAGGAAAATTGGGCCACCACTAGGCCTCCAGTTTCCTGTTAGTTTCTCACTGGACATGGGAAAATGACGAGAAAGCAACAAGAGGAAATGAAGAGAAAAACAATTTGCCACAAAAAAGTATTCCTTTCCCTTTCATAAACTACAGTGGAGAATGGATTTTGTTGTTTTCAGATGGACGGACTGGGGAAGAACTGAAGTGTATTCGGACTTTTATCCACCGTAGCATAATATAATGGTAATAGTCTTTTCATTTCTCTGGTGTGCTCATTCAAGGATGACAGATCTAAGAAAGTTACCCTTTCACTCTATTCTCAACTGTGTTTGCGTTTCGTGGACACTTTCTTCTTTGAAGAAGGCAGAAGAATAAAAATTGACGACAGGGAAAGGAGTCCAGCCTTTTCAAATGAAATGACATTAGCTTATCTTATCCCATACAATGCGCTCCTCCATTACTTTCACTTGGGCTGGCGAACATGCACACAAAATAATCGACACCACGCCATCACTCCATTCTTTGCAAATTTATTTCCTTTTCCATCAATCAGTTGACCTATTGAAACGGACACTCTCAGAAGTCTCAACAACTCTTCCTGTCCAAATCAGAAAATCAGTGGGGTGAGCAAATGCCAGTGAAAAAAGTCACTGAAATGCATAAACGTTGTTTCGAAAAATTGTTCAAAATCCAACTCGACACGACTCATCACACACGAATGCATTTGTAGGTGAGCAAAGCAGGTTTTACCTTTTTATTCGCCGGTAGGAAACTACAAAAGGCAATTTTGAACAGTTAGGAAAAGAAAGGAGGATGGTGCAATGGTGTAGAAAGGGGAAAAGATCATCACGTCTTTTGTGTTGAAGCTGAAGGTGACTTTATTTGACCATTTACTTTCCCCAACAGCAGTTCCCACTTTACGTAACGAGAGCATGGCAGGTGGCTGAGCATGTCTGCAGCACCTGACCAACAATGTCGCTTTGCTGCTTGGCAGAAATTAAATATCTGTTTGCAAATTCTTCATGCGAAACGCTGGAGAAACCCGAAATTGCTCTTTATAGGAAATTGGGGCTTACCAGGCGATGCGACAGAAAATTTTCGGTCAACACTTTGTGATTTGTTTCCCGTTTCATTTCCGTTCTATTTCTTTCTAGCTCATTTTTAAAGCTCGCTGCAGATAATAGTTCTTATTTTGTTGACTTTCGTTATAGCCACTGCTCTAGAGATATTGGAAAGGCACCCCCCTTAAGACATAATAATAGAGTGCAAAGCGGCCACTTTCTGATTGTGAACATAAGTGGGTACTTGTGGTGATCAAGCTCAATTGAAAAATGAAATGGATGTAAATTAGGAGTGAGGATGCTTTTAACTTTAGATCCAGACACAAAATGACTTTCCATCAACGGCAGATCATTCAACTCGATGTCAGTAGAAAATTTCACACTGGGACTTGAAGGGGTAAGTGAACTGTCTTTGTTAAAAGCCTGTTGACGCACAAAGCCGCTCCGTTAAGTGAAAGTACATAAAAGGAAAGTGTTTCCACACTCTCAAGCAACAGTTCCTGTATATTTAGTCGCAGAGGGTATTCCCCTTTGATTTAGGTAACTCCCTTCCGACTTCATAATATGTAATTTTTGGAAATTTCATCCAGTGAGCTTTAATAGTACATAATTTGAAGTGGGACGCAGATTAATTACTTCCCTAGATTAGCAATTATTGTGATACGCAAAAATGTCCTGAAGCGTAGTGTCATTGTATTGTAATACAATGCAAATTAAATTACAAAGAGGCAGTTTATTTACGTGTATATTGCTTAATGGACAATTTACAAAGGGTTTTTGAAATGCCAGTCAGTTTAATGGTGGCATTTTAGACAGATTGAATTCGCCTATGCTCCTCTTTCCTATTTTTACACTATTTCACTGGGGAAACTTTCTGAATGTAATAATATGAAGTAGCTAAAAGCGTAACAATACTGAGAATGGGAATGAGCAGGTGTGCCCATTTTGACCTTCGTCATTTACTGAATGAGAAGGCAATTACGACGCGGCATGATAGCTACCATTATTACCTTAGCGTGATCGTTTGCGCTTTGATATTTTCTTCTCTCGACATTTACTTAACATAAAAGCATCTGGAGAGAATACATTGCTCATAAGCTAATAATAGCTTCTTAGGAGGTAATGTCGTTTTCGCTAAACGTAGACCCATTGAATTTTCATTCAATTTCAAATCTCCCATTCAAACTTCAAGGGAAGGTGGGTGAAAACAACTGTCCTCTCAAGTGGAATGGCTGAGAACTTTTTTGTGTAAAAAAAACGTACGTGAACAGGTAAAGATTCAACTTTCAAAAGAAAAGGTAGGTAGTTGGTAATTCAGATGAGCACAGCATTTCCAGCACGTTTATTCCGCATTTACCATAATAAATCTCTTACACAACGGAGAGAATACGTATGTGCATAACTTTGCATAAGTCCAAAATCGGATGAGATGTACCTACCTGCAGAAAGCAAACACGTTAGGCTGCTTGCTTGCTACCCACATGGTTTTAACTTTCTAAAAACTAAAATTGGGATTCCACGAAGAGCGGAACTATAAATGGGAATTTGTTTCCGCGGAGAAGAGAACCTTTTCGGGTTGATTTATAAGAGGAGTAGTGCGACACTTGATCTCCCATTTGGAGAAATCAATACCTACTCCCTACCACATAACCAGGATTTTTTCGACCTAGAGAGAAAAGTGCATGGGTGATATGAGAGAAGAGAAAATCCCTGTTGAATGATGCATTGAAATCAGATTGCAAATTTATTGAAAATTTATTTTATGGCTTTCCTAGAAATGAGCATTCTTAAGGTACCACATTTCGGGAAAGGAAAGGATGCCTTCAATGGGTGTTTGGTGAGAACCAAATAAATCGAAATGAGGTTGTATGTATTCTCCAACGATTCCAACAAGAGGAAGCATCCAAACTTTCGATTCATGGTGGTTTGATTCGAGTTTTTACCTTGGAATTTCAGGTGACGAGTCATATGCACTTTGCATGTATGTAACGAATGGTTATTTATCCAATATTGCATACAAACAAATACCTGAAACTGTTTGCTCCGTTTGCCTACTCCCACGTCTCAATTTGAAGACTAGTGTGCTAGTACGCATAATATACGTCGTATTTATTTGAAGAAATCCCACTTGAGAATATAAAGGTATTATTGGTGGTTTCGAAGAATGTCATTGCAGTTTCAGACGTCACATATATTACATTGTACCGAACCAATTAAATGCTAGAATTTACATTAGGTTGAGAAGTTAAAGGCTTCTATTACGTAATCACGTCTCAGTCAGTATTGTTTTGTGGAATTTATATGAAGAGTTTCAAGACGGCTTTAATGAGTTGTTCTTGCTGTACAACTTGTCAAATTACAGCAAAATTGCTTTATTATCAACTAATTAGTGCTAAATACCGCTGCAGCAAGCATTTCATTTTAAGTGTGTTTGAGCATAATAAAATGTAACCTCGCTCCATTCTACTTCACAAAGTTCGGTTTGCCTCGCTCAAATAATACTGGTTGCGAAATACTTTTTGAAACTGAGTACACATATGGTGCAATAAACATACTCTCAAGGTATACCTTTTGTGAGGATCTCCTGATGACGTTTTCTAAAGACCTTATTTTTGTGCGCAGAATATTAAATATCCTGACCATCATGATCTTCATTCAATGCATCATCGAGTCGACTGAAAGTAAAATAGGTTGTGATAAGTCACCGACTTAGCGATGAAGCACCTTCCTAGTACGATGGTTCATAAATACGATCTTCTATCCCAGATTTTACCATTCAGAATCTGATGAACACTCGGAGAAACCCACGTAGGATAAAACTAAAGCTGGCTGGGAGCATTCTGTGCTAGCTCCATGATCACCTCAAATCCCTTCTGAGTCTGTATGTTCATGACTCACTAAGAATTATGGAAGCTACAACGGCACTCCTACGAATGTATATTAATATCATTCAAATACTTAAAAAAAAAGCTGGAATCAAAACCATATAAATCCAAACCCAAGTATTTGCAACAGCCATTCATCATTTTCGCTATGTTTATGAGTCAAAATAACTGAAACCAAGTTAATATATTTTCTTCATCTCTGATTTTTGTCATTTTAGGCTGGTAGCATGGGATTACAACAACTCATATCCAGCTTTTGGTTTCGATACAAACACAATAATCCAATCCACCACCATCGCAAAGCGAGAAATGGAGGGAAACGTGTTTCGTGACTTTTCCTCATCATTTTCGTCTTATTTATTTCCCCATCTTATAACAAAATTCTTTACGGCCTTTGCACAGTTTGAGCTCGAGCACGGAAAATCCTTCCAGATTGAAACTCTGCACATGAACAAGTTGAATTCGTTAAGTCCTCTCCTCTTCTCAACCGTTGTAATAATTTGAATCAGGTACAAAGTTAGAGCCGCAAGAAGTGTAGATAATAATGACATGACGAGGTTATAAGACGAAGTTGTGGCTTGGCTTTGGTTTGGTTGCTAAACTCAAAGTCTTGATTTAACTAGGATTTTTCAATTCGGTGAAAACTTCCACTCCAACGGCTCATACAATGGAAAGTTTGTCCGCTTTTCAACATCAGTATATGGCCTACATAATAATAATGACGTAGTTAACTTCTTTTTCTCATACCTACGAAATTCTTTTTTGGCTCAGAAAATCATCCTGTAATTTATTTATTTTAAAGAAAACTTTTCTTCCTTCCCCAGGAGGAAGGAGCTTCTTAACAAAAACTTGTTCAATTTCGGTTTGCAACGCAAGGGGATAAAAATTGCGAAGACTTTGTAAGTTCAACCCTAAGAGCTTGTAGTTGATCTTTCATGATGTGTACTTGTGCATATCGTAAGCTTACTATACATACATCATTGTGAAATTTCTTAAATTCACTTTTAAGCAGTTTTTCTTGGAAAATGTTGCATATTACACGGTAGGATAATAATTGGCTCCTTGTCTAATTTAGCTTCTTTGTCACATCCCATGCACGAGATTATTAAAGCTTGCATTGTCAACTGAGTGTATCTTGAAAGTTTGAAACAATATCGAGTCTCGCTTCATAAGCAAATAAAAACAGTTGCAACTTTTCTCATTATACATGCGCTTTATTATATACATGCTGTAATATTCATGCATCATTTGTGAAATGTTTTGTTCACTTTTCTTGCAAATTTTTAATCATTTTGAGAGTGACACTGAACGATTTATACAAACACTGAGAATAGTTTTCGGATTAAGCAAAAATGTTTTTAAAGCCGTTCTTTCTTTCTCGTTGGGACTTTTAATAATAAGCTTTTGCTGAATCTTAAAGTAATATGCTTATCTATTTTAAGCAAAATAAATCTCTCTAATGCTAAAAATAGGAAAGGAGATGCGCATTTTGCCTTTATAATTGAATAAACATTTTACCCCTTCAAACTTTCAGATGAGCAACAACACAAAGGAGAAAAGAGATTATTGCAGTTTTGTGGTTTTATTAACGATGATACAGAGTAAACTTTTTTGTGGGAATAAATCTCATTACCTTGATAATTTTCCCGTGATATAAAGGATGGTGTTCTAACTAAAAGGTATATTTCTTTCATTCTACTTCAGTGGAAGGTTAGAATGTGAAATGGAAATCGTTCTTTGGTTACAGAACCGAAAAGCGTGCGTATACGCCCCCGTTTCTTGCGATACGAATATTTTATATCTATTTTTACAAACGCGCCAAGACCGGATATATTGTGGAAGTTTTCTAATTAGTAATACAAGATTGTTTTGAAAGTTACTTTCATCTTCAGCCCACTGACCTTTTTGCGGTTCGGAAGGCGAAATTAAGTATTTTTTCATTCCACCCACAATCTTTCGATTGCGTTAGTTCCTTACTTTTCTTTGTAAATATTGGTGAATAGTAAGTATAGGTGGAACTCATCATTTATGTCGATTTTCTCCAATGATATTTGAAGTCATTGCACAATCGGGGTTTAGTCGTAGGATGTTTCTGGAACTCATCTGCCTCAACTCAATTTGTTTGGATTCTTCTAAGCTTTTGATTTCCGTGTAAACCCATATTACTTTATTTCATACATGAATGAAAGCAAAGAATTCAAGAGGATAAAATGGAATTTCTTGCCAATTATTTCGGTTCACAAGAATGTTGCAAAAAGCATTATTCCTTGAAAATACAAGCCGATTAGAAACCTCAAGTGGAAAGAAGTACGAAGCTAGCCAATTAGCAAATTTGTTGTTTTGTTGAATTGAATGAATTTATTGATGTATTTGCAGATAATATTATTCATTTCATAATACTGCCTGAATAGCGTATGGGAATTTCCTTTGAGAAACTTACTATTGCCACCATTATGAAATTAATTTGTTCTAGCTACTTTCCTTCTTTTTTAATAATTAATCGTTTTAAAAGACAGTAACAGAACATGGCTTATTTGTTTTTAATAGTTTTCCAAGGTCAAATGAGGAAAATGAAGGTTCAAAAAACCAGGGAGTCGGTCCTTCAAACTACGTTTTAAGTCATGGACTCGTGCATGCTCAAGGCTCAGTTATTCAAAACTTTTTGTGCAAAGTTTAGTCTTGGAAATGTACATCATAATGATCAAGAGCAACATTTTTTAATAAATAGAGTCTGGAATATGGGAAATAATTGTAAAAACGCAACAAGCCATATTGGGGTACAGTATGTACTGATAAAAATAAGCCTACCCAACCAAAAATATTTAGGAGTAACAGCAAGAAAAAAGGAGAACCTGACTTTGTCAACCTACGTAACTTTCATCCTTCTATATTTCTATACTTTTTCAGTACAATATATATTGCATAATATTATTTAATATTTTTATTTTTGGATCTCGTGATTACGAGCGGAAGACTTTTTCGTGAATTACATTACAAAACTCATTCTTCACAGATGTCAAACTGCCAATTATCCCCTCTTGCTATTCAATATTCGAGAGAGCTGATCATGCTGAGAATAGAGAGTTTTTATACAATACAAACGCCAACTGCCAATAAACTCGTGAACACAAAGCAAAAATACAGTCTTCAATCTTCTTCTCTTTTCATTCACCTTTCTTTTTTCTCCTTTCAAGGTGAGCTTAACAGACATTCGCCTCCGCCATATATCTCTCATTACAGAGTTAAAAGCGTTGCAGATTTTCAGGGCTGAACATCTCAACATCTGCTGCTCCACGTTTTGCATTAGAAACGGAAACTTTTTTTTCAAAAAGCCTTTTGCAAACTAACCAGGCTTAGAAAGTAAGTATAATGTAATGTAATAAAGTAAACCCTAGCTGGTGATGGTGAACATGAAATATGACCAATCTTAATGGGAAACGGAGCAAGCAGGCTCGCTAATGGACACTGAATTATTATGTAAATAGTAGCAAGGAGCTTTTTGGAGTGCCCACCTACATTTGTGTCTCCTAAATCACTGCCAGTCTGATACTCACACATGATGTTTTATTCTTTGTAAACAAGGTGAAAATGTCGCAATGAGTTTGGAGAGGAAATAGATTACACATCTCTCACAAAATCATTATAACGAATTCGATAGGTATAATACATAGATACAGAACACAATGGGGTGGTAACACAATACCCGACATTACAATTGTGATGGTAAGATGCGTGTCGAGCCCACTACGCCCATTATAACGGGTGCTCCATAAATACAGCTTGCCTTATGTTACATACGTCGCTTTGATGGTGATAGTGGGAAATAATTATGGGAGATGGTGGCTATGCGTTAATCCCATTAGGAATTACCACCGGAGCAGAGCTCAGCTTTTGTAAAAGGTAGAAAGCTGCTCGGCTTTTGACCTTCGCTAAGAGTAATCCATTTATCGCATACATTTGTGTTCATTAACAGCAACTACCGTGTCTTATTTCTCACTGGTGAGAATGGTAATAGCTTTTACCGTATGGCAAACGTTTTTGCTTGGATGCATGACACGAAAGTTAGATCAACTATTCTATCATCTATCTATGATCCGAATGTGAGCAATATGATATTTAATCGCGAAAATATCCGTTGCAGAAAACATTTCTGTATGCGAATGGTTCGCTTCATTTTCGTAGTAATTGTTTCAGTAATATGTACTTTAGTTTCGTTGCACTGTTTGCATACCTAATTCAGAATGAATTTGTTTTTATTTTCTGTAAACAAAAAAACGTTGTACAAATTAGGCAATTTCAATGCTTACACGAATAATTTTTCTTAAATTCTGGAATAATTAAATTCGTGCTTAAAGGAAAAACCCGAGTTTAACAGTGTTTTAAATATCATCTTCTTTATTTAAACGCAAACTGTTTTATGTTTATGCTAAAATGAAAAGCATGCGCATGTCTGTTGCGTGTATTATTTAAATAGGATGTATATTTTTGAGGTAGTGCGTGTATAAATGCTTAAAGTCAACCCATTTTGTATCTTACATTACTGGAGTCCACAACTTCATAAAAACAGACATGTCATGTACAAATACTTTATCGTTATCATACAGATGACAAAATAAACTTTGAGAAAACCCAAGCTAACAGTACATAGGCAGCTCATAAACATCTCATCCTGATTCTCTGGCGATTGCTCCAATTTTTCAATGAATTGACATTGATTCCTTTGGGACTCCAATAAATTCATGGCTGGTTGCACTACTTATTACAGGATGACAAAATTATATTTTAATGTGCACATGATGATATACTCACAGCTATCATCCACTCCATCCTTTGATCGTGATAGTTTATCGTCACGCAAAGGGCTGGGATAACGATACTAATGCAATGGTCTCTTATATATACTAAAACCATTACATATATTTCCACTTGAAACCCATATTATCTCAATCTCAAATAACATGATACATAACTAACACAAGCCAAACGAGTTCCAGCTCCCACAATAAATGCTTGTGTCAGCACAGTGTCAACAGAAACTGCATCGTAATATCCGTTTAATTCTGAAATCATTTAATGTACTCCCCAGCCTAGCCACATGAACAGAAATCAGATGAGATGAGAACCCAATCCTCAGGAAAACTCGATACGATACGATCAAAATTACGCTGTGCCAGCAATATTCCATGTTCCACGTATAAACCCCATACTGCTCTGGTCCCATAATATTCAACGTGACACGCATGAAATAACTATTGGAAAAGACACGTTGGATAGCCGATCCCGGTGACAGAAGTGGTCACTAGCAGCAAATATTTTGGCCAGTGCCACAAACTTCCCAGCTGGAAGAACGCCAGTTTAACTTGAGATCCTCGAGAATCCGATCTGCTATCCTTTTCTTCCAATTATAATTGAAGCTAGAGCCTGTTTTCCAGGAAGTCTATCGCAATATGGGAAAAATTCTCGAGAAAGCAATTTTTCTGATTGGGCTCATCAGTTTTGTGTCCCTGCTACCATATGCTTTAGGAAAAAAGGACAAAGCACCAGTGAAAAAGTGCGATGAGCCGAAGATCTTTGCTGAAAACTTGAATTATGACTGGGTAGGTTGAAGCTGCTGCTGGGTCTTTGTACTTGCTACCTGACTGACCATTTTCATTACGGATTATCATGTTTGTATGTTATATTTTTGTTTGTTCATCCACGTTTCTCTAGATAATGGCTCAAAGCGCTTGGTATTTTCCCCTGTTGAGTAAAGAAGACCTTATTCGACAGTCCAGTGACATTCTCAAGCAAAAACTGGATGAGGTCAAGACTCAAGACCTGACAAATGCCTGTTTTCAAGCGACTTGGGAAGGGTTGACTCCTATTATAACTGGATTTGGTGGGAAGAAAGTCAGCTATGATCTGTCCCCTCTTGACTTTACAAACTTTAACATTCTTGGCTATGAAAAGGCTTGGAAAAAAGGTGATTGTCAATACCTATAAAATGCGTGTGTCAAATAATTGCGTTGGCTGTGGCAAAAAATATAATCAGATTACCCAAATTGTATTTAGGTCAGGGTGGAGTCCTTTACATAACCCAGACAGATAACAAAAATTATGTCTTCTTTGTCCGCTGTTGGAAAGACGGGGAGAGGTCGTGGAATGTTATGACCACCTCAAAGAAACCCAGTGAAGAGGTAAAATCCAAGATTCTTCAGCATGCCAAACATCTCGGTTTTGCAGTTGAAGGGGATGACCTTGAAACCATAGATTATGAAGGGTGTGCTCAAACAAAAACTGAACTGTGATGATATTATGACAAATGATGTGGGGATGGTCTCAAATTTTTATTGTTGGAATAAATATTTATTTTGATCTGTATAAAAGCACGCTGTTTCAACACTGAAACATTATTATTATTATCAATTAAATTCATTTTGTAGTTGATCGCTGGAGCAAACGCAGTATTTAGTAAGAATTTGGAAGTTCAGGTTGATTGGTGCGGGTTACATCTCGAGTTTAGTCTTGTAAATTAGTTTCATCACCTTTGACTTCTGGCTCCGCCTGCTTTTCCATAGAAGTGGAAGGTTGTGGTTCTGAAGCCATTGGCTGTGGACCCGTGTCTCCTCCAGTGGGTACAACCATCTCATCCTTTGTGTACCTTGTTCCATCATCATGTTCCATTTTCCGGGGACAAATACAAATGATCAGGATGACCAACAGTATACAAACCACAGAAACAGCCACCGGACCCCATAGTTGCCACCGCGGGAGAACATGGACGTTCACATCTCCACGATAGTCATAGAGCCTCTCTCCTGGCTCCACGTTGGGGGTTGAGACAACACCATTTCCGTCGATGATCACGCACTCAACTATCCCAGTGTGTTTGGCTGGATCTGCTTGGCTCACTGCGAATGTAGAGGCAAATGAGGCGCCGATCCTATCTTTTTTGACAACTTCCTCGCGAAATGAATTATTCCATTCTTTATGGTCGCCACTGATAGTAATTAACTTTGTTTCGTCCTTTGTCTTTTTTCGTTGGAGGCTCCATGTTATCTTAGATAAAAGTTGGGGAAATGGTTAACAGTTCAAATTAAACAGCTAAACTCATTTAAAACATAACCCTTACTTGAACCCCTGCCTTATTGATTGGATGCGCGACCAAGTCGGAGGGCGTTGCATTAAGGGGAGGCATCAGTTCATTAGATTCGATACCAAGAAGAGGCTTTAGACTGACAGGAACGTCCCAGTAAATGAAATACGGAGGGTAACTGCGACGATTATAGACTTTTGTGGCACTCTGTTGGCAATCCTAAACACGACACACTTGAATGTCATAAAATTAATCTTTTTATTTCATTAAACTTACAATAACAATTTACTTGTATGTTGCAATATGGAACGGCACAGGTGAATTCATGCGGCGCAGTTTTTCCACCTTCCCTCACGATAAAGTCAGCGGGGAGGTCGGGTGAGATGTTCGTAATCACGTAGAAGGTGTGGGAGCACGGTTTATTGTAATCAACGCAAGTATATTTATTGATATAGGACCACGGCTGATCCGTGTGTTGTTTGAGGCTTCCCCCCTTAGTAAACGTATCCTTGATATTTTGTATCTTCCTCTGTACCTCCACCCTGCTTCCGCCATATAGAGCCATCCGGACACCCTTCCAACTTGAGGGTGATGATTTGCTTCTGAACAAACACCAAACTCCCTGGATCCTTTAAATAGCCGATACGGGCAAGGTAGAGTCTCGTCTTGTTCAGCGCCATCCATTTCTCGGCCTTTGACATTTTATTCTCGGGTCGCATTCCACTCAGAAATTCTAGGGTTTCCACAGTGCCCCAGTGGCGGTGGTCATTGTGTGCTTCTGAAGATTCCAATTTGCAGTCAGTAGAGTCTCTGAGCGAGGAGATGTTAGCGTAGAGATTTTGAAAAGTTTTGAGTAAGCTTTCCGTCGGTTCAGGAGCTGCACGAGCAACTTGTTCATCACCTGTCTTTTTACCTGGTGGTGCTGTTGGTGCTGCTGTAGTAGTTGTCTCATCCTCTCCAATTGTCTTCTCGATCAAAATGCCCATCAACAAAATTAGCCATATCATCCAGCTCCCGGAGGAACAAGCCATCCGTAATGCCTTTGTCATGCCTTGTTTTCATGCAAAATAATAATTATTGCAATGACCTTTGCACAAGGTGAGTAATTATAAGTAGCGATTTCAACACCCTCCTCACAACTGCTCTACCATAAAAGATCTAGTATGTTTGACTTTTTTTTGGTGTTCTTGAAAAAAATCATTTTTGTTTTAAAATGCACCAAGTCCCCATAAGTATCTACGGGAAAATTTTATCATACGATGCGATATGATTTGATAGACGCTTTTACAACTCATTAAATTTTTCGATTGCAACATTGAATTCCTAATCAATATAAAAAAAGATCGTAAAACGAGCAAATAAATGCATGTCAATCAGAATAGAATGCATCTTGCAACATCACACCGCACACTCGTACCATGCTCATACGATGATGATGATGACATAGACACACTACTAAATGGATGAATGTTCAATTTAGATTCGAAATTAGTAAAATCATAATGCTCCTAGCTTTCTAGAGAGGCTCCTAATGAACTGAGCCCTTTGTTGTGGACGAGTACCTACGCTTTTGAAGGCATAAACTTTTTTTAGAGGATTGCATAAAACTTGTCAAATTACAAATGTTTAGTTTTTTCTACAATTGATAAAAAGAGAGAAAGAATCATTCAAGCTAAATACATACAAACACGAGTCAATATAATAGAGTTGTCCTACATATTTTTTTTGAAACTTACCTCAGATGTTTGTGATACTGATATAATTTTTACATTCACATGCAGTTTTCTTGCATAAAATGTTATACAATGTAACAACACGTAAAAATGTTTCCCGTTATGCATCATCAGTCAATAATTGTCATGAGGGATAATGGTCGTAATTTTGACATGGACATTGGCCGTGAATACCGTGGGGTTCATTGAGACTTGTAAACAGCAGCCCAGATCATGTGTTTTTTTCTTCTGAAAATTAGATATAATTTATTCGTGTTCATTTTTGCCTGCGGTTGTTGTTGTTCTTTCTTGATCGCGATCTTAGTATTCCACCTGGTCTTGTGAGTACGGATGTTGACTGACCAAAAACATATTGTTTTGAAGCCATAAATATGGTCACAAACAAAACAACAAGGTACAAAAATGCATTTTCAAGACCATATCCCATATTAAACCCACGTCTACTGCGAGGATAATATTTTATATGAAATGCCAATGCCAAGGTACATTTTAGGATTGTACACACGTTTTTGCCAAAAGCAACGGATCCCCCGAAAACCTGTTTCAGTCATTCAATCTTGTTCTACCTAACCCCCTCTTCCACCTCCTTTGTTTTTGAAGTACAGGATGCATGACAATGATATTATTATGGTTAATATGTTTTGGCTGGTTGAAAACGTGGTGCACAAAAATTTGGAGTGAGAAACAACGGAGATGTCAGTTATGCTGATGTGGAGTTTTGAAAAATATTTTATCTTTGGGGATTTTCGCTGTACGAATTGTCTGGGTTTACGAAGAAGCATGTCACACTGGCTGGTTAGTACTTTGGTACCTAAAAACTTGAACAATGCACATTTTCGCTAAAATGCGTATTTGCACTTGCTGGTGTGGTACACTTATGAGTCATTGGTTTTGGTTGTGGTTACAATTTCTTGAGCTTGTGTAATATTTCATAACGCGGTCGTAAAAAAGTGTTCACCATTACGCTACAAAAGTTCATTGCTTGTAGGTAATGACTTTGAAAAAGACCAAAAAGTTTTTTTATGGATGTGAGCATTATTGTATCGTATCATCGTATCACAACTCTTGATGAATTTATACGCCGTCGGTTCACACAGTTGTACAAAAAAAAATTTTGAACTAAAAGAAGTTGGGCTCAAAACGGCATTTCTGATGCTTTAATGTAGATGCAGTGCTTATATGATCATCATTCGAATGATTCCATATTTTTGCAAATATGCGGATTTATGTATGCCAGTTTGAAACAAGGAAAACATTATAAGATTAAAACCGTGGGATAAAATTAATATGCCGAAATTCCCAAGTGTCATTTGCAGCAAAATGGACATTTTTTTGCTACCTAGACATGAGAGCAGATTACAGATTAAGAATTCGACTTAAGTTTGGTTTTACCAGACGCGTCACTACCCGATTTTTTATGGATTTTTTTTTACTTTACTCCAAGTTACATGGACATCTCATCCGCAAAATGGAATTAAATGGTCATTTGAGCTATAAAAGTGAACTTTTTTTTACCAGGTATTCATATATGCCCGGACCAGGTGTGTATAATTGCTATAATTTTCTCCGCTTGTACCATGTTCACTTACTATAACGAAATTACGGATACCGAACAACTGAAGAGCGATGTCTTGAAAACGAGTTCTGTTTTCTGGTGGCTGCACGCCATCGCTATAAGCTATTACCCTCATCTTATATCTCATGTGATACATTCGTATTGTTACGGACTTTGAAAGAAGTGCAAGTGCTAAATATAAAGGTTCATATCAAAGATAATCATTCTATCATCATCATCATCTTTGCTATTCACCTTGCACTTGAAGAAATTTTCGACACACATGATCATAAAATGGCTGGTCTCTTATTTTAATGCTAGTACTTTACTCTGGGCGGACAAGCTTCTAAAAGTCTCTGCTAGCCAAAGCCAAGTCATTAAGCATCTTCACCACGCTGCACAGTAGTGAAAAAAGTTACGTAAGTTTTTTGTGACCATTTTTTGTGAAGGGCTAGGCTAAGCTATTTTTTTACACAAAGCTGTGTTGTTGTGTTGTGTGCACTTTGCTCATGCTAGAATTGATATAAGAGACAACAACAAAGAGCATATTATCTTATCATGTGCATGATTAAGGCTCGCTTCTTCGCATCAACCATTATGCTCTGTTAGTTTTGAGTGAGTGAATGAATCGTGCCTGGTTTTTGGTTTTCAATTGAAATTGCGACTCCAATTTTATTCACAACCAAGTTGAGCTAGGTCCTGACAGCAACACCACAACACAACCAGTCTCATTGTGTACTTGACTTGAAGTCAACATAAAAATCCAACCAGTCACAAATCAAGATTAGGCGACAAAAGGTGAAGGTGAAGAAGAAGCTTAGGGTTTTTTGTTGACTTAATCTTGAAAGAAAAACTAATTGTTAAAATATTTTTGATTTGAAGTAGTTCTACAGAAAAGTTTTGAAAAAGTACTTTTAAAACCTGGTTTTTCCCGTGGTTGTACTCAATGTAAATCAAGTTTTATTTGGCTAAGACGCTTTACGGTGAAACGATAAAAAGGAGGACTTGCTCATTAAAAAGTCATAGGGGCAGGAACAAGACTATTGATTTGAGAGCAAACGTCAGAAGTTACTTCGCATATATTGTCATTGGACGGACGTGCTAGTGGATTGGAGTTTGCTTACAGGTTTCATTTCAACACAACCAGAAACCGATCATTTCTACGTAAAGTTATAACCAGATCGATTGCTGAAGTACGTATTAGCATGAAAACTGGTCCCCGTTTCCCTAATAGTTTAAACTCGTACTTGTGTTGACAACAACAAGCAGACATTTTGTAAAAGTTTCCAGAGGATTTTTGGTGATTTGATTGGAATAATCATTTGTGAAGATGGATAACGAAATGATAAGCAAGGAACGAAAAGTTCTGGGACAACTCAAAAAATACATTCAGAGTAAGTTGTATAACTTGTGCGTACATATTTTTAATAATTTTAGAAAAATTAAATTATACCTCAAGTAGGTAGGTTTGCAGCAGTTATTCATTTATCATTATTGCATAAATAATGATAAAATTGTCTTCAATGTCAAATCCAATGCGAATCGTCAAAGAACTTGACATTCGCATTTCAAAACTTAATATCTTTCTTTCCTTTTATGAGGTAATAAAACTAATGTAATAAGATGTAAATCTTTACATTGTTTCAAATTTTAATCATTTTGCTATTGCAGCTGATCCATTATTTCAAGACTTGGAAGATCTCCTCACTGATGATTTCCTTCTCGCCTTCGTTCGTGGACGAAAATACGACATTGACAAGGCCACCAAAACGGTAATATTACATGCGATTAGCTATGATAATGAAATGAGATAACATGTAAGTTATGCATCGTTTTCTTAAAAAAACACCCAAGTTAGGACATTGCATTTGCATATTGTTGCAAAGTGATATGCCAAACATCAATTCTAACATAATGCTTATCACATCACCAATTTCTCGTCTTGTTCGTTTTGCTTGAGAAATCTGAATGAGGAAGAGATGTGTCTAGGAAATTATACAATATGAAATTGTTTTCTTGGCTAATCAACAATTACCTTGATTATCTCATGTTAACATGTGTATATTTTGGCTCTAACCAAAATATCTTCCCCAATGTTCTGCTTACTCTTGCATCTCTTTAAAAGGTAACTAATTTTATACTTGTACAATCCATTCTTGCAGCTCCACACATTCATCAAGTTGCGAAGAGTAGACTACCGGGATTTTTTCCAAAGGTTTCTCCCCAGTTACATCAAACATGGTTTCGACACACCAATCCGAGTTCAAGGCGTTCTCAAAAATAGGGACCCGCAGGGAAGATTCGTGGGAATTGACCGATTAGGTAGGCTTAAAATATAACTTACATATATTATGTCACCTCTGTCTGACGTAATAGAATTTAAATCATTATGTACTGCAATGAACCGTGAACCATTATAAACCAAACCAATGTCAAATTATGTAGTAATGGTGAATGGGCTTAAAAGTACGAATATGCGTGCTGAAAATGTAATTATTGTGGTTACAAAGTTGGGAACCCCCTAATGAGGGCAGCAGAGTCATGTACTAAGCTGTAATTGAAACATGATGTGCATTTAAATTATAATGCTTTAAAGTGTGAGTAATGAATGGGGCATCGTGAGACTATTAAAAATAAATGATTACATGACACTTTTTTTACCTGAAAATTGTAGGAGTGTGGGATCCCGACCGCGTGACTCCAGAACAAGGTGGAATGCTCCTACTCATGTATGGCCTTGACGCTATAAAATCCGAACAGTTGCAACGCGAAGGTGTAGTAATCATCGTGGACTGTCTTCATATTAGTCTCAAGCATGCCAAATGTCTCAATCTCTCCCTTCTCAGGATGCTCGCTGGCATCTATATCGTAAGCACATGTGGAAAATTCCAAACCAAACCAACTTAACATAATTATAGCATAGAATATGCCAAGCATGACACGTGCGTCAACTAAACTAATCATGAGTTTTTGTGTGAAGCATTCTAATTTTTTGTCACTTTTTTTGTAGGACTCCTTGCCCGTCAAATACAAGAGCATACATCTAGTCAACCATTCGGTGATAGTTGACCTGTTTTTGCCAATGATAAAAATGTTC
This sequence comes from Orchesella cincta, assembly GCA_001718145.1. Taxonomy (NCBI): domain Eukaryota; kingdom Metazoa; phylum Arthropoda; class Collembola; order Entomobryomorpha; family Orchesellidae; genus Orchesella; species Orchesella cincta. The sequence continues at coordinate 42,749 of LJIJ01000055.1, read as the reverse complement.
ATGTCCCGAAAACTGCGGCAGAGGGTACAAAAATATCATGTCTTAAAAAACACCTTCAGCAGCCAGTATGCAAAATGAGTTAAAATTTCCATATTTCATCTTGTTTTTCCAGATTGTCATCCACAGCTCACTGGAATCCTTGCATGAGGCAGTTCCTAGAGAAATTTTGCCAGAGAGTCTTGGTGGCCCGCTTTCAGATGAAGATGCTTTTGATTCAAAATTCGAACAAAGAATTATTGATAGCGAGGAGCATTACATCCAACTGGCACGGTGAGTTACCATAAATTGCATACCTTAACATGCATGTAATTCTCTACACCTGTTTTACAAACAAACATTCTAAACGAGGATTAGCATTAAGCATCCTTGTTTTACACAACTGGATTGTGTCGCAGAAGTCACAGGTGCAAGTAAATGTTAACCTAATTTGTGTTCTCTTTATGTGCTTTGCAGAAAATGGTGATTTCGGGGATTAAGAACTCCCTTTCATTCCAAAGCAGGCTGATATGTTCCTGTAAATTACCACAATTTTAATGCAATAAGCTCCAGAAATATTTGTGATATATGAACAAACAAACAAATCCCCCCTCATATTTCATTTTCCTCCCGGTTTTAACAAGGAACTTAACTCTCCATTTATTGACTGCTTTAATCATAACAATAATAATTTTCCTCCGAATCTTTCGCAATATGGATAACATTACAATTCAACAAAAGTTCGTAAGTAGTAGTAGATGTATATCCGCTAGAAAACAGAATAGTACATTACTGTAGAGAGCTCACTAGAAACACAAGTTGAAAATGGGTTTCCTTTCCTTTAAAGTACGGAGCTTACATCGAACGTTATTATTATAAGATATTAACAATACAATACCACATTTCTGTGACCGATTCGTATCTGTTTTAACGTTTAAAGTGTTAACCTAATATCAGTATCGATGATGATTATCCATATCTATGCACAACAGTATATAGTTAGTTTAGGAGTAGGTACATGTACGTATTTTATTGTGTAATTATGTAGTTTTTAAAACAATGAAGTGATGAATGACAACAGTACCATAATAGTATTAGACATAATTAATAAGTGTACACATTCAATAATATAAACGTAAATGTTGTGAGACTGTAAATATGAGTGGATGAATAGGAAGCGCCTAAAGATGTTTTCACTGTAAAAAAACTGTTTCAATCGAATAAACAAAAGTGTTGATTTAATCATGTTGCAAAATCATATGCTATTATTACAATTAATTGATCATCAAAGTGAATACTTCCCTATAGAATTTAGTAACGATTAAAATATTAGTTTAATCTCTAACTAAATTAATAAATCAAGAATCTCATGAAAGCTTGTGGAGACGTTTGAAATCTACTAACTTGTTTGTTTACGCACTGCGTTATCTCATCCCATCTCAATATACATATTATTGATAACTTATTATGTCCTGCAATCTATATTAACTCGAAGTATTGAACTACCTGAGAAAATTATTATTGTTTATACAAAAATCGATCATTTAGCAACTTATTTAAGTATGTGCTGATTTCATGCATTCTCATCTCCCTGATAGTTTGTAATAGACTTAAAACAGTGTGATATAATATTATAATATGCTTTGTGCTTGGGCTGCATGCAGATTAGTGCTTTGGGTTGGAAATGGGATGTGCGATGCGATGAACTGTATTATTATTATTATTATTATTTTGAACGATAATTTAAGTTAGTTAAGAAGTAAGATGCAATTTAACAACGTGAGCTTTTACAAATATCTACAGCCTACAATGTAAATCAATTAGCTAAATGTTATTGTTAGTATAATTTGACATGCATCACATTTTGATTTTTCTTACTCTTTAATAAAATGGAAGCATGCCTAACGGTTCTATTGACTCACATTAGAGAGCAACTAACTAACGATAAATAACATTCTTTAGGCTTTTTTTACAGAACACAATCTACATGCAATACAATGCATATTATGAGAGATCAGTTGTTTCTACTCTTATGATTCAATTTGAACAATATCTAAAAATAAATTAACTCGCGTAAACCTTGTTTCGTATTCCATTTATACCCATATGATGACCACAAGCACCAATCAAATTTTATGATAATGATAATAGCCTCGTATTACTCTATATATCTTGGTTTCTAGCTGTCATGCACTGCTCCTGCTACATTCTAAGCAAATCTAATAATTTTAATCAACTTTTCTTAATTAAGCTTAGCTTATAGTTCTCTGGTTAATTGTTGACACCTGTGTTCCATCGTTCCAATATTATACTGTTTCCATCACCAAACCCATATTATATTTTCTTTTTCCGAACTCTACTCGTTTTTCATCATCCACATCAGTCTCCACAAAAAATGAAGTTTTCTCTGGCATATTGTATACCTAATAAGTTATGATTTTGTAGTTTTTATTCATAAAAATAGCATTCCAGAGTTTTGTGTTGCAATCTTTGAGTACTGAGCATCTCTTTTGCAGTTATCATAGTTCTGACCTTCTGCTTACAAACATATGCATTTTTTTAGTTGTGCATACATTTTTACGTACAATGTGACATGGGAAAATTTAAGCTGTGTGGATTGTGGTTTTTGGATCTCTTAACCAGATCATCAGCAATCCATTGTGACATTTTCCCTTTCAGGTTAATTTTTTTCGATCATCAATAATGGATCAAATACAAAATGTATTTTAAATGTAAGGTACACTAAAATTCTACGTGTTACGTTTTTCATTAAGTGTACAGGTAAAATCTCAAAAGTTTAACAATCGAAGCTTGCTCATGCTCTATAGTATTTTTACATGAAAAAAGATTCCTTGTTCCCTGTTGACTTGATGGGATATTTGTAATTTTGTAAAGGTAACTCCGACTTCCGACAGGGTCCACAACTTAATGTGACGTGGGACAAAATCTGAGATTCCTCTTGTTTCAGTAAATCTCAACAATTTGTGAGTAACAATTTATTGAGTTGAGGTAAGGTGTGCTCTGCCCTTTGGAAACCTTTATCTACATCTGGCTTATATTTTAGGGGTTTTATTTCTATCTCTAAACCAAAAGAGTCTATAAAAACCAGTGTACATCATCAATCATTATCTTAGTTTTTATCTATTATGCTGAAAGTTTGCATTGTTGTAATGCGCTTTTGAGTATCTCATTTTGATTTGGGGAACTTGATTAGATTAGATCAACTCTCTTCAATTTTATCTATAATCATCAGTGCATAGTTTTCATACTTTCGATGAATACAGTACATTCCTACTGGCTATACGTATTTTTCTACATTGCTACTGTTCTGGACTTTGAATTTTGAAATTTTTTTCTTAGGTTATAATATTTAGTTTTCTTTTGTACTTGGGAGATTCACATATAAATATTGTTGACTAAATATATACAAACATTAATGTAGTAAAAGTATTCAAGAACACAAATGAGCTACATTGGAAGCGCTTAAAAATTGAAAAGAAATATCATATTCTGGTAATATATGAAAAACCTTAAATATCATCAACAAAATGTTAAAATTAGCATGATATTTTTGTGTGAACGCATTTTCTTTTGTTTCTGGCAGGTAAAAATGATGATATACAAAAACACAAAAATGCAATCTACTTTGAACTGAATTAATAACCAAGATAAGAACCATGATGTTTATCTATTTGAAAATGACTCATGCTCGGGCATAAACTGAGGGTTTTTGGAAATGGATGGGGACACAGGTGCAGCTGGACGGTTGGATGCACCTGTCGCATACGGAGAAGGGGGACGAAGCGTCACAGACAAATCCGGATAGAAGTTGGTATCCGGGTCAAATGTTTTCTCATCAATCGTTGAAATCATTTTGGTATGTGTGCCATTTATAGTCGCATAAAAGTGTGAGTCCGGCATCCCAGCCACAACCGGATCTACACTGGGATCATAGTACTCTGGAGGAGTTGAACCTGTCTCTTTTCTGGACTCCTCGTGTGTGTAGTAATCTGCCGAGTCCCAAAATCTGTACTTGAGCCAAAGACCAAGACAAATGAGAAGGATTATCAGCAAAAGAATGATGAAGATGAGAATCAGATCCAGGCGGAATCTAGAGCCGTCGTCAGCATACGGATCACACCATTCCAGGGAGGTCTCTTGGATAGTTACAATCGGTTTGTCGTAGAGGGCTTCCGGCGCTTTGCAGCGAAGACAGGAAGGACCTAAATAAAAATTGGAAAAACTTATTCATCTGTTTTTCTAAAATATTAATTACAATTTAAAGAAAATTACTTTTGGAATGCAAACACCCCATCCTAAACATTGGGTTTTGTTGTGTCCACTTAATCATCGCAGGAATGTAGCACAAATCACACGACCAAGGGTTAGCATCCAACCGAATTTCTCTTATTGTTGAAATCCTATCAAAATCTTGGAGGACTTCCCCCTCAATCCCTCGCAATCGATTGTGACTCAAATCCAAAACTTGAAGACTTGCCAGTGACGTGAACTGGCGAGGAAACAGCTCTCTCAGTCGATTATACGACAAGTTGAGATGTTGTAGCATTCTCTGATCCTCGAACAAATCTAGAGGCAAATCCTCATAATTATTCCGTGCCAAGGAGAGCCAGCGAAGCCTCGTGTTTTCCGAAAGGATGATGAGAAGGGAAGCCAATTTGAGACGTGGATTCCGGCTCAAATCTAGTTTTGTAAGGTTGTGCTTCAAATACAAGAAGAGGAGTTTGTTTAGCGTTTCAAACTTGTTGTAGGAGAGATCCAGGTAGTTTACTGATGCGTTGTGGAATGCTGTGCGATCCACGGAACCCAGCCCGTTGCTGCCCAAGGAAAGCTTGCCGAGCCGTACCCCGCTGAAACTCTCTTCAGTCAATGAAGTCAGTCGGTTGCCATCCAAGTAGAGCTCTTCCAGTGACTGCAAACCACTGAACTCCCCTTCACGAAGGTGTGTGAACTCGTTGTGACGTAAATCAAGAATCTGAGAGAGAGAAAGTGAAAAGGGGTCAAATTGAATATTTAGGATTCTTGAGGGTGCGTGAAAAGGATTCCATTTACACTTGCTGAATAATTTATGTTATGATCTATAAAAAAAAGTGTCATGTTCTTGTTTATATGTACCTTGAGCTTGGGAAGAAGGGAGTAGAGTTGTTTATCAAGCTGTTTAATTCCACACTTCTGACACCTAAACTCCTTCAGAACCCAAATGTCCCTGAAGACATCCGTATCCAGCTTGCGAAGCCGATTCTCGGACAAGTCCAACACTTCCAATTTGTGTAAATTGAAAAACAGTCTTTCTACGAGCTTGGTGGCTCGGTTGCGCGAGAGATCAAGTGCCTTCAAGTTGGTCAAGTGCTCAAAGGATGCTGACACGAAGGAGGAGATGGAGTTATCTGAAAGGATTAGTGTCTCCAGTCCTGAAAGCCCTTTGAAGTTGGAGTCCACCATGACATCGATCCTGTTTCGGGTGAGGTTGAGCAGCTTCAGATTGGTCATTCCCCAAAAGTTATTCTCACCAATGTTGGGCACATTGGAGCCGACCTAGATATTATAGGAACAAGTAAGTATTTAATCTGGAGGGCTACTAATAAATTTTTATTAAATAATAACTTATTTTGCCGTTTAACTTATCCCAATTCGAGTACTTACAATATGCAGCTCTTGAAGTTTCCTAAATTGGCGAAAGAATCTCCCGATCGTGAGATGATTTGGCCTGTCATAAGGTGCAATAATGCGAATGACCTCGATGGAGGGAGACATTCGGGAAACGGGAATGTCGTCCAGTCCTCCTGTTGTGCATGCGACCTCTCGCCTATCAACTTTATCTAGACCACAGTAGCACTGCGGCGTGGGACAGTTTCCATCAAAAACACTTCTCACTTGAGCACTTGTCAAACTGACACAACAACTCAGTGTCACTATCACCACACCCACGCTGTAGCCCCACTTTAGCAACCATGTTTTTAAAACGGAACCTACAGAAAAAGTACTCTTTCTTCTACGACGCGTTATTCCGCTGCAACTTCCGGGTCTTCGTCTACTCGTCAACATGATTTGTTCGGAGGAGAGGGACGATGGGTGCATTGGGATCATCATTTTTCAAGGCGCAAATTCGTTGAAATGCTGTTTGTTAAAATTCTTTTTTCAGAGATTTCACGTTTTTAGATTCATATAATAGAGCATATTCTTCATCTTGATCAGATCGTACAGTCATCAGTGTACAGTCATCCTGATATAATTTCAATCAGTATATTTATAGAAGGATGCTGTTGGAAGTTTTGAGATTCATATTGTCCAAAAGTCGTGCTTGCATCTGAAATAGCAGTAAAACATGTTATGATTTTAGAACACGCAAGACCTTGCAATACCACGCAATAAATATGAAAGATTGAGTGTAATTAGTCATGTATGAAGATGCTGTGCATCGTGGGATATCGTGTAATTTTATTTCTATAAGCAATTTAATGTTATACAAAATTATTCATTCTCAAAAGTCTAAAAATATACATCAAACCTCCACTCATGATGGATTACGTATACAAAGAGGTACACATTTCATGTGAAAATCCCAGCAATAAATCAAGCTAATCGATCCCTTCATCTCAAATTAGTTTCCAGTTTTGGAAATTACACCTTGGCAAACCTGCTTCTACGCATTTTATGTTGTGAGATGAAAAATGATGACAGAATTGGATTGGAGTTGCAAGAATAAAGATGATGGAAAAACAAGGAGTAATTAGTATCTCTCTCCATAATTTACAAGAGGAGAGTCAATAAAGGAAAGATTGGCCATTTTCTGCTACACGCACACAACTCCAAATTGCAAATTTACTTTTATGACAACGTCATCCGCAGAGCAGTTTAGAAGAATCCCATTAATATCCATGAGGAGACTTGTTTTTTAACTTTGAAGCACAAAAGTAAACATTGAACAAGATAAAGATGACCGACCGACCAAAAGCAAATGACTCTGGCTATGTATATCCTTATATCCTTTTGTATATAGAAGCACGTATAATTTTACATTTATGGCAGTGATAATGATGATGGAGTACAAATGGTAAGTTTGCAGTTCCCCATCTGAAGTACAGTTTACTTACAGAATGAGTTCTGAGAAGATGACGATGACGTCTTAGCCTTTGACTGAGTGAATCCCAACATTATTATTATGCTATGCATACGAACCAACGCAAGCAACAAAGCATTTTCTGCGAAAGTAGTTTGCAAATAATCATTAGCTCATCCTCATCAAAACAAGACTTTAGCCTGTAGAGAGCTCCTTTTGCAATATTAAGAGTGCTACTAAAAGTAATACTGGTTCTCTGCTTTAAGTACATCTTATTACGGTGCAGCATTGTATTAGACTTGTTGTCTTGCTCTCGGTTTATTATTAAGATTCCTATAAATAATCAAGTGAACTTGGGATTCACCATCCAGTTCACAATCATCTTTTGACCGCACATAAGCTCAAGATACAAACGAGTACCTTCTTAAAAACATCAGACCCAGACGCGATTAATAACTGTCTAAAAATGAAGGCCATTCTAGTTGTTGCTGCTGTTCTTCTTTGCACGGGTAAGAAAGACGCCGATATTATACTTATTTAAAATTTAGCAAATACTTGATACAGAAGATTCCAATCATCTTTTCATTTATAGTTTCCGCACAAAAACCTCCACGAGGCTGTCCCTCAAACAAGGGTACATTTGGAATTTGCACATTTGACCCTAACGTGAACTGCCTCCAAGATTCCCAATGTCAAGGAGGACAGCTCTGCTGTCCCGACGGATGCAACAGAATGTGCAAGGACCCTGAACCAGAAATTGTAAACGAATCTTCCCCCGCTCCTCCACCTTCCCTTGAAGTGATGCATTGTCCACCAGTTACCGGAGGTAGCTTTGGCATCTGCACTTTCGACCCTAATGTCAACTGTCTGGGAGATGACCAATGTCAAAACGGACAGATGTGCTGTGCTGACGGATGCAACAAGGTTTGCAAAGAACCCGTAAGATTCCAACCACTCAAGCCCCAACCAAAGCCAGCTTTGGTACCAAACAACTAAAGCTCTAAACTCAACCGCATCTCTCTAGTTGTGCCCATCCAAAATGTGATCTTGTACTTAACATTTACCAACTTTTTAAAAATTTTCGTAACGCTGCCGTCCACCTTTAATTAGCCATATAAATGTGTATTACCCGTCTTAAAAATATAATAATACCATCAACCATATTATTATAATACGATTATAAAAGTTATTTATATCCAGCTAAACAATTAAAAAAAGTCATAATCCTCAAATTAATTTTTTGTTCGCTTCTCATGTTCATGAATCAAGTTTAAGGTCAACCTCACAATTATTATTAGCGTTATTACAATTCATTATGAAAGGGAAATATCCTTGACTCGTGTACATTTTGGTAGCTAGCACACACGCAACAGCATTTGAAAACCGCATAAAAACCTGACAGCCGGCTAGGCTGCATCTCTTTAGCAGCAGCAACAGACTGAACTGAACCTCACATCACATCGAAGCTTATGTGTTGGAAGCAATTGATTGCTCACCATGATAATGACGGAGAAAAAGGAAGCTCGTTAATTAACAACAGCATATAGTTCGTTTCCTTCGTTCGTAGGCTTCCATGCAATCCAATGCTCTTCTATCATTTTGAGATCCATTTGCTCGCAATAAAAGAACAGAATAACACATGTTGTGAATCAAAAGTAGACTATAATAGTTTGAGATAGAGACTGTGACTCATTCACTCTCCTCCATCCGTATCCTATTATGGTGCTGACGTGCTCCAAAAGTAAAGTTCGCTGTGCGTGTGAAAGGAATGGAGAAGCAAGCGCCTATAAAAGTTACTTTAACTCAGCTCTTAAATCAGAATCAGTGGTCATCATCATGTCATGCTTAAGCGAGCACCATGCACTAAAGTGTAATGTACGATACGATACAAGGATACTATCTCTCTCTCCTCCCCAGACACACGCAATGCAATGGAGTTTTATCATCGTGCGTAATTTTTCCAGATAGTTTTACTCCACAAAGCACTTCGAAACAAGATTGTCGTGTCATGACACGACAGAAAAAAGTGAGGACTAGCCTATGCAGGGCGTTTTTTTGCATTCCCATTCACAATCTGTGCTAGTTATAAAAAGCACTCATTTCCAGTTTGAGTCTCCTCTACAAAATCTCATCTCCATAATGTACCCTCAGCATTTTCACTGTGATGGCGATACCAAAACAATAAAAATTGCTGAATGTTCTCTTTATCCAAACAAGATGTGAGGGTAATAGGGAATAGATATTATATAATATGGCGAAATATACTCTCATTTCATGACATGGCCTTGTGATGTAATTGAGCTGGAGAGTAAAGTGCTTTGGGTTCCCTTCTTTTGTTTACTGTCATTTTTCATTAATTTTATGATATGATCATGATCTATACTCGTATTATTATCCTCCGTGGAGAAAAACAAAATCTTGAGAGCTGGATTGCTCTTTCTCAGATGAAATTGTACTTGTAAAATTTACTTTAGTCTAGTCATCCGAATGTATATTTACCCAGTGAAAAACAAATACAGTCAAAATAAACTCAGCCATGTCCAAAAAATATAATGGATTTTCCTCCCTCTTATCGCTAATTACATGATTTCTCTCTGCCGTTTTTGCCTCTATCATGTACAAGCAATAAAATTGGAATATAAAACGTTTTAGTTTTTCCTTCTGCCACTCTAATCAGATAAATTACTCCCATTTTAGCTCAGAGCCAAATTATTTCATGTGTAATTACGATTAGCATGCGAGATTAAGGAGGAAAAAATGGTTGGGGGAAAGAAAGAAAGAGAATTGATGAGAGAGGAGCAGAATAACGAGGAGCAATTTTCATTTTCATGGATGATTTCACGTTCATTACATTATTACATTCATTTCATTCAGGTACGTATAAGTAACTACTACCAAGATGATTATGGCCTAACTCCAATTATATTCTGTACAATTTAGCCAAAAGCTACTAATATAGTATAGAATGAAAGCGAACCGTTTTCTGGAAACTAACTAAAAAACCTTCTCTTATAGATAATCCTAGAGAATGATAATGATATTAAAATTGATATGGAGAAACTATATAGCTGCTGCTGGTGCTGCTGTTGCAAAAGGTTGAAGTGGTACTTGGTACTTTCCTTATTGAAGAGCTTTTTCAACTACAAATTCCAAGTCTTGGTCTTCTCCTTCGTTTTCTCTTGTGAATTTTCTCCCTGTTCGCTACTCCGACTAAGATAAAGAAACACTGAAGAGTCAACATTTTTGTGTTAACATTTTAAACCAAGTTGTGGGTCCCACTCGCTCGCTTCCACATTCCCGGCCAGTGGTCCAACATACCTATAAAGTATTTTGGATAAGGATCATGGACAATGAAAGCGTATAAAAGTCCAACGTTCCATTTTGGTTTTTGCAGGAAATATACATGATGTGAGTGCAATCCAATGCATTAAGAAGTTATAGGCTTTTATAACAACCAGAACCAAAACCGTGTTGGAGAAAGTGTATTTCTATATTATATATACTTTGACTAACTCGCCATGAGAGAGAGAGATGTGACTCTGGTCTTGGTGTGCATGTATGTATGTGTGTACGAAGTAAGAATATAATCGATCGATCTCCTCAACATCTTTTCCACAAAGCTCCAAAACTCAACTCTCACACAACTACAACCTCCATCCATTCCACATCCACACCAGAACAGCCAGAGCAAAAGAGTATAAAGTATGAAGCAAACCAAACCACCACGAGAATTTTTTCTCTGCTTCTCTCCTGCCTTCTTCCCCATTCATATATTCATACTCGCACATTTTTTTTATACGACAAAGTGAAACTAGCTTCGACTCGACCTCATATCTATGAGTTGCCATAAACCGTTCTTAAAACCATGTAGAGATAAAATGGATAAGATATTATTTTTTTTCTGAAACCGAAACCCAAGAGAGAAAAGGAGAAGATATTGTTATTCCTTGTATTATTACATGGCATATGGTGAATTGGATGGAAGTGAAAAGGAAAGAGTGATATGCTGATAGCTGATGGTAAGGAAAGACGAGCTAGCTCTAGTACTAACAACTAATACTAATACTACCACTCTCTACTTCCTTTCCTACGGGAATGAAAGGAACTCAAAGTGTATCATTATTAGATGCCTCTCTTGAGTAAGTAGTTGGACAGTCTATTCATCCAGATTTTCACCACTCACGCACATACAATAAAAAAAAGGAAGAGAATCATGAACCGTTTTAGATTCTTGGGTCGGCTCTGTTCTCACAACCAAAAGAGATTGATGAACTTGGCCCCTTTCACTAAATTAGAATGGATGGAGAAATCGGATGGCAAAAATTCAATTGGTATGATTTGCTCCAATTTCAAAAATCAATCGAAGAAGGAGATACTTTGCAAGCATTAAATTCTCATCATTCAATCATTCACATTATGATACACTTGTAATTAATTCTCTACCGTGATAAGATTTTTTTGTATAATAAATTTTCAATGTTGGCGTCATACTTCAACTTACCAATTTTCACGCTGACATTCTCCGAAAACGGCAGCTGTCACCAATTAGACATTGCTTATCCGCCACGTCTATTATACCCTTATCCAATTGGATTAGACTCGTGTTTCTATGTTTTTTATCCGCACTGCAAAACGGCCTGTTTGCTATGTGACACGGAAAGGAATGTTATGCACAATTTCATGCAAATTATTATGTAGGTCGCAATCGAAAAGGGGAGAGAGCCCACACGACACGGAAATAACGCTGCACCAGCAACCACACCGCAACACACACACGTTACTTGTCGTACTTTGCTAATTTTTTACAACTTTAAGAAAGACATTGACTTGACTGCATGAGCCATTGACTGACAAGGAATTTATTGACTAAACAACGTACTAATGCTGTTGTTGATGATGACGATGATGGAATAACCTAATAATCTTTTGCAATTCACTTTCTTTTTGATTGTATAAATGTTACTGTGTTGTTGAGTATGTTAATCTTGTTAATACACCACCTGTTCTGTTGTCTACATAGTTTCATTATACTATTGATTGAATTTAGGGTAAAAACTTTTTATTTATTCTGCACCCAAGCACCACTAATTCAGTTGCGGCTCCCTTTAGATTAAATATGAATGAGGCGAGAAGATGATGATGAACAAAGCCTTTTCTCCACATTGTCTTGTGGAAAAAAAGAGTTATTTTGTGATTGTCGGAACAAGTTTAACTTTTCGTGACGTGACGGGATGTGACTGACGGTGAGTTGACGCTCCTCTTTCTCTCCATCTCAACCCTGAGCGAGGGACCGAGATGAGATGATATATGGAGAAAATGTTACATATTTCTCTTCCTAATCCTTCCACCTTTCTTCTTATTTCATTGTGATGGAAAAGTGTGTGTGTGAGCACAATATTGAAAAAAGACAAGAACAACTGACACACACACACATTCACAAGGCAATAGTAGCCTATGGAAAGATATGAAACGAACAAAACCCGTCAATTCATTCCCTTCACTAGCACCATACCACACTGAACTGCTCACCATGAACGTAGCAACTCTTCTGGGGTCCAATTGCCAATCCACTTTTGCTACTTTTCTAGTAAAGAAGTAGTACAACCTCAACTATACCAGTTGTAAATGTAGGAGAGAGTAGATGAGAGTACTATTTCCTGGAGAGCAAGTCCAGAACCAGTGGCGTGTGCTGGAATGCCCGATTTCAATTTGGGTATGGAGTGTAAACTGGTTCCAGAGCCTCTCCTTTGTATTTTCCTTTGCCTAGCACAACTCCACGAAGGAAAATAACTTCTTTCACAAAAACGAAAAGGCTTTGGGTCTCCACTCTCTATATCAACACGATACCATGTTCCATGCTACGTTTTCTCGAGCGAGTGATGGTGATGGTCGTACCAACACCAACCGTTCATATGCTATATACATCAACATTACATTTTTCCAACTTCTTTTTCCTAGATCGAGTTTGCGGGATGAGAAACAAACTCTTCTCTCTCTCCTCTCTCTCTCTGCTCTGCTCTAATAAAAAGAGGACACAGAGTTGAGGAGCGTATAGCCCTACTACGACCATCCATACTACACACGGGAGAAAGATGAAGACAGGGAAAGAGGAGAAAAACTGGAGCAGGCTGTGAGAGGAAGAAGAGCATGCTAGAATGATGATGATGGTGATATAAGAAGGTACCAGCTACAATGCATGTTGTTCACCTTTTCTTCATCGTCTATAGTTTCTAGCCAGATATATGTGTACAAAAAATATTGTCAATCTGGTAGAATGAGCAGGCACAAAAGGAAGAATTTTGCTGGTTATATAAGTATGTAGTTGTAGATAACACACACACACAAGCCAGTGATGATGTTATGTTGGATTTTGAGAGAATGAAAGGAGGAGGGAGAACAGGAGTAGAAGTGGATGTTGGATGTGGAGGAGATGGAAACATGAGCATCATGGTGGATGCTTTGCATTGTGTAGCTTTATTACTTGGTGCACAGTGCACACGTATTTTTTACTCCAGGAGGAGGAAAGGAAATCTGGAGTAGGAAAAGAAACAACTCTTTTTTTTACCAGGCAGCTCGCTCAGTATTAAATATGGTGGGTTCGTTGGTTGTTATAATACCCCGACAAAAAACATTTCCCTAAAATAAACGGGATTACATTACAATGTGGAGAAGTTTTGAGCGTGTTGAAAACGGGAGATCAAGTCAAAGTCTTTAAAAAACTGAGTTGAAGAAAAGACGGAAATGGATGCCCACGGCAAAGCTCTTAAAACTCTGAAAGTTATAGTAGCTCTCCTCTAGCTTTTCCTCCTAATATTTGCATCATAAGAATAAGATCATCTCTTTTGTCATTGTCCTCCTCGTCGTGTCGAGGCTTGGCTCGAGCTCTAGAAAGGTTTTTTTTATGCTGAAGTAGTAAAAACATTTGTATTTTATGCATAAAGTAAAGTATGTACGTGTGTAAAAAAATTGTAACCTCGTCGGTGGCTCCGCATTTTTTATTACGCAACTTTATACGCTCTTTTGAAATTGTTGGAGTATTGCATTGCAGCATATTATAGGAGTAGCAAGTTGTAGCTGAAAACGACTGCATTAGGTTACTATCATCATGCTTCATCCTCAATGGGATTTTTAGGGTTGTAGATTGTAGTTGTACAAAAGATATTTTGTAGTACAAAGGCCTGGCGCTGTGTATGTGGTTGGTGATGGCCACTATTTACTTCGTTTTACTACTTCCTCCCACTCCTCCCCTCCCTCATTCCTATAGAGAATGGTAAAAGCAATAATAAACTTTGTGTGTGCGCTCAGCTCCAAGCTCGTATGTGGAGGAAGGACGAGCGTACGCAAGTTTCATAATAATATTATTGCCGTCAATTTATGAGGTTGTGTAAATACAAATAGTTAGGGCTAGTTTGCAAAAACAAAATGCTGGAGAGATGCAAAGAATTTGAACATTTTGCATTAACCTCATCAGAACCATAACAAGAACTAGGACGACATTCAACCTGTCTGCAACTGCAATAATAGGCTTGATTTTAATAAATATGAACGGCGTAGACACAAACAAACATCGTGCTTTTGCAAATGTACAAAATTAAATTGACATACAAATAGCAATGTAATGTGAAGCTATTTGTCATATCATCCAGGTATTACAACCGTAATCGCTCACACGACCTTTCGTTCCCCGTTTTCAATTTATTTAAGACAAAGACTTGAGCTGGATTTTCCATGTAATGCGAACAAAAGGAAAACTCATGTATGCTTTACCGTGCTGGTTTGTAATGCAAAGCTTTGCTTGCATGAGTCGGCTTCATTATGAATTCATCGTGGTTTTCGGCTGCTCCTCTGTACTCCCAGTTTGATGTTGATAAGTACACACGACACATGCTGGCATGCTGTTGTCGTTTCATACATACTTTTTTCCTTTTTATGCATGTTTATGTTTTGTTCGACAACATGTGTATTTTTGTGTGCATGTGTGTTGGATTGGAACGGAACCAGGAAAGGGTTTAACTAGGTCACCAGGATCCAGAGTTTGACTCGACTGGAGAATAAAATGTGGGTAGACTTTTATATTTATGTCCAGTCAAGTCAGCATGTATCATGATAAGCGTATAAAAATGAAAACATGGCGTGACTTAGGCATATTCCAGATACGGAATCTGTAAAAAAAAACACCAAGCAAGCAGGTGGAAGTGAAAAGGGGATACCTGCTTTTTATTTATTGGGGATAGGTATGCTTTTGCATTTGTAGTTTGTAGGTATACAAAGCAGTACGAGTATCTTTTACCTTGTTTCACTCTAGTTACACCTTGAGTGGAGCAAGCTTAAGTTACAAAGTAGTCCATCTGCAGGTACACTTCCGGTTTTCACAGCTTTTGCAAAATCCCTTGAAAAGAAGCGTAGCGAAAACATTCAGCCCATAAGACGAAGGCGGTGTGTTGTAATGGTAAGAGAAGCTTAAAATGCTTACTTGATTTTTGAAGAAGCATGAAGAAAAGACAGGAAGAACGAGAAAGAAAATGGAATGGATGGAGTATGGATAATATATAGTGGTTCATAGTTGGTAGTAAGCTCTCTATGCTGTTTACTATACACATCCTTTGTGGTAAGTTGAAAAGAAATGTACCCATCTGCTCCACTTTTTTCTCTTTCAAAGCTCAGCTCTCTGCTCTGCTTGATATTCTCAAAACGCGTGGCAAAGGAAGGAGAGCACAATACAATGACGACAAAGTGCATGAGCTGTCGATGTCGATGATAACCGTATCATGCCGAATCCCATGTTTTTGAGAGTGAATAAAAAAGAAAATTTCCACTTTCCTTTCAAAGAAAACCAGATGAGGCGAGGATGCACGTACTTAGTTTTCAATAGCACCAACCAACACCAAACACGGTAATCATTTTTGATGTGGAAATTGCATGGCATGAAAATATAAACATTTAAACGTAGGCATGCATGGAATTTTCAACTTGCCACTATAATAATATGGCCATGTTGATTAACAAAAAACCGATAAGTAAATGAGCATTTGAAAATGCAAATAAATTACAAGCCCACCCAGCTACCCTTCACTCCTGCTTTTTTAATCGGCCTATCTGTCACTATCTGACACTTCAAATTGGATAATACGAATGAATGCTTTGGGTTTGCTGAGCATTTTAGGATTTGACATTAATCCTCGTGCCCTCCACACCACACTTGCCAATCCCAACCCGATATTTCTTTACAATGCATGACCATACTCATCCAACTTGACAGCGAGGAACAATAATGCATGCTAAATGGATGTTGATGCAACCATCTATCCATCCATCCACCCACTCCAATATTGATGGAAAGATTGGGAAATTCTTGGTGTAAACCCAACATTTTCCAAGTGTGTTGCTCGTAAGTGGATATCGGATCAGGTCAGCACATTTTTCGGGCGACTGCGCTTGTTTTTCATCATCGCTTTATTTAACTCGATGATGAAAGTGATGAAAGCCACATCAAAAGCCAGCCATTAGCGTATGTATTCCAAAAACGCATTCTTTCACGTAACATAAACAACCGTGAGCATAAAACCGAAAAGGAAAAGACATTAGCTACAAAAAATGGGCTTTCCTTTTCATACGTGTGCTATTCTTCTTTGTTTATTTTACAGCAAACAAATTGAGATGGATGAGATATTGACAGATTTGAGTAAATGATATGTCAGAAACACGTCCAGAACATTAACATTGAGTATAGCCGTCATGCCATTATATGGGATCGTGATGACTATCATCAGTCAAACATGTGACGAAGAAACATTTATGTTTGTAACAACCTTAAAAACATGTGCATATAAAAGTCATGAATTAAGGTCATATTCTACTCCTCCCGTTCAGAAATGGGTATGTTAGGTGAAGATGTTGACAATGTGATGATGAGTTAATCATCCTAATCATAATAGTTCACGGTTTTACATTTATTATGCACACAGTCTGAGTTTGGCTTGGTTGAGCAAACCCAATCCCAAAAAAATCTTTTGCAGTTAAGCTATAGTAGCAAGCAGTTTTTATTATCATATCATAACATACATGATCGTATCATTGATCATATCTATCGTATCTCACTTGACAGAATTATAAACAATTTTTTTTTATTCTCTTGAACCCAATCTGATTCCATTGAATTTTATCAGAGCCACAACTCACAGGCAACCATCATAATATGCTAATTTGTTTGAAGTGCAATAAATTTTGTATCCAACTTTTCCAACAAAGAGTAGCAGAGTGCTTTACCCTGAATCTGTGAGTGTGAATGTTTTTTATTAGTCCATCCAGCGAGTTCAAGCTTTATGCATTTACGCCTGTACAAATAGTGAGAAAACTCCTGTTTTTTGTAGTCCGTTGGTATTTTGAAAAAGAAATTCTTCTGAGAATCTTTCACAACAACAACCTTCCAGAGAAGGGCAATAAATATCTTTTTGATTTGCATAGTTTATTAGCACCTTTTTTGCGCTTCATGCATTCACTTATGCCGTCAGCCAGAAGTTTAAAGCGTCATTGTTGCAAGCAAGAAGAGGTATACATGCAGATTGGATAGGAAATCCATTTTCAGTGCTGATTTTGATATTGTGATGGAATAAACCTTAACCTCAGACAAGATCCAAATGAGTGAATTTCAAGGAGAAACGATAAATTTTCTTCACAATGAATCTCATTGGATTTACAATACGACGGAAGTCCCTTTTGGGGTCGAAAATGGGACAGAGGATGAAGAGGAGTGGGACTGGTTATGGGGAGATGAAGCTCCTTTCATTTTCCCCAAAAGTTTTCAAATTGCTGCCCACATTCTCTACAATATCATTCTAATTCTTGGGATAATTGGAAATGGATGTGTGGTGCTTATATTTACGTTTAGAAAACTCAAAATTAGGAAGTTGCCTACACCCCTGCTTGCAAATTTAGCAGTGGGGGACTTGCTAATCACTGTGTTTTGTTTGGAAACAAGTTACCTTTCCTTGTTATGGCAGTATTGGCCTTTTGGCCAGTTTTTGTGTTTTGCATTGTCTCCAGTGAAGCCCATTGCTGTGTTTGTGAGCTGTTATACTCTCATCGCGTTGTCGGTGGATCGTTACATGGGAGTTAAGAATCCGTTGAGTAGTAGGATTTCAAATAAGCACGTGAAATGGACTATTGCATTGGTTTGGATTCTTGCCGTTTTTACGGCGATTCCAACGGGGTTGTTCACTGCGTATGAGATTCATATATTAACGGGATTGCCACGTTGTGGAGAGGTACATAAAAGGTTTATTAAAAGCATATATTATACACGTGGGTATGCATAGTATTGATTGATTTTTACTCAATTACATTACAGTACGCCTGGGAGTCGGAAATGAAAGAGATGATTTATGATTTGTCACTCATCACCCTCCAGTTTTTGATCCCGGTCATTGTGCTTATTTATACCTACACCCGGATTTCAATAGTCGTCTGCCGGAACAGAGCTGTTCGTCATCGAATGAGTCAGGGAACATCCCCAAAGCAAAAGAGTCTTCGGGTAAATACAAAAGTTTAGCTAGTATTAATTTTGTTATGACTAATTTACAAGATCAAGACCTGTTTACGCTTGCTCTGTATACTAATTTATTTCAATTAGCGACAATCAGTAATTCATGTTCATGGACGTTTTATTGTTTCAGACTGTAAGAATGAGTCTAATGGTGGTCATGGGCTATTGCATTGGTTGGTTCCCGTACAACTTGGTATCGTTGCTGGCGAAATATACTGAACTTGGAGAGTCTGACAATTTTCCCTATGTTTTTGTTGCTTGTCACTGGCTTGCCATGTCCCACTCGGTTTACAACCCAATCATCTACTTTTGGCTGAATGACTCATTCCGGATCACGGTTTTGGAGCTTTTCTGTCGAAAACGAGCACTAGAAATGAAGAGGAGGAGAATGAGCTCGAGCTGGAGAACAAGCACAATGGTCGCGAGTGGAAATGGCAGTATTAAAAGACCTACCAGTAGAGTGACGCCGTTACAATCCCCAGAACCTTATTCTAGGTCAGAGTCTCCTTTGTTGCGAATTCCCAACACGTTTGGAGACAGGTTTCAGAAAAACAAGGATATTTTAGAAGAGATGGAAGAAATTATGATTAAAAACTAAGAGGATTGTTTGTAAAAGAAAAAGAGTGAAAAATACTCAAGTTTTTATTGAAAAAATAGTAGTGATAAGCTCGGAGAAACAAAATGATCTAAAATATTATACACATAATGAAAATGGCAAAATGAGATGCTGCAATACAGTTCAGTCAGCTCCTCAAAAAATCATCGATGGTTGTTCCCAGTCTCACTTCGACTTTTGGAACGTGTCAAGGATCGGCCAAAGATGACAGTTTGCTTCTCCAGTTTCTTCTGTCGTTGCCTTCTGATGCAGAGGGCGATTATGATGATGAGAATGATGAAGAACAGCAATACTCCCACGCAAATTCCTACAATTTCCCCGGGATGCAAATCTTGCAGTTCACGGACGTCCACAATGCAAGCATTTTGTTGCAGAAAAATATCCCAAGCGATGAAATGAACGAGCGGGTTGCAGCACGAGGACTTGAGAAATACTCGAACGCGAGCATGGCCTGAAGGGAAAACGATGAGACCTTCAGGAATGGAAGTGATCTTGTGGTACCCTAAAACAGTCAAATTAGTAATAACAAGAAAATTTTGAGCCTGAATAAATTTAATACTTAAAGGTATAAAAAATATAGAACAGAGTTCGCAAACCAATATTAATTATTGTGGCATGAGCTGTCCACTCGTGCTTAAAGCATTCGTCCGGGGCTGTACGGTATCTGCAGGTTCCACTTACTTCTCTTTCGTAACATAGTGGAGCTCCTGCTGAAATACCTGGTCCAATGTCCTATTCAAGGTTTAAATATTTTTTGTTACTATAATGAAATGAAATGTTTGTAAGGAAATAGAGATAATTTATTTCCCATGAGGTTTTACAACATTAATCGTTCGAGATTCTCCTTGTCGTTTCAATCGGTTTCCGGAAGTGTCATTTGGCAATGCAGCAATAAGGGATGATGAGTTTAAAATGCTCAGTATGTAGGTTTCAGTGGATGAATAATTTAGTATGCTTCTTAGGTCATTGTAAGAATGTTCCTATTTATAAAAATGACGCTAGGTAGAAGGCTTCGTAATACAAATATCAGAGTAGTTTTTTAAACGGATTTACTTACAGAGTTTTCTTGGGTTTGGTGTCCTTTATGTGTGATCCTTACGCCATTATTTTCTATCGCGAAATCAAAATTAATTCTATTCTCAAGCAGATTAATTACTTAGTGTGAATGTTGTATTAGCACTACTGACCTTTTGCTTGTACGACAAAATTTGACAAATTCCTGTCAACCTTATCAAACGCTATTCCAAATACCTGTGGAAACTCGGTGAAACAGAAAAGTTTTACCAAAACTACATACAGCACGTGAATACGACGGAGCAACATTTTTAGCACGGTAGAATTAAGATAATAAATTATTCTAAACTTTTGTTTTACCACTGACACCGTCTTATCTTATCCTTTACAAAATACCTACTACAAGTTCAGAGGACTCAATCTCAAAGCAAAGTGTTTGTTCCAGTAGAGAATTTGGTTCAAAGTGAAGACTTTAATTTTGAATGTCAACCTTCTAAAAAGGAAACGAAAGAACTAAATCAGGTTTATGACACAACAGTGATGCTGATCCGATAATATGCTTCATTCCTTGCATGCAAACTCCATTGAAATGGAAATTTGATAGGAAATTAACACATGACATGTTGGGGATGTATGTCTGTACCATACCTGTATGTTCGGCAGTGACAAAGATAAAAAGATTTGGGTCAAATAGAACTTACGTATTGGTAATTGGTAATAATAGTATGCACATTCATTTTCGTTTCATTATGCAAGGTATGTACATAAATATTGTATACCTATTTTTAAGAAAAAACACCGGATGTTACTCAACTTACAAAGTTTTATGAATATTGAAACAACCATGATGCATTTCTATACAGTCCTGCGCCATACTTTGCATGGAACGCTCAAAAAAATGAATTCACAGCTAATGCACTTCATCCAAAGTCATATAAAAGGTGTTGACAATTACAATGTGATGTAAGAACGGCGATAAACGACGAGGTTTACTAATGGGGCGTGGAATAGCTGGGAGCATGAGGCTGTGTGGTTTGGTTTTACTTTTTATAACGAAGTATTGTAACATGTCTTTTTTTGAGTATGTTCAACATCTGAGAAGAGCAGCAGCGATCTGGAGGTTTGCATGTGACGCTAATTATAGAAAAATTCATCATTCATCATCACCTATGTATATTACAATAAACATAAATCACCTTTTTTTTAGGAATTAGTATGCATTTGAGTTAATGACTCATATGTATTTGGTTTACGGAAAGTGATGAAACAACTTTACCGACAAATCATTCAGCATCACGTACAGGATTTGAGATTTACGATGTTGAGCTAGAGAACCTTTTAAACTACTGCTATTTTGTTTTGTTGGATTAATATTGTTAGAGGTATGACTGTAAACATGCAATTAATCACTTATTGTGTGCATTGTAGAGCTATTTCAGAGTCAATAACTAGTATTAATCGACTATGACATGAAATGATGATTCGAGTGTTACATTGCAAATACGGATGCAACATAATATTCGTCACAGACTGAAAATATGCAAACTTGTGGTATTCCCCCTTGTTTTTATCTTAATGTCAATATGTGCACATTATGTCATGTCACTTCTCACTTTCTCCGGAATGTCTTTGTCGGTCAATAGTAAACTAGGTAAATGTTTGTTGAGATACAAAATCAGGTTTGGTTCTTTCATGCTTTGCAGGGACTGCAAATATGAATATATTACTTCTACCGTTCCTGTTCATATAAGCAATTAAGACACCTTCTAGTATCTATTTAAACACACAATTAATTGACTCATCGCCAGAAGCATTTTGGTTTAAACAGTTATGACGCAGATTACGATAATAGTTATCTACATAATCTGAAAAACTATACGGGAAGTCTTTCACGATATTAAAAGGAGTTTTAACACTATGCAGCATAACGTAGCAAAGTGCTATGTTATTGCGAAGTCAGACGCTGTGGAAAGTAAAAGTACAGTAAGTTAGGAACCGTTTACACTCCTCGGGATTTGTCAATTGGATGCATATGACGTTTAGAAAACTTCCTACAGCGGGAGTGTCACCGAACTGAACTTCAAGTCACTGCGTAATAAACACTATATACATTACACTACTACTGCACCCAACGTTTACGTATTACATCGCGTAAAGTTGTTAAAACTGACAACTGAGCATACTAAACATAAAAACACAGATAAAACAGTACTTGCAAGAGAATCAAAATAATAATAATTGCATAAAAAATGGTAGCATCTCTGGTTGTCCAAACGAATATTCAGCAAGGAACTCCCGTTCCATGGCAGGACATTACGTGCTTACTGTGGCATAATGATCGATTGTTTTCAGCATTGCACAGTAGTTTCTCAAATACAACCGGATATAATGGGAAAATTTTTGTAAGTTTAATTTAACCCAAAAATTTGGCTGCGTACGAAATATAAATCTGGATCGGACGATAACCATTATTGTGTTTGAATGTTGGAAAGGTTTGGGATAAGGATTTAAATGCACAAGGAGAATTCCAAGCGCATCCATATCCTATTTATCACATGTGCTCCGGTCCGGACTCAACATTTTACTCTAGTGCATCGGATTCCATAATCTGTCATTGGCAATGTCCATCAAAACCAATCTCATCATTAAAATCAGAGCCTGTACCAGAGGTAGTATCAGAATATACTCTTTTGAGTAGTTTGGAGGGACATCTAGAACCACCGTGTAGACTGCAGTTTTTTAATAATCGCCTGTTTTCTGGAGATTCGTTGGGTGAGGTGAATAATTAATTTAAGTGCCATTATATATTATAAACCGTTGATAACAAATTATATTATTCTATAGGTCACACTTCACAGAAATACATCATGTTTTGGTTGTGTAATTGCACAAAATTATGGTATTCGTATTTTTTACCTGAATTAGATTCGACTGTGGGAAAATGATTCATACAAAGGGGTAATGGAAACATACGAAGAAATTTGGGATATGATTGTGATAAACAAATTTATCTTCACGGTTAGATTTACAGATGTCACGATTACATCTGTCCCTTCCGGAGGTACCAATTATATTACTTCCAACTTAAATGGATTTTAAGGAAAACAAATAATCATAATAAACTTTGCATAACTCTAACAGAAAAGAAAGCCTGTTCAGTCAAAAACACTCTTCGGGGCAGAGGTCCACTTTTTGTATCTAGAAACCGGATAATCTTTCAAAATAGGGACAGTTTTGACATAATGATCCATTTAATCAGTGAAGTTCAAAATCCTCTGGTGACAGTTCTTTCCGTAAGTGGAGTATTTTTATTCATGCATTTATCTATGAAGACTGATATTTACCTAAATTATGATTGTAACGCAAACTTTTAGGGTCACAAAGCGTTAATTACTACATTTGTCGGTAATGAAGACTTAATGTTCAGTGGCGATTACGAAGGAAGGGTGATAGCGTGGGACCTTCAGGAACTCAAAATGATTACAGACATTAGTTTGAACGGGAATGGCTGTGTTAATGCAATGGCTTTCAGTCCAGAAGAGAAAGCTATTTATACTGCTCAAGAAAATAAGGTGATTACAAAGATACGCCTTACATAACTGTACTGTACATTTTTACATAAGAACATAGCATAGCAGCAAATTGTACAGTGTGAGTGAAATATATATGACATTCATTCAGTTTATGCAATTAAAATGATTACTTAATTATAAGCCAATAAATAAAATTTCAAAATCCTTTTTGTTTCATATGTATGCAGTACTTATTCTCCTTAAAATCATTTGTGAATAAATTAATTTTTATTCGTTTCTATTAGGTGTATTGCTTGCTACTGTCTAAAATTGGAGAATGTAAAATTAACATGATGTAGACAATTTTTAGCCGTTTTCATTTATAGCAATGAACTTGTCTTCTGCTGTTATGATTTCTTATTATAGTAGCTATCCATGTAATGTAATGTACTTTCATGTAGAAGACTTTGCAAGCTTGTTGGTGTAAACCTATACACTTCATATTCCCGAGCAATGTTTTGGAATGAGTTCAAAAATATCCATAAAAAAGTATGAGACTATTCGAGAATCATCTGAAGTATGGAAGAAAGCTCTGAAGCTGAAAAATTAGATGCTCATTCATCCTTCATTTGATGCGCACTATAACCATATATCAGTTTCTGTAGAATATCCTAGACATGACAGTTTCTAGAAAATCCTTGAAAGTCATGTTCACCAACTAAAGTAATACTTTTCGACTGATTATATGTATATCTTTGAAAACTGTAGTCTCTCCCAACCAAAGTCAAATCACGTAATGTGTTACATGTAATTCCAATTTTCAACACAATGTTACTCTCTATAAATAGGCCTTGTGCGCCTGTCCCACTGCCAAAACAAGTGTGTCAGTGTGAAACTGCTGGTAATCTGTGCATCATCGGCCAGTCAACTTTACAGTGTACACATATACATCACACAAAACAATCTTGAGATAAAAAAAATCAAATATAATTAGACGATTAGCTTGGCACCAACATTTTGTGTAGCAGACAAAAACGCTGAGCATTGCATTGGAAATATATTTTTAAAATCATTAGTGACATACTCATTGCTTGAGTTTTGACTGATTTTCAATCTGCAATCCATTTTCTGCTTCACAACTATTAAGAAATGAAGGTTATCTGCAAGTTGTCTGAAGAAGCCAAGGTCCCGGGAGAGGACTGGGACTCGCTCATGTGGCACAATGGCAAGTTGTTCAGTGGAGGATATGCAAACGGAAAAATCAAGGTATTTACATATATGTAGAATAACACTGCAGCAAAATCTGTAGATTCATCTATAACATTGTTCATATATCATTAAGGATTTTTGCTCATTAGGTGTGGAGTCCGGACTTGAAACTTTTAAAGAATTCGACGCACATGAATACCCCATTTACCACATGACACCCGGAAGTGGCTCCACATTTTTTACTTCCTCTTCAGACTGTACTATTAGACACTGGGATGAAGCTGCAAATGGTTCTTTCAATCTACTAGCAACCTTGGAAGGACACGAGGAACCGCCAAGAAAACTTAGGTTCTTTAATGGGCGACTCTATTCTGGCGATGAGAAGGGATATGTATGTCCTTAAACTAAGATTGAACGAGATGAATCAAATATTAATTTAATCTTCATAGGCAATTCGAATACTAACGAAAACGATCAACACAGGTTAAGGTTTGGGAGGATGGGAAATGTCTAGGGACAATTGAAACAATGGAGGAAATATGGGATTTGCTCGCGATCCAAGATCACTTTATAACTGTGCGTCATATTGATGTGACAGTATATTCAATAACTCAACGAGGTACGCTATCGAGCAAGCAGTTCTGAATCTACTGTGAATATAGATAATAAGTATTTAGATGATAGCATTTTTGGCGTGTTTATATACCAGATGACAAACTTCGTGGCTCAGTCCGAACATCAATTCCTGGAAGAGCTCCGCTTCTCACCGTTGGTGACCGACTGTGCTGTATTGACCGCAAGGACAACGTTGTGAATGTCCACGAGCTAAATAAACCTGGAACTGCTCTTTTGGGCAGTCTAAAAGGTCATGAGGCACTCATCAATGCCATAGTCGTTGTGAGCAATCTTCTAGTCACTGGATCCTCTGACAAAAATCTCATTGTTTGGAACCTGGAGAATTTCAGCCAAGAAGGAAAAATTTCTGTGGATGGCTACGTCAACGCCGTAGTATCTACTCCTGATGGAACTGTATATGCGGCTGGAGAAAACAAGTTTATTGCTTGCATTAAGCTGTAAAACATGTTGTATAATAAAAATTAGAATGCGGATAGTACGACAGCATTTACAGGGACAAAGTAACTGTGTTTTAGACTAATAAAAATTTTCTTTTCTTAGATTTTCTTGCGAAATAAACTGGGGCATTTTATTTAATGTCATTTGAAACCAGACAATATATAGAGTAGACTATGTAGGTATATTATTATTGGCACAATCTAAAAAATAAAACGAGTTAAACTTAAGTTCATTGGTGATTTGATGGTGGCGTTCGTTTCGGTTCATAAAGTTTTCCATCCACAACTATTTTAAGATCTCAACAATTGTTGGTTATCAGTCTGCTTTTCGCTAACATTGAGCTGTTTCTTAGTTGTAAATCTGCTAAGAAAATTAGTGAAGTTTCTAGCGTACACTTTGCAATAGATTGCGGAACTTCCACAGCAATTGTTCGCTTCGCAAGCGAATATGCCCAAGAGCGTTTCCGGTTCATTGGAGCCAGCTCTTATGGTCAGTGAGGCCCCTTCATGTATTTGATTTCCATCCATGTACCAAGACAACGTAGGCATAGGCATGCCTTTAACCTAACCAAAACCAGAATCAATAAATATATTGGCTGTGAAATCCTACCCATATATCATTTTTCAATTTGTACAGTCTCATCTTCCTCTGATCACAAAAAATGGATTAATATTTCATCGCAGAGAAGCAAAGTACATCAGTGCCGCATAAATTATCATATAAAGAGCTTGAGAGCAGCGAAAGGCAGATGTTCCAGCTTATGAGCTTCTCTCAAGGCTTCTGTGAAAATTGATGATGGTGACGTGGGGTGTTGCTATAAATATGTTGTGGGTGGTCTTTCTCACACTTACACGTGCACAAGTACAAGGCACTCTTATCATATCATATTATCAGCCTTACCTCACACTCCAACGATATCGTTCCATTATCCCAAAGGTTACCTTTTAGTCCTGTTAAAAATTCTGGAGGACAAAACACTGGTGGACCTTTGGAGTCAAATGTCATAAAAGTTCCATGAGTTTACATGAACATGGATGAGTTTCATTTGATTTAATCTTCTTACATGTCACGTGAAGAATGCAACAGCAAGACATGCCCCCAGCCACGTTTTCTGCTCTGCAAGTCCACTGCCCTTCATCAATGGGGTAGACCTGGTTAATGTGAACACAGTAAAAGTCTCCTTGTTGAAGGATGAGAGTGCGGTCCGAACTATCAACTGGAAGTCCATTATGGTACCAACTCACCTTAGTAAACACACAGGTTTATCAAACATTTTACTCCACAACTCCGTCGAAACGTTTTGAGCAACGCAATATTACCTTGAGGCTTTGAGAAGGATTGTAAACTTGAACAACAAACTTTGCAGAGCTCCCTGCAGTCACTTCAATATCTACCAATGTGGTTTTGAACTCGGGAGGTAGCTCACCATTTCCAGGGAGAGGTGATGGTGGTGACGCTTCAACACCTTTGCCCGGTGGCTGCTGTACATCCAGCACTACTGCCGATGACGAAATGTTTACCTGGTCGTTTAGCACAAAATTTTCTGTAGAATTCATTGTTTTCTATAAACCACTAAAAGGAGCGTTTGGTAGTGTTGGTATATGTTCGTTAAAAGGTGAAAGGATGGCTTTTGGGTGTGAGTGGATGAAGTAATAAAATGATCCTTCGGAGGAAGTTGTGTGTTTGTAAGTACTATATGATATTATAATATGGTTTGTTGGAAAGCTCTTTGGCTTGAAATTGTTGAGTACACCACATCCACATCCTTGTCTTTTGGCAATCCGGCACGCAACGATTATAATAATAGCAGATGAGGGAAGATGAGCAAAAAGTAATAAGGCCAAGCGGAAAGGCAAGGTGAACACAAAGTTTATCGGGCTTTTTTGGCTTGTCGGCAGAAAATTTTCTGCAATGGCAAATGGTTGCTGTATGCTCATGTTGGTCCTACTATTAAGATATTGGAGATGATGACATGCTTGTGGTATAGTATATCCTCACCTAATTTCAGAACTGCACGGGAAAGCAGTTTTGAATCTGAGCAAACCAAAGCCTATAAGAACTTTTTTGCTACAGGGTGGGAGAAGTACAACGTACAACTTATCAAAGAAACGTATCAATACAAACGCTTGCCTGAGAAAATACAGTCATGTATTTTCGCAGCCGCGGAGTGAAGTAGTAACCCTGACTAGATTACAGAGTCGTTTCGGGTGCTTTATTATGTAATATTTTCAGTCTTGTTTGTAAATAGGCATATACTTATATTTCTGTAACCGCTACATGAACCAATGCAGATGGAAAGCATTAAGATAAGGATTATTGGGATAAATTCATGTTGCATACAAAACAATATGGTTAAGTAAAATAGGCTAATAGACTTCATTATCGGATGATATAGCCATAGCGTTTAATCAACGGTAGGAAGTCACATAGTTTGGTGTTCCTAATGGTACGGGGTAACAAGCAACACTTTCTTAATGTATGTATGTTCATATTTAGTTATGTATTCAAAGTATGGCATTATATCCTTTGTGTAGCCAATCGCAATCTCCTTCCTACTTCTGGTGTAAAATTGTCAGTAAGATTGCCGAACTAGATTTTACGCAAGATCAAATACTCAAAAGATACGATCCATACTATTAGGACAGTCAGACGGATAACCACATTGTCGATAAGGGTCTTGGGTAAATATTCCTTGCTAAAAGGTTAAGCAGAATAATAATAATGTCTGTTCAAGAACCAAATGCGCTGCAACGAAAAATGCTCCAATTTAGGATCATGATCCACGACGCACTCCTCCTAAATTTTAACCTTTCCAACTATTTAGAGAAACGACTTTGCCATTTGGAAACAAGAAAATTCAACAAGAACAGCAGCAGCAGCAGCAGGAAAATAGCCCTAACCCTTCAGCCCTGTGAAAACGGGCTATTACTCGTCACCTGAAGCAATAGGGTTTTATTCTCAGCATCCCTTGTTCCCCTTGCAAATCCTCACCTTATTAATGAGCAAAACAATCGCTGTCAAACGCGAGGCTATTTCCAACTTCCATTTATAACTCAGGGGAGGATAACCTTACTTTCACCCAAAGGAATGCCGCAACCGCTAACATCAACGCCATTTCAATATCACCTCGATTCATTTCATTCTCCCGTGAAGGCAGTAAAGAAATCTGTTAATTCAAATAAAAATGGTGAATGGACCTTCTTTGGCTGTCAGTCAACGATTTTCATGTCCTAACTGCAAATCTATATTACAGATTGACTTTACTGTTAAACAAGTTCCAAATTAGTTTTAAAAAATAACCTGTTTTCCAAACAGAGAAGCATATAATTCATTAAATTTTGGCATTCAAATTATGTTTTTATGCCGAAATTATGTTGTTGTACAGCGTCATATTTATTATACTGATTTCTTGTATAATTTATCATTGGGATAGGTACACATCACAATGCAATGTGACGGTCACATACTAGCACATCTAATCTGTAAATTTATTCTGGGGCGAAGCGAAACCATTCATACAGCTTGAGACTTGTGTTGCAGAATATTCTTCTGGGAGAGCGGCATGCTGAATGGGCCTTGTCATCCTCATCGACTCTCTCAATTTTGTTTACTTTAACTTTATCGTTCCAAAGTGACTTGCAAATGTTTTTAGTCAACATCATCACTAGAGTATAAACACTTTAAAAGGGTAAATTAAACGTCTTTGTCTCTTCTTTGATGATTTAATTTTAAATAGTAGAACCACTCATAGGACAAATAGGAACTGACGATAGTTTTTATTTGGTAGATTTTTCTGAAGCCGCTAGTTGTCCACCTGGAGTCACTGAAACGAATGCCATAATCATGGGCTCTGCTGAAACGGTTGAAACACTGGTCCAAAAACTAGCCAAGTCTACGGATGCAGCAGAGTTGACAGAGTTGGTTCTGAGTCTGAAAACTGCGCTGGGTCATTTTTCGCGAGCTGAGTTGGCTGAAAAAATTGTTTCGAATGAGTCCCTCGTTGAAACGCTGTTTGGGTGTCTCTCACCCAGATCATGAGTAAGTTAAGAAACAGGGAATTAAATATTGAATTATAAAGTTAATTATAAAATGTGATATGGTCGTTTATTTCAGACTCCTTGTTCAAAATTCATGTGACATTCTGAAACAGTTGATGGTGATTGCGAATCCAGTCGAAATTTTGACAAGATATGGTAAAGACATGCTTGAAGGCTTGGACCAACATCCACTTCCTGATGTTCGTGTTCTTGTGATTGCCCAGGTAAGAGGTAAGACATCATCTCAGGAAAATTAGCAAATTGGAATGAATTGTGTAGTTTTAAAAATAAAATGTCGTGATTTCCAGCTGGATAGATGTCTGGAAACTGAAATAGCAACAGAGCTATTATGCAACAACCATTCTGGGATAATCTTATCAGCCATCCGTCAGCACACTTATCCAGATTTGGCTGTGGCAAAGCAAGCCACCAAGTTTCTTATCAAGCTCGCTGCAACCAAGCCGGGTGGAGAATTTCTTGTGGAACGTGAATCACTTGACCAATTTCAAAGCATAATTGACAGCACCAACAGTCGCTCCCCTGTTCGTTTTCGGGTTTTTGAAACACTGGCAAACTTGGCGGTGGTTTCGCCAGAGATCTTTGAGAAAGTTCAAACCGCTATTAACTTGGCAGCGACCTTGAGCGATCTTGCTTTTGATGCGAGTGACCCACTTGGGAATGCTAATGCTTTGGAAATATTGGCGACTCTTGCCGGAACCCCGTATGGACTGGAGGCTGTGACTGGGATTGGAGTTGTGGAAAAGATTGAACGTCTCACTCAAGAGCTGTCCACTAATCCTTTTAGTGACCTCCTATTCCCAGGAATATTGAAGTTTATTGGAAAAGTTGGGGTTAATCAGCTGCCACCTCAGAGGTTAAGCAAAATTGTTTTGGAAACTGTGCTCAGACCCGATCTGGAGTTATCCGTAATATCTGTTGCAATCGAGGCTTTGAGTTACATTGGAACCACAAAGGATGGCAAGGAATTTATGTTTAAAAAACCAGGTAAGTGCGTTTTATTCATTCTTCAATCATATACATTAAAGAAAATAAGATTAATCAATTTAATGTTACTTTTCCTTTATTATTAGACACTACCGAATGCTTTAAAAGGGCTCGACAAATAATTGAAAATGCACCAACTGAGTATCGTATCCGTGTGATTGATGCTATGACCATTTTATTTGGATCTGAAGTAAGGAGTTTGTTTAAGTAATTGTGGTAGTATGTCGGTATGCTTGACTAATGAAATAATTAATATTTTCTTATTTAATAGGAGGGAAAACAAGTCACCCTTCCACACTGGTTCAACATTTTGTTTCCTCAAATTTCATCTCTTTTTGACCTTGTCCAACTACCCTTCCCAGATATCAGATTAAGTTCATTGAAGTTTCTTACCGCTGTGGCAAATCTTGAATGGGCCCAAAGACATTATTTGAGAACTCCAGGTTTGAGTCGCCTTGAACAAATTATAGTCAACTCTTTGATACGAATAATATTGATTTTGTAAGTAATGCATATTATTCTTCCTTTATACTTTAGGTATTGTCGAATTTTTGACCAATCGGGATGTAGAACCGGATAAGGAGTGCTTGTTTGCAAAGTACAAAATAGTTTGTATAATTGCTACCTCTCCAAGCGCTGGAACCATTTTGTCCGCTGAAAATTACGGAAGACTCAAGATTTACAAGGACCAAGGCCCATTCTACGCTGCAGCAACATCTGCAGTTGCTACTGAAGGATCGTCTTAAGTTAATAGTTAGAGCTTCGGTTCAACTTTATTTGTAATTTAAATTCTTTCCATCGGAACAAGGAAGACTGGTTGATGAGTTGATGCCATGCATATATGATTCATGTTTTGTTAACATTGATAGCTGTATCTTCTTTAGAATTTCTAACTTACAATATTTAGCTTCAATCATGCATTTTTGTACCGAAAGTCAAGAATCTAGTGAGAGTGAGTGAAATATAATTCTCCAGTTCATTTCTTGATAATGGGAAGTGAATAAAATACATTTACAACTGAGATTCAATTTCATATAATTTATTCAATATTACATTGTAGTATGGTAATCAAGACTTTTACCTCTAGAGTACTTACACTAGAACCATTTCCTGCCTACCCTCTAGAAAATTCGGTATTCCATATATACCTTTACACCCGCTGTGCAGATTTCTAATTAAAGGTCATTGTATAGGAATGCATTTGATTCTAAATACATAATATTATGTATAATATAGTTCCTATTCCATTTTAAACATTTAGAAAACGAACATTTGTACCCCATTTGTTATTTGGGAACATATCATAACTAATATCACCAATACACCCTTTGGTTCTTTGAATTGTTGCACCTTGACAGATAGATGGTCACAATGAAAAATATATATCCTTTTAGTGAGAAAGAGAGAGTCAAAGATGAGAGATCCCAGCTATATACTTCAGTTTCATTCAGTATTGTTTGGGAATGTGTATGGATTGTATCTATTAAACAGCTTCCAGAATCCATTCCAAAATGCCTCCAGGATTTTCTACTCGCCCGATTGGAAAATCTTCGCCATTTTTCACTTTCTACGAACACATAAAATACCCATCGAGATTAAATACAAAGTTTTGGGTGTATTTACTTTGAATTATAATGGTAAAGTTTGAACCTCTAGAATGCTCCATTTTTCTTTGCCCTTTCCAGCAATCAAAATGTTTGTTGCTTTATTGATGAATGGGTAAGTAAGCGTGATTCTTGTTGGAGGAGGTTTGGGGGAATCCTCAATGTTTGTAACCCATCTGTCAGCAACATTTAGAACGGGGTGTCCAGGAAATAGAGAGCAAGTGTGCCCATCAGGTCCTACTCCGAGGAGTAAGCAGTCACTCATTCCATACGATGCACTGTTTGGATCATCAGTCCACAAAGCTTTCAGTTTGGACTCATAGTCCGCAGCAGATTCAGTGCCTACAGTAATTACAGTCAATTTATACTGCTTGCTCAATTTAATTTGTCACAGACTCAACTAATTTACTAAACTCACCTGAAACTCCGAGTTTAGCTTGAATGAAATTCTCTTCCGGAAATCCATTCAAAAGCGGCAGTAGTTTTTGCTTG
The DNA here is from genome assembly GCA_001718145.1 of Orchesella cincta. NCBI lineage: Eukaryota > Metazoa > Arthropoda > Collembola > Entomobryomorpha > Orchesellidae > Orchesella > Orchesella cincta. The sequence continues at coordinate 9,590 of LJIJ01000055.1, read as the reverse complement.
TAGCAACCATAGGTAGACTCTGGGTCATCAACGGGAACCAATCTTTCATCACACAGAAAGATTTTCCATTTAGACCAGTCTGTTGAGATCTTTGGCAGTCCTTCCGCGAGAAAGTTGATGATAGACCCACCTACAATTAACCCACAAGAAGCAGATTACTAATAAATCATCCCCCCTTTCAAAACCTTAATACATATTTAATTGTATGTCTTAGTTTGTACCGGAAACGCCAAGAAGAAATACATCTCTTGAAGAAATAGCTTCAGTCGCAATATCACCAATTTTCTCACACAAATTTGTGATAAACTGGTCCGAAGGCAGGGCAGTTACAAGAAATTTATCTTCAGCACTCATACTGTAACAGTTTATTTTAGAAATCTGTAAATTTTTAAAAGGGTAAAACTATCTCTAGTTTCAAACACTTTTGCAAGCTTTTCAGCTACACAACTCGGCTTTCCTTCTTCTTCTTGTTAGAACAAACACCACAAAAATCAATTATAAGCTGAAGTGTTCCAAATTCCAAAAGTATTCCAGACTTGCTCAATAATCCTTTTTAGTATTCAATCCAATCCAGAGAACCGGGTCCGGTATGTCTCTCTTTAACGAGGACCATATGTACGATACGTGACAATGTGGTTGTGAATTAGGAGAAATTGCGGCTTGAGTGAGCTGAATGTTTGTAGTTTCTACATAAAACTAACATTGCAAGACCCACTATGCATAATGTACATATAAGCCCAAGTTCACGTTCCTAATTCTGCACCTACGATATCATCACATCAAAATCACCATCATCATCATCCTCTCCTCTTGCTTGAATTATGGGTTACACACGCACAAAACATGTACAGGTTTTCTCATCACGGGAAATGATATTACGTGAACGTGAGGGTTATATCAGATATGCACATCATATAGGTATACTTGCATATCTCCTTAAGAAATCCGATGAGAAAACACGCTTGCAAACCAACTTCCTTTTAGTGCTCAAGATTATTTCGCAAACGCTGAAGCGATGGATGGATGGATACATTTCAGTGAGTCTTAAAAACATACTCAAGTTTGCATTTGCGAAACCTCCCATTCCTTCTGAGTTTATATTCTTTTCGGTGAGTGAATGCATTGAATATCATGAGCTAACCTTTCTGTTCAGAGAAGAGAACGCTTTTAACTTGATCAAAATTGAATTGTCAAGGTTCAGTAGGGTAAGAGCATCATCATCTTCAAGTATCTTTTCAGTAATGCAATTCCCATATTCGCATTAATAATGTAGGTTTGCAATTTGCACACATGTAGACGCTCGGACTTCAGTTTCATGAACTTTTTACGTGATATATGTTTATGTGAGGAGAGCACGTAATGAAATTTGCATGTAGTAGTTTCTTGCTTCTACATATACTACCTCATTAAGGTTGGTTTGGTGTACCATTTTTTTTCTCTTGACTAACTGTACAAAAAAATAGTTCCTCTTTTTTTCGGGCCCGTGAACGTGAGCCTCGTTTTCATGTTGATAAGCTTTTAAAGGATTCTTTTGCGAGTGCATATTGAAGTGCACTAATATATATCCTTCTGGTAGTAAATATTAATGTTGTGAGGATGATTTGATTAAGATTTTTTGCGGTCTAGTAATTGGGCGAATAACACGAGAATGAACTTGTGAGATGGCAAAATCGATCGGTGCATCTTACTTCGCAGAGCTTCAGCTTGAGTAGTATTGAATAATACGATGATGAGGAACAAAATGAATGATTGATGAAATGACTTTTTGCTCCACATTACAAACAAGATACATTTTATATTCAAAAGTTTTATTTTTTCCATAGTCAATCATTATGTTTTATAATACTCCTTCCATTTCTACAGAGCACACATTTTACGATAAAACTTACACAAGTTTCTAGATCCATTTTACTCAAGTTGAAGTTACCACCAACCTATTTATAGGTTTCCTGTAGATTTGAATAATAATGTTTAGCTCAAGTAGATTAAGTATAAACAGTTTTCAAAAAAGTTGAACAGTGAAGACATCCACCTTGCTTATCATTTCACTATATTTATTACGTATGTAGGTATGAATATAAGACTACTTAATCTCAACTTACAGAAACTCAACTCTCATCAGATTAGTGAGGACTGGAATGCAAAATTAAACTCGCGAAATGCTTATACTTTCATGTACTTACCAAAACGATTATGATTGTGACGCGTAGCTAAATGCAGAGTAACGGATCACAATCACAACCAACATGATATTTATTGTGTTGTATTGCAATATCCTTTCACGCATTCTGCTTTAATTTATGAGACATTTTTTAAGAAATCGGATACCATAATATATTCTATTGCATGACACATTTCAAGTATGGAGATAAGCACATTGTTACACTTCTAGAGTACATATTTTACAGAGCAGCCAAACCAGCTCTCTCACGACAATCAAAATACAATTTCCAGAGATTTTTTTTACATATACAAACTACTCATGCTTGCACGAGTACAAAATTTATGTAACACATAAAATAACACGTATTTTTTTCATCCTCAGGATGTATTGTCTAAGGTATTTAGTTTCCACTTTTGTTATTGCAACATTTTTTCCATTCAACTTATGCATAAAAATCTAAAACTTTGTTCTACATTTGACATTGCAGCTTATTAAGAGCTAACTGCAAGATTGCTTCCATTTTTTCAACACTTTATGTTTAAAGCTTTCCGTTATTCAATCACAATTAAAATATTACTCTAATATTGAAATAACTTCAAAATTAAAGATTGCACATGCACCTCGTGTGTTCGTAGAAATATAGCATATAGTTCATGTTCATTGTATTTCCTAATTTAATTTTCCTACCACAATATATTTAATTTTACAGACATTTTTAAAACTCAAATTAGTTAGGGCAATTTCAATGACACTGTGATTTAAAAGAAAATTTGGTTTGGTACCTAGAAATCCAGATCCAAAATGCAAGGGACATAGTAAATGCAGTTCACAGTGTTTAAACTGTTTTTGACAAAGTCTGATTGTTATTTTCCTAATCGTCAGCACTTATCTTCCTAATTATGACTCAATAAATGCTAGAACAAATACTACTGGAACACCACAATGTTTATTTTTTCTTATCAATTCTACGTAATTAAAGCATGCCTTACTTAACTGTACAAGATCTAAACTTTTATCCTTAATTTAGCTAGTCCCTTAAATGTTTTATTATAGTCAATAGATATTGTCGTACGTTACGAATATTTACATATTTAAATTGTTTGTGAGTGGATGCCCCACTGCGAATCGCTTCACAAGTGGGACAATTTATTGTCTTCACAGCAATTTAAAGATAAAAAGTTTCAAATGAAAAATATAACAATATATATTTCTTATTGTCAATACTAAAAACTAATCCTTTTCTATCTATCCAAATTATGTAGATTAGATTAGGTTATATTGCAATGTTATTATCTTGATTCGATTTATCATAAATTTCTTATTATCATTTCAATTATTGTCCTATTACACGCAGTTTGATAGTTTTGGCTATCAAATTTTAAGTTCTTGTCAAGTTATATAATTTACTTAGCTGGTCTACTTACCTACATATGTATAATTTGAATGTATTTGCAGACATACAGACAAGCACGCGACTGGCAATCAAGCAGACACGCCGATTATTGTCGAAATGATCTCGATTAAGGAAATACTAAAATCTCTTTCCTAGAAAAATCTCGCTCCTGATGTTATCCGTTCGCTATAGTTTAGTAACCTATTTAAGGAAAGCAGTATAATATTCCAAATTTGTGCACTCTTTGACAGATGCACAAAAGGCCGAAACAATCGAATTTACTTTTGCATTTTCAATTGTAAAATCATTCAATGAACATTTATCTGCCTCTATCTATACACAATGGAATTTTAATTCACGCATATTATTTGTTTTACTGTGCAGACTTTGAAATACGTGCATAGTTGTTTCCGATTAAATTTCTACAACTGAAAATGCTCGCGTATCCACTCTTATCATCCAGCCATATCTAAGTCATCATATTAGCAAAAGCCACTATCTCATTGTATTATTATAACACAACAGGAGAGTTTCAAAATGACATAAATATGAACTCTGGTTGAAACATTTAAAGAAAAGGCCACTTGATATTTACATCCGATTTATCGTAAAATTTAGTCTTACCATTCGCCCACGAACATGCTGTCCTTAATTTACTTACATTATTACAATACACAACTTCCTAGTAAACTTTTATAAATGCCTATAGATTTCTTGTATATATTTTATTTAGCGGATAGCTCACAAACTTTTTTCTTATTTAGGGTAAATCCAATCACTATCTATCTAGACATGACACTTTTATAAAGAGATATACTATGATTGAGTTAAAGGTTTAAAGTTTAGTATTACGATTTGAGTTTGACGAGTTGTGTCTGCGATTGAAAGCATTCACTGGAAAACTAAGGTCTATAGAACTTTAATTATCAATGCGAAATTTATACGCTATTCCAACTAGCATCTGCTAACCTTACATTTTCCTAGTATGACAGGAAAGAAAAAAACTACTACTATGATGATAAGGATCTTTCACTTTTAAACTGTTTTCAATATTGTCAACGTCAATCTCATGAAAGTTTACATCCAAATCAGTTTATTGATGATAATTCTCATTGTGCTTATTATTTTTAGAATTTCATATTGTCAATAGTTGAGATACACATTTTATACGGTTATATTTATGTCCTAAATATCGTATCTTACTTAGGTAGCTCCCTTAAATGCTTCTAGTAGTGGATTTATATGCAATGGAAAATGGATTGATGATGAAATATGTATTTTGGGTGGGATGTTAAAAATTTATACAATACCTTAATTTAGTTTATATTGTGTGCATTTTTCCTAACTTTAGTAAATATTTGTTTTTATAAAATTGACAATCTAACTGTACATTACATGGTTGTATGATACGGATCAAATAATATGTATAAGTGACTGAAATCGGATATGATGTTGATGATAGAATTTTTCAAGTTTTCACTATAATGTACAAACAAATCTATTTTTATATAATATGAATGTGTGACATGGCATGGTATTTCATGTTTTTATGACTTTTTCATTTCTTGAATGAATAAATTGCTCGAGAATTTCAATGCGATATTGTATTTATGATAATGATTATTACACATCAGCTTCAACTTGGCGTGCGCAGCTTGTTTTTTCTTTGTTTAACGCAAAAAGTAATGGTGATGAACCCAGTTTTGTTGAGTAAAAAGTTGTGATTATATGGTGGTACTGTTTAAATGACTTTTTTGAAGCTAATTAAAATTTTGTAGTAAATTTTTCTTAGACACGACACGATTTCTACGAGTGCGACAACCGAATCACAGACTTGAAAATGAAGTAGGACAGGGGAGGACTACAAGACCTCTATTGGCGGCGAGGGAGGAGGCTCCTGTGGAACTAATCTTGTCCCTTCTCGTTCGGCCTTTGTCCAGCACGTGGATTTTCCAACCTAAGTTGTTGTGCGTGTAGCACTGAAAACGAAAGAATTAAAATAAGTTTGTCTGCGTATTTAAGCATGAATTTGTTCGAGATGAACAGATATTTCGAACCTGATAGTAGAGCACATCAGGTGCATCCTGTTGCCACGGTCCACGAGAGCGATGACGGTCTGCCATCTTCACAGTTCAGGGCGAGCGTTTTGAAATACGACTCGAAAGTGTCTGACTGCGACGACTTGTCTATCGTCTTGTGCTCCCACTCACAGTATCTTCCAGCTAAATAGGAAACAGTTTGGAATAGAAGTTAGAGTTTGAAGATTATGCTCTTGAGAATACTGCAAATAATATTCATGTAGTCATAAAACAACATTTCCAATCGAAAGAAAACGAAGACAGTTCCTTGAGTACACGCTGCATGTAAAACGTCATATTTTTACCCATTTACCCTTTCATACGACTTCCAGCAAGCATTAACGTTCAGCTTTTGAGAAATATGGAATACACTCTGTTAGTTTGAAGTATTTTAAACTTTTTAAAACCTATTAAATTCACAGTTTTCTTATCTAGGTAAGCGAGGCGTATAGTATTGTTGCATAGTACATATAGATTGATGGTGATTAATGTATTCACTTTCAATATGTATGAGTAACTCGTAACTTCATTGTTCAACAATAATAATTTTTGTTCAAAATACCTGCAAGGGGATATGGATAACCGGAACTGTCGAAACCCACTCCAGCATAGATCTTCTGAAGGGCCTGCTCCGATTCGCTTTTCTGGCCATATCCGCCTTCAGCGCTATCGGTGATGTAGAATGGATGGTATCTACTTGGATTCTTGTTGTCGTCCCCTTAAATTTTAATAGGTTTATGTAGGAAGGTTCATAGTCTACTGCTAAATCTGTTATTCTATGCATAGGCATACATATCTTACCTCCTTCAACCCAAAAATGGTATGTTTCCCCTCGTTCCACATAAATCTCAGGAATGAGTTGGTCATTCAGATACCAACAAATTCCCCATGACGGATTTCCTGAATAATTCAAGCATACGTAGATACATTACAACATGGTTTGAGGTACAACTTATATGGGTCATAGAGAATCCAAGCTAATTATATTTAACTAAGATTACTACTCTGTTTTTGCAGGATATAGATTAAAAGTTATTATGAACCTTCATGGAGAGCTCCTGATATCTGGCCTTTAACATCCAATCGAAGCAGCATTTAAATTTAATAACATATAAAGCAAATTGCACTCGAGACCCAGTACCACCACCGTATTGTTCTTTAAGTGCGATAATTTAAGCATTATATACACCAAATATATTGGCAATCATTCAACTGCCTGTATACCAAGCTTTACGAGCCGAACAGTACCTGTGATAGCGGTATACCCCCGTTTTCCTCCAGTTGGTCCAATTCTCGCAGTAAAGTTGGTCACACCTTCGATGACAATTGTTGGCCAAGATTTTAATCTAGGTCCTACATCGGTTGGCATTTCATCAATAATTGTTAAGCAGGAATGATCTCCTTTGCCTTTTGGAGTTATGCGGATATCCTCTGCAAAAAAATAGTTTGTTTTAAGTTGAGCGTCAATATAATATTTATTTCAGCACAACTTAATTACCAATTCCATAGGTGCAATTTGGCTATCCGCTTTGGTAATTCATTAATAATTATTGGCAAAATAAGTAACAACTTATCCAAACTACACACTAAAACATATATATGTCACTCAAGTATACCATGAGGTGATGTCCTATTTGCATTATGGTAAAAAATTTGATGATGTTTCATTCTGTGTCCTGATGACCAGTCAGAAAGCAGCGTGTGTAAATAATTATTATGTGAGTTTAATATAAATTAAATACACTTTCGTTTCCTTTCCATGCTTCATATTATACTCTAGCACAGCCAGAGTGGTATACTATTATAAAAAAGAATAAAAATTTACAATACCTTCTGGTCCTGTCCTTTCTCCAAAGTGGTAGTTGGCTTCATTGCGACCATTGAGATTCCCGATGGCTACAAAAATGTTCACTTCATCATCCTCAAGTGCAAGATCGAAACCCTGAAAGTGAATCATCAAACATGTCAATTGTAGTTGACTTTTTAAAGGAAATAGGATCATTTAGTTTGTGAACGCATTAAAATGTCATATTTTGCATACATCACGAGCTCTCATAGGTCTTCTGAACATTACGGTGGTCACTCCATTTTTACGAGCTCCGTGAAGCACTTGAATATCATTGGAGCCTCCAATTCTCTTATCAGGACAAACTCCATCTTTTCCGTCGCACTATAATAATAATAAAATGCAATCGGTTTATCTTCACACGTCACACATTTTTAGTGGAATTTATGTTTATGGCCATGTACCTGTGATTTAGCAGACATGAAGTAATCATCCGCATGATATTTCTCTCGAGCATGTGGTGTAAAGTAGACAACGACCGCATCCGCACCCACCATCTGTGTCCTACCCTTCAATGGACTGAAACCTGCCATGAAGAATTTAAAATAAAATTTTCTTCAATTATGGCCAGTTATCAATGTTCTCTCCTCAGCACTTTGGTTGGGAAGGGGCCCCCATTTCTCCTTTTAGTCAACACTTACCAAGTGCAACCCACTGCTTTTCGGTGATCCGACCAGACAACTTGAATTTGACATACTCATCCCCATCCCAGTCCCACTGAAGCTGAACACTTCCTTCCAACAGATCCTTGCAGTTGGAGAAGCCATCCTTGGGCCGTGATGAACTTTTCTGTTGAGGGGAAACCAAACTTTGTTTCCTTATGTGTTTTTATTAAATTTCACTCTCGTAATTTAATAGGGAAGCCTTCAAAATTGCATAAAGTGAAAAGGAAGCCAAGGAAAGTATCTACATTCATTCTTACATATACTATATCCACCCTTTCACTTACCGGAGTTGCTCTCGAGTTGAAGTTGTAAGTTGGGCGCGGAGTATTGTAGTGAGGGGGTAATGTATAGATAGACTGAGAGCGAGTTAGTTGGAAAAAAGAAAAGAAAAGCCATCATCACAATCACAACCACCACACCACCGCCAGCAACCAGAACCAGCCCAGCAAAAGCGGAGAAAGTTGAGCACAATAGAAATGATGAAGAAGATGCAGCATGAGAGAGAAAATGAGATACGATTTCGCTCCTCTCTACATACAATTTACTTTACTCTTTCCCGACTCTAGTTACATAGAAGTACCCTTTTAATAAATCCCATTTCCGGTTCCCATAATAAGATAAAAAGGCATATATACCATACCATAACTGTTATACATTTTCATCCACATCAAAAGCTATAATATCTATACGTGACTCTTTGACATTATATTCGTCTCAAAATACCCCTTCAAAATCTTACTTGTAATTAGAACCCTTACCTTTTTTATTTTAAACTTGTCAAGTGATGGAGGAACATTCAACTCATGTTCATGTCTTGGTATTCTCACGTGGCCAAAGTTGTGCTTGTACCTGGCAAGAAATAAAGAATTCAAAAGATTTTATTAGTTGCTACAAAAATGTGACTTTTTTATAAAAATATCGGAAGCGTAGCAGAAGCTATTTGCATCACTGCATATTATATTTTTCCCGGAGCACTTACGCAACACACCATACACTAAGCCAGTCAATGTCATAGACAGTCAAATCGTCCGGAAGTTTCAGCTCAATATCCTCACCCTCATATCCATTCAGAACATCCAAGCTGTCATAAAAAACACACATACACACATTATTACACGACTCCAGTCCCGTTTCTCTTGAACATAATATGTTTGATGGGAAATATCATCATAAAAAGGATTTCATTTCAAGTGAAGTGGAAGGTTATATTGTAGCTCTGCTGGTTGCATCATTTTTATACATATTTTTTGTATCACATTTATTCATTCGCTCCATCCATCCAACCCACCTTCCTTTCTCGTTCGGTATTTTCCTTCCACTTGTGTTCGGCTCATCGCCTGTGCCAACCCAGAAAAAGGCATCCGGCCCAGCTCCATCATAGTGGAGGTTTGAATGGTAAAATGTGTGTTTGAGTCGAAAAAATGGTAAATCTCTCTCTGCTTAT